>JAXQQM020058199.1:0-101719 GCA_034641835.2 Pinus albicaulis | reverse complement strand
TAGGTAAGATTCATTAGGAAATTTTCATGGATTTCCTATCCTATTTCATCTTTACTAAGGAAAGAAAAGAAAATTGAATGGACAAAGGAATGTGAAACCATTTATAAGAATTTGAAGCAGTTTCTTACAAATGCTCCAGTTTTAAATATTGCAGATCTAGATAAAGAGTTTGTGGTGTGTATTGGTTCTTGCAAAGGAGGACTTGGTGGAGTCCTGATACAATAGGGACAAATGGTATGCTATGAGTCAAGGAAACTAAATAAGGACGAGAAAAATTATGTGACACATGATCTTAAGTTGGAACCAATAATTCATGCATTGAAGAGGAACTATCTTCTTGGCAGGAGTTTTGTGTTTATGAGTGATCATAGTGGGTCGACGATTTTGTTTGACAAATTAGCAGAATGCTGCTGTGATTGATAGTTGGATATGCTGAAGAGTTTGACTGATTAGGTACGAGAAGTGGTAAGGAGAACAAGGGACCATATGATCTTAGTGTAAGAGTGTGACACGTTTATCATCTCATATGGGACAAATTTATAGGGTCAGATCTTACAGGAAATGTAACAACCCTGGTCAAAATTCCATGTAATAAAGTTAATAAAGGAAAAATAATAACTAAGGTCATGCAACATGTATTCCAAGATGAATGGTGTGAAAAACATCCTAGTGGGTGTTCATTTGGTTTATTATGGCTAAAGGAAATTGGAAACAGTATAGAAAATAGATTTGAAAAGGCAAGAGACAGTATTTGGAATTTATTTCTAAAATAATAGAAAATAAGAGAAAAGGAAGGTGAAAGTTCACAGGTTGCATGTGAGGAGGAAAACGAAGGAAAATAATGGAAAATGAAGAAAGTGGAGGCCTCAATGATAAAAATTCTTCTAAGAATTTGTTGGTAGATTTTTTTAGTTCGAAACTTTTGTTAGTTCTATGGTGGAGCTCTCTCTCTGTTCTCTCTCATACTCTTAGAAAATTAGAGTTTTCATGGAGCACTCTAGCATTGGGTTAAGGAAAGTAAATAAGGGCAAAGAAGGAAAAGGGAAGCAAAGATCAAGGAAGGAAGATCAGGACCAAGAAGCTACAACAATATTACTGTAGGTATCGATTAGTGTTTTTGATTTCATTGCTAGATGTGGCATGAATGGTACATGCATGTGTGTTCTTAGTTCTTTTATTGTCATTGGCATGAGTTTTTCTAGGTGTAACAATGTTCTTTAGCCTTTCCTTTCCATTTCCGGATAACCATTGTGTGGTGGGTTCTCTTGTATTTGGTTGAGTTGGATTTCCTGATGGAATCGAAGTTGAGTGGAGTGGTCTGAGGATTATTCACAGGCATAGGAATCCCAAGATGGGATAAAAGGTAAAGCCTCATTGTGAACACATTGATTAAGCCTAGGAATCCCTACATTGGATATACAGTAAAGGTCAGAGGTGAATACCCTTGATTGAGCCAAGGAATACCGAGATGGGATATACGGTAAAGCTCAAAGGGGAATTGTTATCCATCAATAAATTTTTTTCATAACTGATGATGGCTAAAACATGTCTTTAGTCTTCAAGAAACAAATTTCATACAAAATATGTGACTTCTTGAAGCCTGTCTATGTTCTTTATCCTCAAAGAAATCCATTCCACTGATATCTTCATTCAAAAATCCATTAAGCAAACCTGCTATTATACAAGAGATTGTTCTTCAAACCCATTTTCCATCATTTTTTCCTTTGGAAAATCCCTCTAAAAACCCCTTCATTTCATCCATTTTCCCCTTTTTTTACCCCTTCTTTTCCTCAAAATTCCCCTTGAGAACTTATAAAATCCTTTTATTAAGGTTTGAATCCCATTTTTCCCCTTATCGAAACCCTCAAATTCTTTAAAAACCTCCATTTTCAGCCTACAACCTTCATTTTACATATAAGGCCTTAAGCACTTTTTGGTGTAGGGCCCAACCCCTTTTTTCTCCATACGACCCGCTTCATGACTGAGCGCTAAGCCCATCGGCGATCGGTGCATTGCAATTTATAAATTCTGCTTCCATTTTCCCTTTTTCTTCCGATGGCCGATTCGTCGATGAAATCTGGACCGTTGAACTTCCTCAGATACGATGGCTACCGCTCCATCGCATTGGCGCATTCCCCTTTTCCCTTCTGCTTTTGGTTTCCCACCGATGAAATCTGGACCGTCGATCCTCCAGATCGGACGACCCACGCGCATTGGCACATTGCAAATCTAAAAATTCATCTGCCTGGACCGTCGATATGCGATGCTCCGATCACATCTCCGCCGTCAATCTCAATCTTGATCGGACGACCCTCCATCCATCGCACTTCATCACATCAATGCTTCCCCATTGAAATTTCCCTTCTTATCAGCCATCGGCCATCGCACCTTTCAAATTCCCATTTCCTTGTTCTCAAGCCCTTTTTCTCCACTAATGTCCATCCTCTGCCAAAAAAATATCCACCGTCGATCTCTCCTAGATTAGACGACGCAGGATCACTGCGAAGGCACCCCGCCAATGAGATCCTGTCATACCCTCCATCCCCCCGGACTTGATCTCCACCGTCGATCTAATCCAAATCACTCATTTTACTTTATAATCCCCCTGGTCCCACTAGACTATGTTGGGGCTTTTTCATAGTGTTTTCTTTCAATCTCCACCATTGATCCTCCCAATCCAATAGCTCCCATTCAACCTCCCACTTCCACCTCTTTCCCTTTATATAATCGCCCCTACTTTGATTACAACCCTTTATCACTATAATCCAACGGTGCACATCGTTTTACTCAACCTCAAGCCTCCCCGCTCCGTGACAAAAAAGATGACATCATCACCTCGACCCCACCATATATTTCCTCTGCTCATCTTATCTCCCCTCACGCTTATCTACAGCTGTCGATCTGGATTGCCCAGATTGAACGGTATAAAACTAATTTCGTGCCCATTTCACCAATGAAGTTGATCACGTAGTTTAAACGTGAAATAGGCGGTTTTTTCCTGTACACGCATCGTACAGAGAACCGTATTGTGTCCATTTCACACAAAACCATTTACCGCCCATCCCCTGTGCGAAAACCACCTCCGGTTTTCTACAAAACCGCCTATCCATATTTTCGTGTCATAAGAAAATTTAAACCTTGTTTCATGGTTTCGACCATGGAATCCCCTTCCACATGCTCCCTTGCCTCTGCACAGCCCTTTTTCCCTCCGCTGAGCCCTCTGAAGCAGTTATAGCCCCATTCGCAGGTTTTTATAATATTTTCATGGTTTTTTGCATTTTTAATGGTGCATAAGCTATAAAAGCTATCCCACAGTCAAGTTACAGTGATATGGCCTTGGATGACGATCCAAAAATGCCCAAAAGTGAAGAAAAGGGAGAAAAAGGGTTGAAATTCAAAGTTTAATCAGTGTTTCATGGGCATCGGTTACACAGTAAACCCTCCAGCGCAGCAAAAGAAAGCCACTTGTACACAAAGGAAAATAATGAAGATCAATGAAGAAAAAGTGAAGACAGACGATCAAAGGATAAAGGTTAAAGACACAATTTGAAGAATAAATATGATTAAAGGAGGCCTAAAGCCAAATCAGAGGCCTAATCAGTGTTTAAAACCACAAAGTAGATAGGTAAGAAAAGGACCGCTTCAAAATGCCAGATCATTGAAGCAATTACTCCTCCAGAGATCAAAATTCCACCTACAAGTTTATTTTCGTCAAAAGAATACAAATTGAATGCACATTCAGAGATATTTCCAAAAACAACTCAGAAAGTAATTGCTAGCCTACCAAAAATATCAACAGTCAACAAAAGTGACTGAAGTTGATGAAACTTAATGTAAAAATCAATTAACAGATTTAAGACATTAGACATCTTCTCCGTTAGGCCTCCCAAATGTCGAGAATCATTTAATCTGTATTAATTGAACAAATAAACCTTTCTTTCACTCCACCTCCTCAATTCATCCATAAATACCATAAGAGGAGCCCATTGTGATTTTTGATTGAATAATTGTTGAATGAAAATAGTTTCTAAGGCTACTAAAGCTCTGTTAGTTTTTGAAGAAAGATAGGCTGAGAAAAGAAGTTCGAAGTTGTAAAGACTTACTGGACTTGAAGATTGTAAACGGTTTGAACATCGAATATACAAGCTAATTTATGGGATCCTGGTCTATGTCAATGGTGATGTTTTACTTACTGTAATTGTTGTTTTTCTCATGTTTTTCATACTCTCCACTTTCTCTGATAAATAATAGGAAATATAGATTAGGATTTACTGTAAAGGTACCCTAAATCTCACTGATAAGCTTTATCTTTAGTTTTCTTCTAACTGTGTTTTGACGATAACTCAATAGAGTATAACCAGTGAAGTGTTGGTGAGCCCATGTTTCCTGAGTACAACTTGAGATATTGTCTTTGAAAGTTCTTGAAAAGTCTGCTAATTAAAGTTGAACTAGAGAAGTCTATGGTTAGCCCTGTCCTCTAGTTTATCTCCAACAGTTGCTTTGAAAAGATCCCTGAGACTATGCCAAAAGTAGGATAGGTTCAAATTCCTTACTTGATCTTAGGCTGCCCTCTATTTTCTTATATGTTTTCTACTTTCTGAAGGTATCTGTTAGATTTCTGGATTGTTGTCTGAAAAGTGTGCTTTAGTAAAACTTCGCCCAAAGAAGTCTATGGTTTTCCCTGTCCTTTGGCTTGCTTCAAATAGTTACTTTGAAAGGCTTTTCTTTTTTAGTGAAGTTAATATATTTTTAAATGGTTATTAGCTTTTCTTTTTTCACAACACTTTAAAGGTCCCATATCACAAATAAATCTAAAGAGATCCTTTGATATAGATGACTTGCCCCATGGACAACTTTTGAAAATTGTTGTGCAATTAAATCCTTTTGTGACTCCATAGCTCAATGGATTGATATTGTCTCTTACCTATCCTATCAGCTGAACCATTCTTTCAACCTACTCACACCTTTACCCTTCAAAAGACTTCCTTCATTTTGATGATATTCTACCCAACCAAAACCAAAACAAAACCCTTATGCTTCATAACTAGCCTAATATCCTATCATAAGCCTTAAAGGTATATCCTTTTAAAACACTTATATAGAGATATACCTCACTGAATCCAAGAGGGCTAGATCCTAGGATTCCAAAGTGGTTCTGATGTAGGCCCTGCAGCATTTGTTCTTGCCAATCTTGCAAACTACTGGGACCCTAACATAGTGGCGACCATACTGGGGAATTCTGAGTGAATTACATCTTTTACATCCTTAAGAGCTCAGAAGACCCACAAACCTCTTTAGATTGGTATTCAATTGCTGATGGTGGACAACAAATCATCTCAAAACTTTTGAAATCCTCCACCTGACAACTCCACAACTCCTAAAATACCAAATGACTGCACTGGTAGAAGACTCTGAACTGGTTGAAAAGATACAGTGACCTCTTTTCTGATTTACAAACATGGATTCAAATATAGACCCAAAAGAAAAACGATTGGCTATCATGGAAAAAATGTTATACATGTTTGAAAAGATAATGGATAGGTATGAGGCTAATTTAAATATTGGTGATCTAGAGCAGCCCATGCTTTTTCCAAATCAAGAACAAACTCAACCACTACAAGAACTAGGCAATGAGAAAGACATGTATGATGATCAAGACTTTATAGAAGATGATGAAGAAGGTTGTCAAGAAATTCCTGATTTCCTACCTATGACTTGTGTTTTAGTGTTGAGAGAACTTCACGACCAAAATGCAAATGCAAAAAATGAGCAGTGCTTTGAAGAAAAAATAGGCCTCCTAGGAAACACAGAACCTGAAATAGAAGAAACATCAACACATATAGGGACTCTCCCTCTATGTTATAACTCATTTCAAATTTTAAGAGGAGAGTGGCATCCTGATAATGTAGAAGAAACAACTCATGAACCTTGTATTCAAACTAAGTATCATAATAATCATGAGGAGTTGTTTGAAACAGAAGAATATCAGGAAACATTAGAAGATCCTCAAGGTTTCCCTGCAAGCACAAGTACTGATTCACTAGAAGAGGCTCAAGAAGACATCCAGCCTCGAAACTAGTTAACACAAGAGAAAGAGGATTGTTGTACTTCTGTCTATGCTGAAAGAAAAAACCCTCCTCTTTTGACAGAAGAAGAAATTGATCAAATATTCAACAAACAACCAGCCCTCAAAACTTCATTTTAAAAAAACACTTTTGATCATCTACCTACTGAATCTTGTTATCTTGAACCAAAAAATAAATGTGTGTATCAACTTAAAGAAAAACAAACTGATAACCCAATAAGCTTGATTGGTGAGATTGTTTATACGAATGATTGTCCAATTTTTGATCAATCTGATGATGATGATGAGATTCAAAAAGAAACTAATCATGCAGGGCAACCAACAGTTGATTGGTGTCATGAACTTCACTATCACCAGCTTGAAAGCAACAATCATCCAATCCAATCCATCAGAAATAGCTTTCACATGATTGGGAATCAACAGTCTTTTAGCTCAAAGGTTGAGGAGGAAAACAATGAAGAATTTCTTGAGCATGATGAGTATAAAGAACCTTCTCCTGAAAGGGTTGAGGTAATCAAAGAGACCCCTGCTCAAGAATATAATGACCTTTTCACAAAGTTCAGTCCACTAAATCAGAACATACCAGGACTATAAGAGGACAACACTGCCAAATATGATGAGTCCTCCAGTTCAAATAATAATGAAGATGAGGAAGATTTTCTTTCTCAAAAGAATATTGATCTTGATCCAATGGAGAAAAAAGTAATCCTGGTTGAAAACTATCTTTCAAATACTCACAACCAGGTATTATTTCAAGATCCCTGTGCTGATTTTTTGAAGACATTTGAAGAGGGAATAAATGTTTTTAAGAGCATTTTGTTGCAAATAGCAAGAAAATTATCTAGCACTGTTGCTAAAGAACAAGTGAGATGGGAGTGGCCTTGTCTGTCTAACATGCTCAAACAGATGAGAAAACACCAGTCATGGAACCATCTGATTGACTGGATGTATTGGAAAAGAGAATTTACTAGCTAAATATGTAAATATTTCAGAGTTATATTAGGGTAGGTAGGAATGTCAATAAAGCTCAGCCTGTGAGCATTTAGTTAGTTTTTTGTTTTTTTCTTTTGAATTTGAAAAAGGAAAAAATACAAAAAAAATAGAAAAGAGAAAAGAGGGTAGATTAAAATAAGAAAGGTACAGCCCCATACCAAAATGAAAGTAAAAATCTGAAAGTGTGCAAGCCTAAATTCCACTCCTAGAAAGAACACTGCTATTTAGTCATAAAACCTAACCATGACTAGATAGATTTAAATTTACTGCTGATAGGTTAGTGAATCAAATTAGCTGAACAATTTAATCTTGGCTTATCAGTGGAATAGATTAGGATAGAAAAATAGAGGTTCAAACAAGATTAAATCCTGAACCTATAAGTTTGATGAAGAATGGCTCTAATCAGATCAAAATCTGAGTCATGAGAAAAAATGAAGGATATTTTAAATTTTCAGATCTTAAGCCTTCACAGTTTTGTTTTAATTTTCTGCAAAATTTCAGTCTATGTGCAGCTTGTTTTTATTCCATAGTCTTAAAACAAATCAGACAGTCTAATCCTAGTTTGTTTGTATTTAAATTTTTGTTTTAGAATATAGAGAATGCAGATCTGTCAGATAGTTTAATCCTGGCAGATAGTAGATTAGGTAGAGAATTTATGAGTTCAACTGTTTAATCTGGACTCATGGAAGAAATAAGGGTAGATTTAGATTAGTTTCCTACTTTCAATAAAAGAATAAAATTTTTATGTTAAAGGTTTGCAAGTCCAAGTGCACCTTATGAAGAAAAAATGTTAGGAAAGTAGGTCGTGTAGGTAGTTGTTTGGGGAAAGAAATCTGTTTGTTGATACAAAGTACTGATCATATTTTTTAAGCAGCATGATCAAGGAAGAAAAGGTTGTCAAACTGAAAAGCATGGGTCTACATTCCAAAGATAAATTTATGAAGTTCTTGACACCTCCAAGGAGCTGCAATCCCCAAGTGGTGCCACTGTTAGCCATCAATAATTTTTTTTCATAACTGATGATGGCTAAAACAAGTCTTTAGTCTTCAAGAAACAAATTTCATACAAAATCTATGACTTCTTGAAGCCTCTCTGTGTTCTTTATCCTCAAAGAAATCCATTCCACTGATATCTTCATTCAAAAATCCATTAAGCAAACCTGCTTTTATAAAAGAGACTGTTCTTCAGACCCATTTTCCATCATTTTTTCCTTTGGAAATCCCTCTAAAAACCCCTTCATTTCATCCATTTTTCCCATTTTTTACCCCTTCGTTTCCTCAAAATTCCCCTTTAAACCTTATAAAATACTTTTATCAAGGTTTGAATCCATTTTTTTCCCCTTATCGAAATCCTCAAATTCTTTAAAAACCTCCATTTTTAGCCTAAAACCTTCATTTTACATATAAGGCCTTAAGCCCTTTTCGCCTTAGGCCCTAACCCATTTTTTCTCCATACGACTCGCTCCGTGACACTAAGGCCATCGGCGATTGGCGCATCGCAATTTATAAATTCCGCTTTCCTTTTCCCTTTTTCTTCCGATGGCCGATCTGCCGATGAAATTTGGACCATCGATCTTCCTCAGATCTGACGACTACCACTCCATTGCATCAGCGCATTCCCCTTTTCCCTTCCGCTTTTGGTTTCCCTCCAATGAAATCTGAACTGTTGATCCTTGAGATTGGATGACCCGTGCTCATCGGCACATCACAAATCTAACAATCTGCCTTCCTGGACCACCGATATGTGATGCTCCATCACATCTCCGCCGTCGATATCAATCTTGATCAGATGGCCCTCCATCCATCACACTTCATCGCATCAGTGCTTCCCCGTCTAAATTTCCCCTCTTATCAGCCATCGGCCATTGCACCTCGCAAATTCCCATTTCCTCGTTCTCAAATCCTTTTTCTCCACCGATGTCCATCCTCCACTGACGAAATCTCCACTGTCGTTCTCTCCCAGAATGGACGGCACAAGATCACTGCGAAGGCACCCCGCCGACGAGATCCTGTCGTACCCTCTGTCCCCCCGCACTTGATCTCCACCATCAATCTAATCCAGATCTGACGGCCATCGCCCATTTTCCTTTATAATCCCGCCAGTCCCACCCGACCGCACCGGGGCTTTTTCATTGTGTTTTCTTTCAATCTTCATTGTTGATCCTCCCAATCCAATGGCTCCCATTCAACCTCGCACTTCCATCTCTTTCCCTTTATATAATCGCCCCTACTTTGATTACAACACTTTCTCACTATAATCCATTGGCGCACATCATTTTACTCAACCTCAAGCCTCCCCGCTTTGCGACAAAAAAGCTGACGTCGTCACCCCAACCCGACCATATATTTCCTTTGCTCATCTTATCTCCCATCGCACTCATTTGCAGCCGTCGATCTGGATTTCCCAGATCGGATGGTCTAAAACTAATTTTGTGCCCATTTCACCAATGAAGTTGATTGCACAGTTTCAACGCAAAATAGGCAATTTTCACCTCGACATGCATTGTCTAGAGAACTGTATCGTGTCCATTTCACACAAAACCATTTACTACCCATCCCCTGCACGAAAACCACCTCTGGTTTTCTGCAAAACTGCCTATCCATATTTTCGTGCCATAAGCAAATTTAAACCATGTTTCTTATGGTTTCAACCATGGAATCCCCTTCCGCATGCTCCCTTGCCTCTACACCGCCCTTTCACCCTCCGCCAAGCCCTTTGAAGCAGTTATAGACCCATTCGCAGGTTTTTATAATATTTTCATGGTTTGTTGCAGGTTTAATGGTGGATAAGCTATAAAACTTGTCCCACAGTCAAGTTACAGAGATATCGCCTTAGATGACGATCCAAAAAGGCCCAAAAGTGAAGAAAAGGGACAAAAAGGGTTGAATTTCAAAGTTTAATCAGTGTTTCGTGGACACCGGTTACACAGTACACCCTCCAGCATAGGAAAAGAAAGCCACCTATACACAAAGGAAAATAATGAAGATCAACGAAGAAACAGTGAAGACAGAAGATCAAAGGATAAAGGTTAAAGACAGTTTGAAGAATAAAGATGATTAAAGGAGGCCTAAAGCAAAATCAGAGGCCTAATCAATGTTTAAAGCCACAAAGAAGATAGATCAACAAATGACAACTTCAAAATGCCAGATCATCGAATAAATTACTCCTCTAGAGATCAAAATGGCACCTACAAGTTTATTTTCCTCAAAAGAATACAAATTGAATTCATAGTCAGAGATATTTCCAAAGACAACTCATAAAGTAATTACCAGCCTACCAAAAGCCTCAAAAATCAACAAAAGTGATTGAAGTTGATGAAACTTAATGTAAAAATCAATTAACAGAGTTAAGACATTAGATATCTTCTCCATTAGGCCTCCCAAAGGCCGAGAAACATTTACTCTGTATTAATTGAACAAATAACCCTTTCTTTCACTCCACCTCCTCAATTCATCTATAAATACCATAAGAGGAGCCCATTGTGATTGTTGGTTGAATACTTGTTGAATGTAAATAGTTGTTGAGGCTGCTGAAGCTCTGTTAGTGTTTGAAGAAAGATAGGCTGAGAAGAGAAGTTTGAAGCTGTAAAGAATTACTGGACTTGAAGATTGTAACTGGTTTGAACATAAAATATACAAGCTAATTTATGGGTTCCTGGTCTATGTCAATGGTGATGTTTTTCTTACTGTAATTTTTGTTTTTCTCATGTTTTTCATACTGTCCACTTTCTCTGATAAAGAATAGGAAATATAGATTAGGATTTACTGTAAAGGTACCCTAAATCTCACTGATAAGCTTTATCTTTATGTTTTCTTCTAACTGTTCTTTGAGGATAATTCAATAGAGTATAACCAGTGAAGTGTTGGTGAGCCCATGTTTCCTGAGTACAACTTGAGATATTGTCTTTGAAATTTCTTCAAAATTCTGCTGATTAAAGTTGAACTAGAGAAGTCTATGGTTATCCCTATCCTCTAGTTTATCTCCAACAGTTGCTTTGAAAAGATCCCTGAGAGTATGCCAAAAGCAGGATAGGTTAAAAGTCCTTACTTGATCTTAGGCTGCCCTCTATTTTATTATATGTTTTCTATTTTGTGAAGGTAATCTGTTAGATTACTAGATTTTTGTCTGAAAAGTGTGCTTTAGTTAAAGTTCACCCAATGAAGTCTATGGTTTGCCTTGTCCTTTGGCTTGCTTCAAACAGTTACTTTGAAAGGATTTTCTTGTTTAGTGAAGTTAATATATTCTTAAATGGTTATTAGCTTTGATTTTTTCACAACACTTTAAATGTCCCATATCACAAATCAATCTAAAGAGATCCTTTGATATAGATAACTTGCCCCATGGACCACTCTTAAAACTTGTTGTGCAATTAAATACTTTTGTGACAACATAGCCCAATGGAATGATATTGTCTCTTACCTATCCTATTAAATGAACCATTCTTTCAACCTAATCACACCTTTACCCTTCAAAATACTTCCTTCATTTTGATGATATTCTACCCAGCCAAAACCAAAACAAAACCCTTGTGCTTCAGAACTAGCCTAATATCATATCAGAAGCCTTAAAGGTATATCCTTTGAAAACACTTATATAGAGAGATCCCTCTCTGAATCCAGGAGGGATAGATCCTAGGATTCCAAAGTGGTTCTGATGTAGGCCCTGTAGCGTTTGTTCTTGCCAATCTTGCAAACTACGGGGACCCTAACATAGTGGCGACCATAATGGGGAATTCTGAGTGAATTACATCTTATACATCCTTAAGAGCTCAGAAGACCCACAAACCTCTTTATATTGGTATTCAATTGCTGATGGTGGACAACAACTCATCTCAAAACTTTTGAAATCCTCCACCTGCCAACTCCACAACTCCCAAAAGACCAAATGAATCCACTGGTAGAAGACTTTGAACTGGTTGAAAAGATACAATGACCTCTTTTCTGATTTAGAAACATGGATTCAAATATAGAACCAAAAGCAAAACGATTGGCCATGATGGAAAAAATGTTATACATGTTTGAAAAGATAATGGATAGGTATGAGGCTAATTTAAATATTGGTGATCTAGAGCAACCCATGCTTTTTCCAAATCAAGAACAAACTCAACCACTACAAGACCTAGACAATGAGCAAGACATGTATGATGATCAAGACATTATAGAAGATGATGAAGAAGGTTGTCCAAGAAATTTCTTATTTCCTACCTATGACTTGTGTTTTACTATTGAGAGAACTTCATGACCAAAATGCAAATGCAAAAAGTGAGCAGTGATTTGAAGAAAAAATAAGCCTCCTAGGAAACACAAAACCTGAAATAGAAGAAACATCAACACATATAGGGACTCTCCCTCTATGCTATAACTCGCTTTAGATTTTAAGAGGAGAGTGGCATCCTGATAATGTAGAAGAAACAACTCATGAACCTTGTATTCAAACTGAGTATCATAATAATCATGAGGAGTTGTTTGAAACAGAAGAAGATCAGGAAAAATTAGAAGATCCTCAAGGTTTCCCTGCAAGCACAAGTACTGATTCACTAGAAGAGGCTCAAGAAGGCATCCAGCCTCAAAACCAGTTAACACAAGAGAAAGAGGACTGTTGTACTTCTGTCTATGTGAAAGAAAAATCCCTCCTCTTTTGACAAAAGAAGAAATTGATCAAATATTAAACAAAAAGCCAATCCTCAAAACTTCATTTAAACAAAAAACTTCTACTCATATACCTACTGAACCTTGTTGTCTTGAACCAGAAAATAAACTTGTAGATCAGCTTAAAGAAAAACAAACTGATAACCCAATATGCTTGATTGGTGAGATTGTTTATACTAATGATTGTCCAATTTTTAATCAGTCTGATGATGATGATAAGCTTCAAACATAAACTAATCATGCAGGGCAACCAGAAGTTGATTGGTGTCATGAACTTCACTATCATCAGCTTGAAAGCAAAAATCAGCCAATCCAGTCCATCAGAAATAAATTTCACATGATTGGGAATTAGCAGTATTTCATCTCAAAGGTTGAGGAGGAAAACAATGAAGAATTTCTTGAGCATGATGAATATAAAGAACCTTCTCCTGAAAGGGTTGAGGTAATCAAAGAGACCCTTGCTCAAGAATATAATGACCTATTCATAGAGTTCAGTCCACTAAATCAGAACATACCAGGACTACAGGAGGACAACACTACCAAATATGATGAGTCCTCCAGTTCAGATAATAATGAAGATGAGGAAGATTTTCTTTCTCAAAAGAATATTGATCTTGATCCAGTGGAAAAAAAAGTAATGCTGGTTGAAAACTATCTTTCAAATACTCACAACCAGGTATTATTTTAAGATCCCTATGCTAATTTTTTGAAGACATTTGAAGAGGGAATAAATGTTGTTAAGAGCATTTTGTTGCAAATAGTAAGAAAATTTTCTAGCACTGTTGCTAAAGAACAAGTGAGATGGGAGTGGCCCTGTCTGTCTAGCATGCTCAAACATATGAGCAAACACCAGTCATGGAACCATCTGATTGATTGGATGTATTGGAAAAGAGAATTTACCAACTAAATATGTAAATATTTCAGAGTTAGATTAGGGTAGATAGGAATGTCAATAAAGCTTAGCCTGTGAGCATTTAGTTATTTTTTTGTTTTTTGCTTTTGAATTTGAAAAAAGAAAAAATACAAAAACAATAGAAAAGAGAAAAGAGGGTAGATTAAAAGAAGAAAGGTACAACCCCATACCAAAATGAAAGGAAAAATCTGAAAGTGTGCAAGCCTAAATTCCACTCCTAGAAAGAACATTGCTATTTAGTCATACAACCTAATCATGACTAGATAGATTTAAATTTACTGCTGATAGGTTAGTGAATAAGATTAGCCAAAAAATTTAATCTTGGCTTATCAATAGAATAGATTAGGATAGAAAAACATAGTTTCAAACAAGCTTAAATCCTAAACCTATAAGTTTGATGAAGAATGGCT
This sequence comes from Pinus albicaulis, assembly GCA_034641835.2. Classification (NCBI taxonomy): domain Eukaryota; kingdom Viridiplantae; phylum Streptophyta; class Pinopsida; order Pinales; family Pinaceae; genus Pinus; species Pinus albicaulis. Next base: position 87,670 of record JAXQQM020058199.1, on the reverse strand, counting down.
CTAATCAGATCAAAATTTGAGTCATGAGAAAAAATGAAGGATATTTTAAATTTTCAGATCTTAAGCCTTCACAGTTTTGTTTTAATTTTCTGCAAAATTTCAGTCTATGTGCAGCTTGTTTTTATGCCATAGTCTTAAAACAAATCAGACAGTCTAATCCTGGTTTGTTTGTATTTAAATTTTTGTTTTTAGAATATAGAGAATGAAGATCTATCAGACAGTTTAATCCTGGCAGATAGTAGATTAGGTAGAGAATTTATGAGTTCAACTGTTTAATCTGGACTCATGGAAGAAATAAGGGTAGATTTAGATCAGATTCCTTCTTTCAATAAAAGAATAAATTTTTTATGTTAAAGGTTTGCAAGTCCAAGTGCACCTTATGAAGAAAAAATGTTAGGAAAGTAGGTCGTGTAGATAGTTGTTTGGGGAAACAAATCTGTTTGTTGATACAAAGTACTGATCATATTTTTTAAGCAGCATGACCAAGGAAGAAAAGGTTGTCAAAATGAAAATCACAGGTCTACATTCAAGATATAAATTTATGAATTTCTTGATGCCTCCAAGGAGCTGCCATCCCTAAGTGGAGCCACTATTAGCCACCAATAAAAAAATTTCATAACTGATGATGGCTAAAACAGGTCTTTAGTCTTCAAGAAACAAATTTCATACAAAATTTGTGACTTCTTGAAGCCTCTCTGTGTTATTTATCCTCAAAGAAATCCATTCCACTGATATCTTCATTCAAAAATCCATTAAGCGAACCCACTGTTATAAAAGAGATTGTTCTTCAGACCCATTTTGCATCATTTTTTCCTTTGGAAAATCCCTCTAAAAACCCCTTCATTTCATCCATTTTCCCCATTTTTTACCCCTTATTTTCCTCAAAATTCCCCTTTAGACCTTATAAAATCCTCTTATTAAGGTTTGAATCCCTTTTTTCCCCTTATCGAAACCCTCAAATTCTTTAAAAACCTCCATTTTTAGCCTAAAACCTTCATTTTACATATAAGGCCTTAAGAACTTTCGGCTTAGGCCCTAACCCCTTTTTTCTCCATACGACCCGATCCATGACTGAGCGCTAAGCCCATCAGTGATCGGTGCATCACAATTTCTAAATTCTACTTCCCTTTTCCCTTTTTCTTCTGATGGCCAATTCACCGATGAAATCTGGACTGTCGATCTTCCTCAAATCCGACGACTACCGCTCCATCGCATCGACACATTCCATTTTTCCCTTCTGCTTTTTGTTTCCCACCGATGAAATCTAGACCGTCGATCTGCCAGATCGGACAGCCCGTGCTCATCGTCACATCGAAAATCTAAAAATCCACCTGCTTGGACCACCGATATGCAATGCTTTGATCGCATCTCTGCCGTCAATCTCAATCTTGATCGGAAAACCCTCCATCCATCTCACTTCATCACATCGGCGCTTCCCCATTGCAATTTCCCCTCTTATCGGCCATTGGCCATCACACCTCGCAAATTCCCATTTCCTCGTTCTCAATTCCTTTTTCTACGCTGATGTCCATCCTCCGCTGATGAAATCTTCACCGTCAATCTCTCCTAGATCGAATGGCGCAGGATCACTGCGGAGGCACCCCACCAATGAGAGCCTGTCGTACCCTCTATCCCCCCGCACTTGATCTCCACCATCAAGCTAATTCAGATCCGATGGCCATCGCTCATTTTCCTTTATAATCCCGCCGGTCCCACCCGACCGCGTAGGGGCTTTTTCATTGTGTTTTCTTTCAATCTCCACCATTGATCTGCCAGGTCCAACGGCTCCCATTCAACCTCCCAATTCCACCTCTTTCCCTTTATATAATCACCACTACTTTGATTTCAACCCTTTATCACTATAATCCAATGACGCACATTGTTTTACTCAACCTCAAGCCTCCCCATTCCACAAAAAAAAAGCTAACGTCGTCACCTCGGCCCACCATATATTTTTTCTGCTCATAATATCTGCCCTCGTGCTCATCTGCAGCCCCCGATCTAGATTACCCAGATTAGACGATCTAAAACTAATTTCATGCCCATTTCACCAATGAAGTTTATCGCATAGTTTCAACGCGAAATAGGCAGTTTTCATCTAGACACGCATTGTCCATAGAACCTTATCGCATCCATTTCACACAAAACCATTTACCGCCCATCCCCTGTGCAAAAGCCACCTCCGGTTTTCTACAAAAATGCCTATCCATATTTTCGCGCCATAAGCATATTTAAACCCTGTTTCTCATGGTTTCGACCATGGAAGCCCCTTCCACATGCTCCCTTTCCTCTGCACCGCCCTTTCGCCCTCCGTCGAGCCCTCTGAAGCAGTTATAGCCCCATTCGTAGGTTTTAATAATATTTTCATGGTTTATTGTAGGCTTAATGGAGGATAAGCTATAAAAGTTGTCCCACAGTCAAGTTACAATGATATGGCCTTGGATGACGATCCAAAAAGGCCCAAAAGCGAAGACAAGGGACAAAAAGGGTTGAATTTCAAAGCTTAGTCAGTGTTTCATGGACACCGGTTACACAGTAAACCCTCCAATACAGCAAAAGAATGCCACTTGCACACAAAGGAAAATAATGAAGATCAACGAAGAAACAGTGAAGACAGAAGATCAAAGGATAAAGTTTAAAGAAACAGTTTTAAGAATAAAATGATTAAAGGAGGCCTAAAGCCAAATTAGAGGCCTAATCAGTGTTTAAAGCCACAAAGAAGATAGATCAGCAAAGTACTGCTTCAAAATGCTAGTTCATCGAAGCAATTACTCCTCCAGAGATCAAAATGCCACCTAAAAGTTTATTTTCCTCAAAAGAATACAAATTGAATACACAGTCAGAGATATTTCCAAAGACAACTCATAAAGTAATTGCCAGCCTACCAAAAATCTCAAAAGTCAACAAAAGTGATTGAAGTTGATTAAACTTAATGTAAAAATCAATTAACAGAGTTAAGACATTAGATATCTTCTCCATTAGGCCTCCCAAAGTCCGAGAAGCATTTACTCTGTATTAATTGAACAAATAACCCTTTCTTTCACTCCACCTTCTCAATTCATCTATAAATACCATAAGAGGAGCCCATTGTGATTGTTGGTTGAATACTTGTTGAATGTAAATAGTTGTTGAGGCTGCTGAAGCTCTGTTAGTTTTTGAAGAAAGATAGGCTGAGAAGAGAAGTTTGAAGTTGTAAAGACTTACTGGACTTGAATATTGTAACTGGTTTGAACATCAAATATACAAGCTGATTTATGGGATCTTGGTCTATGTCAATGGTGATGTTTTTATTACTGTAATTGTTGTTTTTCTCATGTTTTTCATATTGTCCACTTTCTCTGATAGAGAATAGGAAATATAGATTAGGATTTACTGTAAAGGTACCATAAATCTCACTGATAAGCTTTATCTTTATGTTTTCTTCTAACTGTATTTTGAGGATAATTCAATAGAGTATAACCAGTGAAGTGTTGGTGAGCCCATTTTCCTGAGTACAACTTGATATATTGTCTTTGAAAGTTGTTGAAAAGTCTGCTAATTAAATTTGAAGTAGAGAATTCTATGGTTAGCCCTGTCCTCTAGTTTATCTCCAATAGTTGCGTTGAAAAGATCCCTGAGATTATGCCAAAAGTAGGATAGGTTCAAAGTCCTTATTTTATCTTAGGCTACCCTCTGTTTTCTTATATGTTTTCTACTTTTTGAAGGTAATCTATTAGATTTCTGGATTTTTGTCTGAAAAGTGTGCTTTAGTAAAAGTTCGCCCAAAGAGGTCTATGGTTTGCCCTATCCTTTGGCTTTCTTCAAACAGTTAATTTGAAAGGATTTTCTTGTTTAGTGAAGTTAATATATTCTTAAATGGTTATTAGCTTTTCTTTTTTCACAACACTTTAAATGTCCCATATTAGAAATCAATCTAAAGAGATCCTTTGATATAGATGACTTGCCCCATGGACCACTCTTGAAACTTGTTGTGCAGTTAAATCCTTTTGTGACTCCATAGCCCAATGGATTCATACTATCTCTTACCTATCCTATCAGCTGAACCATTCTTTCAACCTACTCACACTTTTACCCTTCAAAAGACTTCCTTCATTTTGATGATATTATACCCAACCAAAACCAAAACAAAACCCTTGTGCTTCATAACTAGCCTAATATCCTATCATAAGCCTTAAAGGTATATCCTTTGAAAACACTTATAAAGAGAGATCCATCTCTGAATGCAGGAGGGCTAGATCCTAGGATTCCAAAGTGGTTTTGATGTAGGCCCTGCAGCGTTTGTTCTTGCCAATCTTGAAAACTACGGGGACCCTAACAAGAATAACCTTTATTGGTCCTAGGAATCCCTTGACTGGTGATGGCAAGATACACGGTAAATCCTATAAGGTGGAGGCCTCGTAGGAATAGGAATAAATTGAACGGTAATGATGACATAAAAAGTAAATTAGAGAGGTTGAGATAGACAAATTCCTCACGGTTTAGGTGGATATATCTAAAGACATAGATGCTTCTTTAGGGCCTAATGATCTAGTGGGGAATACAATAAATTATGGTTGTATTGGTGAGGTTTCAGGCCTAGAGATTCTGTGGAGATTATGATAAAGCATGATGAGCCTTGGTTTTTTTTTTTGTCAGTCCCACATTAATTCTTGGAATATGGCATGGGGGTGATTGGCTGAAAGAAATATTTGGTTCAGCCCAATCTATGGTCAAGTGGTTCGTGGAAGTCTCACACCTGGTTGAATTTTTCATTCATTAATAAGAGCTTCTTCTCCTTTTTATTTCATGTGTAAATGTACTATTTCATATTCAATTATTATGGTTTCTATATCCTTGTTATTTATGTTGGTTATAAGCATGTTTTATGACAAACTTGATATATGTTTATCATCATGTTTTTATTTGAAAATGAATGTACAATGAATATATGAATTAATAGATGATAATGAAACTATTGTGATATGGAAATATTGTTTCTTTACGAATCTTAGATAAGTATAAGACCCTTACGCTCAGATATGTTGTTATGGCCTGTAGGTTACATATTTGTGACATGTTTATCGAAATGCCTGTCATGGATAGTAGGGGTCAGATAAAGTAATTGCACCAGTTATTTCATTAACATCTTTTTTCTATTTTTATTATTCATTTATGAAGTTTTCATGAAGTTCTGGGTAGTGGCCTCAACCCTAACCCTCAAAAAGTGTTTGAGAATCTGGGGTTACTAGCACAGAACTTCCTGAAAAATTCCATAGTTGTTGGCATGCCTTGCTGTGGGAGCGACTAGAAGGCCTCAGTGGAATGCATAGCTTGTCATGGGATTGATTAAGGGTCTAGGTCAGTGAAATTTCAAGTTTTCTCAGGGGTTGATCACTTGGAAGGGTTTTTTGGCTTCTGGAGGTTCTGTAGCTTGTGTGGAAGGTCAATTTGGTTTTGTTATGTCAGTTCCACTCCTTTAACTATACATGGGGATATGAATCACATCATAGTAGCCTCGTATCACATGTTTACCCTAGAAGACCAGCTAACTTGGGTAAATATGGGAGGAGGGTGTTACAAAGTGGTATGAGAGAATGGTTTTGTTCTCCTTAGGTGATGTCTATTTTTCGTTCTCCTTGGATGAATGTGTTGTCATGTGCACATGTCAGTTTCATATGTGCTCCTTATTATTGTGTTGTATGTGTTTGTTTCATATTCATGGTGGTGGTTATGGTTGTAGTTGTTTCACCATGTGAAATTTGATGGTGTTGTTGTTGGATGTGGTCATCATGAGTGTATGTCAGTTATGCATTGGATATGCATGTCAATGTTTATATGTTGTTATGCATGCATTTTCATGGTTAAGGTTGTTTTCCATGAGGTAATTGTATGTAGTTATGTCACTATGATGATCTTGGTATGTTATGATGCTAACATGTTAGTTGAGGTAGAATAGGAGAAGCAAACCATTAGAGTGGGGTTAGAACACTAGACCTCGGGGTAAGAGTAGATCGTCATATAGGTTTGTATGTTTGGCATGCAGGTATGTCAGTTAAATGATTTTATAATAATTAGGGTTACTTATATGATTTTTATTCTATTGTTATTGTGGTTTCATGTATGATAAATGCTAGTTGATCAGTGTAGTCATATGAACATGTGTCAGATAATCATGAATGGTAGTAACTCATTTTTGTATGCATTGCAGTCATACATATGATGGTTATGGTCATGGTACTTATGCTCCTGATGTTATATGTATCATGCTAATTTGGATGGACCTATGTAGATGATTATGGTTATGACCTTCAAGTATGAGTTGACCTATTTGTGATATTATGTTGTACTAATCTAGATTGACTGCGCATATCTGATTGTTATGCATGAATGATAATTTTTTATGCTGTGAACATGTTAGCTAGTTATTTTCATGGATATCATGACCTTATTTATGTTTTATTTTATATGTTGTGAAGTTATATCACGCTAATCTAGATTGATTGTGCAAACAAGATAACCTCCCCTGAGATACATTAAGGTATGAGTTTTCTTATATCGTCTACTTGGTGCTTGAATGTTGATTATGTCATCTATGTGGTGTTTGAGTATTTTGTGTATATTATGTCATCTATATATTATTTGAATGTTTTATTAGTTGAATGATATGATTTTTATCTGTAAGATTGTATGGATAAATGATCTTCTGTTATGATGGGTGCACTAACACATATTTGTTGAGACAACTGATATGTACTTGAGTGTAAGTAGATGATAGTGTTAGCAGTATGAATTATGATAGTTGTTGGTATTATGACTAATATGGTGTCCTTCATGGAAACCTACTTGATAAATATTTCAACATGATGATAGCATGATGAGTATACAATCCATTCCAGATGGACAGAGAGATTAGACAAATGAATATCGATTCAGAGACAAAGGAATAATAAAGGTGATGTTTTGAGAATTATATGTGGGTTCTGTGAACAAAGGCCATGCACATACATGGGTATGGTGAAGAAAATTCACGTACAGTTTCCACACCATGGTATTGGCCTATAATATTGAGCTCAAAATGGGATATTTTATCTCTTCAAATAATACCATCAACATTAATAAGTGTTTGACCCAAGTTATTGGCTAAGGCCAAAGCTATAAAAGGTGATGGAAATAAAAGTGTTTATTGTGCATGTAATGAGCTATTGATGAATTTTTTGATCTGAAATAAGTCTGCAGAGGGGAGTATGATGATGGATCAGATCTAATAGATATGAAATGACAAAAGTTTGAATAATATGCTTATGGGTTGATATATTTATGATGATGATGCTATGATGCGTGTTTGTTACAGTGAATGCCTAGATTTGGGTTTGACAGATGTTATGTTATGATGCGAAGGTATGATTTAGAAGTTACACACACACACACACACACACACACATATAGGCATGTTTGCTTCAAAAAGGTTGCGTACATATGCAAATCTGCTTCTTAGTAGTCAAGTTATATTCTTTAGTATGTACAGATATGTATGCAGGTGTCAAGTATGAAAGGCACGTACATACGCGGAAGTGATTTATAATGTTTGTGTACATATTATAAGGTTTTGATTATGAGCTAATGATAATGGTTTATTTTTTATGTTATGTTTGATGCTGTATGTCAATGATGTCGCTTTCATGACAGTTTGTGTGTGATAGTTCTGGTTGGGTTGAATGGTGTATGGAATGATATGTTGACTAGAGATGATGATATCTATGAGGTTTAAAGATCTATGATGGGGTATGTATGTGTTTCAGTTATTTTTTCAGTAGTACAATGATTCAAATTAAGGGTTCAATGTTTTTATATTTCTATGTAGAATCACTCAAGGATAAGCATGTACATATGTGTATTTGGATCAGAATAATAGTGAATGTATTCTAACATGTAAATAATCAGGGTTTTCAGTGGTAGAAATCTGTTTATGTGATGAACATTATGTGTTCTGATATTCTAATTAATGAGTATATCGTGATATGAGTTGGTTTGGTTGTTTGATCTATTTGTACAACTTTATGGAGACTTAGTGATTGATTTGGTAATTTAGTTGGTTTAGTGATTAATATATTTGATATAGTGATTGGTTTCAGTTTTGTTATCTGATATTGAGCTTCAATGATGGTAGTGGGTCTAGTCTAAAAATATTATGAAAGGTGGTCTATGAGTTTGATGTTTTGATTAGGTGGATCCATCATGAAATATTATGAAACATGGTCCACATAGAGGCTGAGGGTTGGAGCCTTTAGTAAGGGAGTCGAATCTTCCTTGGAGTGTATTGTGCTACTCAAAAAACCCCCTTATTATTTAGTAAGTGATAATTTTAATAAATAATAGGGGAACCTTTTAAATTTTTAGAATAGAATACTAGAGAAATATTTTTTTCTAATAAAAGGAAATGGTTTCAATAAGATCAAACAACATTCTCTCAATAGGAATTCTAGTGGAAACAAACCTTTGGGATAGTTCTTAATGCCTTATATTTCTTAAAAATATGAGATACCACAAAATTATATTCGGCCTAGTACTAAATTCAGGACTTCCGATCTATAAGACCTCAATGAAATAATCACCGATATAATGCCTTATGTTCAATTTTTGATTTTACAGGGCTTTTAGGCAATTAAAACAACTGTAAAGAATAAAATATGGAAGTTGGTCCCACTAAATTTATTTCCATGCGATATCACATATCAAAATCGGAAATTCCAAAATGAGTACCATAAGGAAACGTCAATAGTCCATCCCCAATATCCTTTTTAATAAGTCCCAACTACCTTTTCTATCACCTTCTGATCCCCGATTAGGCATATCGCATATCACATATTGCAGTTTTTCACTTGAGTCATTAAAAAAACCCACTTATGCCAAAATTCTGATGAAAGACCTCCGATATAACCTTTGTTCACATTTAACATTGTTAGAAAGGTAAAACATAGGCCAAAACAAATTAATTTCAAAAATATGAGAATGAAAACCATAAGAATTTTTCCAATAAAAAATTTACGATAAATTGAAATCCACGAAGGCCACGTGAACGAACGTGTATGCATTTAATATCCACGTTGTGTGATTTAGAATTTCAAGGTTTGAAATGATTTTTTATAATTGTTATCTAGTACCAAATAATTCCCTCATTAAAACAAGAATTAATAATAAATCATTGTTCACCTTAACTAATTCTTACTACTCATCCTTGTTCCTCTTCTTAACAGGTGAATTTCAATAAACCAAAACTAGAGGAGATTTCAAGAGCCATCAAAATTAATAAGAATACCATAGCTCAAATGCAATCAGTCTTGCCACTGGTAGAAACTACTAAAATGTCAATGTTATTTTTGGACACTACATGCACAACAGATGCAAGGTCTTCCTCTTGAGAGGCCTTATACACGTAAATTGAAGAAGAAAACCAAAAGGGAAGAAGATACAATAGATGATACTACACTAGTTTTTGAATCCAAATCGATCAATACAGCCAACTCTTTTCTACACAAAATTTTAGCTCGCCCCAAAATTATTCCCTACACAGATATGGTGAGATGGGTCATCGAAAACTTGAATATTGTAGACAGAGACTTCGTAACTCTGAGAAAAACAATTATCGGGTCATTCAAGCCTGAAGATTTATGGAAAATGTATCATTTTCCTCCTCCAAAAGAGAAGTATGACACAAATTGTTTCTAGAAATTCATGCAAGAGAAAAAGCACCCAACATAAGTTATCAAGAAATTGGAGAAGGGACTCGAACAAGAAAAAATGCAAGGATAAGGGTACGTATTAATTAGCTTCCCTTGTTGGACCTTTTCCTCATGTCGCTACTATGATGTACCATTAATATGGTTATCCTAATACACTAAATTTTTCTAAGGAATGGCTACCATTTATGGAAGCTACTTCAAATGGTTATATCATGGACTTGGAAAATATTTTTTCAAATAATTTATCCACACAGATTTTAAGTTATAGGAAAAAGTGAAATTTCATTGAAATAATTGTTCCTCCATTTTTCATGACTGCGTATGTAATGGATGCTATCTGTTTTTCATATTATTTCCCATCCATGGGATGGAAATGGAGAATTCAAGACCCAATCCCCATTCATATCTACCACGATATCTTGTGGGAATCCAAATATCATTCGCATTTCTATAAGATTTTTCATGCACTCATTCTAACTATTCATCAAGAGGTTTTCAATAACAAAGCTCTTAGACTCTCTCCAATGGCAAATGCTGACTTAATTTCAATAGGAAGATGGTTTGAGGAATAATCATTTACATATGTCCACATTTTTGGCAGTATTTCCAATCCACATGTTTTACCCCTCTATATACCTGAGAAGCTATTAGTGAGGGAAGTTGCATACCAAATAGTTGGGAATGGTTTGACCAAAATACTGAAAGATACCAAGAAATCTGTATGGCATTCTTTTCCTATTTCTTGTGGAATATATACTTTGGAAAGTCTCAATCATTTTTATCTTGAAATTTATCATATGAAATATTTGAAATTCCCAACAATCCCAAATCCGCAATATGACCCTTATGTGGTTGCTAAAGATCTGACAACTCAAGCAAGAATCAAGAAGTTTACAAGTGAGCTTAATAAATATTATGATTTGTTCGAGATGGTTCCTGAGTGTTCCACAATTGAAAGAGAAGCAGTAGACCAACTTATTCCCAAGGATTTGACTGAATTTAATCAATAACGAAGTCAGAGATTAGCACATTTTCCAATGGATTCGTTGATAATTTCTCAATAGAATACTAAATCCCCAAAAGCATCATCCTCTTCGGCTAAAGATCCAATTGATTCCCAAATTTTAGGCATATCTACTTCAATTGTTGAACATAAAAATAAGATTTAAAGGGAAAACAAACTAGATGAAAATTGGGAACAATTCATACAAGTAATCTCGACACTAGAGACAGATGAGTTAAATACTCTAGTTCACACTGAATTAACACAAACTCTGGTAACAAATAGAAAAACCTCATTCAATTTTGAGGTTCCAAAGAAATAAAATACCACTGAAGACATGGAAATTATCCCATCATTTCGTACATCAGAATTCATCCTAAGAATTGAAGAAATTCCTCCTTTAGACATATTTTATAGTCCCAAATACAAAGAAGTGGTAAGTAGACAAAAGAAAAAGAGAAAGTTAGACTAGAACCAGGAATTATTCCCTAGTGAAACTTCTTTTCATGTTCTATGGAAAGGAGCACAATCAAATCCAGATGAAGAATTGAGTAAACTCTCACAGTCTGCAAGTGCTACTATTGATAAGGCAACGAAAATTCAAATACTCTTTAGAGAAAAATAAGAAAATATTGTTCATCTAGAAAAATCTATTCAAAGTGAAAAACAGATGCCTGAACATCAATGGTAAGTAAAATTAGATGAATTATAAAAGGGTTTCGATGATATGAAACTCCAATTTCAATCCAATCTTAAGGAAAAGGATGCACAAATACAATAGCTGGAAGGAAAAATAAATCAGTTGAAAGATAATATAGAGAAAAATGAATGTAAAAAGGAAGCAGGAGAACTAAATAAACTCCTTTCTCAACAACAAGTCATATTTTCTCAAAATTTGACTATAATTTATGATTTATATAAATCTAGTGATTCTTTGATTAGTAAATCGTCTTATCTAAGGACATTTTATGAAGAAGTTGATGAAAATATTTTTGAACATATAGACTAGAAATACAGTGCTGAGGGAAGAGTGGTCGATCTTCCCCAAATTGATGAATCTCATAACGATATTGTTTTCAGTGATTCGGACATGAAAATCAAGCAAGGAGAAATGGAAATCATCTGATGGAGAAATTTCACCTCCAATGTCACTAAATACATCAGCGATAGCCTATGGAAGCCTAATTTAATCAAATAATTCCCACATGATGCATTACCTAAAGTCAAGTCTTTGAAAAAATATTGGCAGGATTTATCAAAGATAAAATTTTAATATATCAACAGTTTATCAAAAGTAAACCTTGAGACCCATTGGCAACACTTGATAAAACCACACATTCAATGGCTTATGTTGAGGTGTCTTTCTAAATCAATGAGTCATCTCCTCCTAGCACTCAAAGATGTAATATTTACGGGGTATATTCACATGCAACCGATCCATCCCCCCTAATTAAAGCCAATGACATACATATGTGGACTCAGGGAGAAAATGGGAAATGAACCTTCCTCACAGTCATGATCCTGTTGGTACAACAAAATGTATATCTTTGTCTTTACTTTATCTTAGCTTAGTTTGTTGGAACTCTTTCTAGACATTTTATTTTACTTTACTATATTTATAATATTAATAGACTATAAAAACATTCTCATGTCTTGATAGAAGTGGTTCTGAATTTTTAGAAGATAGCTTTGAAGTTTGCACTACTGTTACTTATGAGTTATCTAATAGAAAACCTGAACTGAAAGCTATATTTTTCATCACCAGAGTATTTATGTATCAGGTACTATTATCCTTATGTTTCTACTTCTATTAAATGATATAGATAATAATTTTTCTATAAATTGTTTCATCATAAGTATGTTTTATAAGCATTTAAACATTTGTTACTATTGATATGTATGACTGTATTTTTTTAAGCATATGTGAAAAATGAGATATTTTATGTGATTGGTTTTAATCAAATGATTTAATTAAATTAGTTTATCTTATTCACTTTCTCTTCATAAATTATTTAATGATCTACATTGTTCTATGTTGCATGAAATATCTTATAAATCACATACAAATAAATAATATCTCGGGAAATATATAGATTAATTCTACTTTATTATTATTTTTATTAGCTTTAAATCGCTCCATTACCATCGTTTTACACTTTACATTCATTTAGACATATAGTTTTAAAGGGAAAATTGTCCCATTATTCCCAGTCGGAGCCACTATTCCAAATGGAAAAATGAATGATTTTTAATTTCCCGACCAAGAAGTTATCCCTGATGTTGAGGCAGAGATTTATGAGCCTTCAAAATTTTTGGTGCTAGAAGGAGGGCATGTAGACTATGAATGGAAAATAGGTATAATCCTAAATCAAAAGATTCAAAATATCCAAATCCTATAATGAAGTTGTGGAAACACCCACAAAATCTCCTAGCTCACTTCCTAAGTTTGTCGGTCAAACCTCCTCTCCAAAAGTGAAAGAATCACCTAAAGTTCAAACTTTAATTCAAGCATTGGAAGGAATTTCCATATCAAGAGAAAGACCTGTTCAATATGAAATTTATGAAGGAAGTGTATCATCATATTTAGGAGTTTCTCATTTATTAACCCATTCTCAAAGTGAAAATATAGGAATTACTCCTTTTGAGTTTCCATTATCCACTCATTGAAGAAAGGTCCTTACTTCAGAAACTATATCCTCTCCTAGCGAGATTACTACTTCCTCCCCTCCTTAAAATTCTGTATTTGATCCTTCAAATCATTCTCTACCTTATTCTTACCATCCAATAAATCCTTCCATCCATATTCCTCAAACACAAACAACTAGTTGTATCATAGTCAGTAGCACTAGAGGGGCTACATCCACTTCCACTCAATGAGCTTCAACCTCTAGAGAAACTAAATTTTCTTCTTCTATTCCTACAAATCCCATAATGGAAAAAATAACATGGACTAACCTAGGGGCATAAAAAATGGCACCACACCTCCATGAATTTCCTAAACATCCAAAAAAAAGTTTCTGAAATATAATCCTAATGATGGATTGCATGCTGAGGAACATCTCCACAATTTTATGTTGGCATTAATCTTAATGAAGTTGTAGAAGAAGAACGTGTAGTTAGAATGTTCCATTATACTTTTGAAGGATCTATGTGATCATGGTATTTTCATTAGCACTAGGATCAATAAATAGTTGGGATACTTTCGAAGAACATTGTTTGACGAAATTTGGAGATGATCGCACACAGGCTGCCCTAATCAATGATTTGTCTAACCTTAAATTCAATCCAAATGAAAATTCAAGGACTTCAATTCCATATTCAATAAATTTTTAAAAAAAATCCCTAACACTTCCAAACCTGGTGATGATGTACAAATTGAATGGTACATCTCTACTCTTCCTTCAAACATTGCTATATTTGTTGATAGATCCAACAAGATAAATTTACTTGATAACATGAAAGAAGCTCTATCGATGGAAAAGGGAATTATTTCCCTTGAGAAGAAAAATGCCCAATAAGACTAAGGAAAAAAAAATTTACTTTTATAGAAGAATAAAAGAAGAAAACTCATAAAGATCCTTTTTATCTATAACGATTTCAAAATTTTCCTAAAACTATGTCAAATAAAATGGTGGAAATAAAGAAGCAAGTTTTTGAAACTTCTAAAAAACCTTTCAGACCTTTTAGAAAAACTCAAACTTCATAACCTCAACCTCCAAATGTCATATCTAATGTTGAATCTAACCAGGATGATGAGGAAGAAGCTGCAGCCATTTCTGCTAAAGAATCTCAGGAAGAATAATTAGTTGAAGCTCATGGATTATGGGATTTCATTCTCACTACCTCTGAAAATGAAGAAGAAAAAGAAGCCTTACCAGTAAATGCAAGGAGTAAAGGATCTGTAGATTCACTGCAATGAGTTCAAAAATAAAAAACTTCTACTCCTAATGCTAAGGACCAAGGTACAACTAAAAAATTCCCTTCTACATCTTCTAATCTAGTTCCATATTCTTCAAATTCCCCATCTTCATCTAAAAATATGGTTGTATCTAACACCATTGAGTATAACATAGTAGAGGATATGAAGAAGGTTAAATCAAATATTTCCTTATATGAATTAAGTAAATTGAAACAAAAGAATGAATTCTTACTTAAAGAATTAAATGTAGTTCCCGCATTACCTTTTCCTACTGCTATCACTACTAATCTTCTAAAGGAAAAGATAGATCTCCAACTAATTCTTCAGATAAAATTGATCCTACCGATGCCATTTTGATTGGAGATAGATCAGATTCCCATACTCCCCCTTTCCTTTTAGCTTTCGAATTTTTTAACAAAAAATTTCAGAATTGTTTGGTAGACTCTGGTGCATCATCAAAAATGTTGCCTTATTCAGCTTGTCTTATGCTGAACATAACACATGATAAGTATGTTGTCCAAATTGTTCTGTTATATAGGAGAAAATTCAAAGTGTTGGGGGAAATGAATTATGTTCTTATAAGAATATATTCTAATTCAAAATTGTGTCAAATTATTGATATACTTATTATTGATATTCCCTAGTTCTATTCCTTAATCCTAAGCAGGAACTGGTCTGAGAAACTAAAAGGTTATTTCGTTATGGACTAGTCTCATTTATGGCTTCCATATAATGGTAAACCCAATCAAATTTGCATTGGCCGAGATAAACACATGAAGTATTCAGTAACCGATATGGATGAGGAAAATGAGCTAGGTGATTTCACAAACAATATCCTTGGAAATTACTTTTTTGAAACTTTCTTCGGCATTTTTCCAACACAGTAATCTCCTTTGTTAGCCAATTATTTCACCTCTCAAGTTTAAAATTTTTTGTTGACATATTCATCTAGATGTGTAAATATTCTAGATAAACCAGTAGCTAAATATTTGTTTTGGATTCTATATTTTGATGGTTTTAAATCTAATGCTGGTGCATGAACAAGATGCATTTTAGTAAGTCCTGAAGGAGAAAAGACTATGTTAGCATGCATGTTAGAATTTGAATACACAAACAATATCGTTGAATATAAAACATTAATTAGGGATTACATAAATCTATAAACCTTAATGTAAAATACCTTTAAGTGTTTGGAGATTCTGAAATTGTTATAAAATAAGTGAGAAATACTATCCATTTTGTTTCTAGTCATTTGAAACATTATCAATCTCTAGTTCAATATCTTAATTAAAATGTTATAGCATTCAATATTTCTCCTATTCTGAAACTCTAAAATACCAGTGCTGATCTATTGGAGATCATTGCATCTGGGCTCATTCCACCCAATAATTTAAGTCCCGATAGATTTTCTATTGAATTTATTTTTCGCCCTTCTATTTCCTGACAACGTCACCAATTGAAGTATTTTCAATGATGATGAGGATATTTTAAGTTTTTTAACATCTAAAGGGTCATATAATGACCAAATAATTGATGAAGATGAATATGATAATTAGTTGAATCAATTAAATGAGGAAAATTCTCTTCCCAAGCATGTGAAAAAATTTGAATACTTTTATGCCTTAAAATATAGGTTTAAAAAGGTTACTAACTGTAAGCTTCAAAATTAAACTTTGAGGTTTCAGTTGGTGAACCTTGGGTCAGATCTTAAGCCTCGGAACATTAATTTAGGCCTTGGAATCTCATCAAATGATAAATTTGCCTTTATTTATCTGTTGAAAAGATACAAAGATTTTTTTTCTTGGAATTATGAATATTTGAAAACTTATGATACCTCCATCATTCAACATACTATTCCAATTTTATAGTTGTGAAGCGAGTCCAACAAAAGTTACGGAAAATACATCCTAATCTAGAAAATCAGATTAAAGGTGAGATGAAGAAACTCCTCAAGGCCAAAATCATTTTTCCAATTAGACATTCCAAATGGGTTTCAAATCTGGTACATGTTAAGAAGAAAAATGGTGATATGTCGATTTTTATTGATTTTAGAAATTTGAATAAAGTATGTTACAAAGACAATTTTCTAGTACCACCGATGGAACAAATCTTACAATCAGTAGCCGGTTTTGAACTTATGTTTTTTCTAGATGGTTTTTTCAGGATATAACCAAATTCTTGTACATCCAGATGATAGATTAAAAACTACATTCAGAACTAAATGGGGAACTTATGTATATCAGAAAATGCCTTTTGCATTAATAAATGCAGGAGAAACCTTCCAAAGAGCTATGGACATGCCTTCAGAGGTCTTATCAATAAAACTAGTTGTGTATACTTGGATTATATAACTATATATTCCAAGGAAAGAAACAATCATTTCCAGGATTTAAAATAGATATTTGAAAGATGCCGAAGGTATGAGATATCATTAAACCCTAAGAAGTCATTTTTTGCCCTTAGTGAGGGAAAAATTCTAGGACTTATTGTCTCTAAAGAAGAAATTTATATAGATCCATAAATAATCAAAGTAATTTCTGCAATTCTGTTACCTCATTAAAAAAAATCAATGCAATATTTCCTTGGGAAAATTAATTTTTTCAAAGGATTTGTCCCAGATTTTTCTCAAATTGTTCTCCCCCTACAATCTATGATTAAGAAAAATTTATTTTTCAAATGGGGACATAATGAAATAGAATCCTTTGAATCAATCAAACAAGCTATCATTGGTTCCCCCTCCTTGGAAACTCCTAATTTTTCTGATCAATTTATATTGTATACTTTTTCTTCCGAAATTTCCTATGCAGCAATTCTAATGCAACTCAATGAGAAAAAGGTTGAGGCTCCCATTTCCTTCTTCAGCTCAAATTTCCAAGGAGGTGAATTAAATTATTTAGATGTGGAGAAACAAGATTTTGCAATTTTCAAGTCCATTAAGAATTTCATACTTCTTTTGAAAACTCATATTAAAGTAATTTTTCCTTTCCCAATAGTAAGGTAATTGTTTGTACAAAAGGAGTTAGCAGAGAAAATGGAAAATTGGGTAACTTCTCTGCAAGAATCTGACATAGAAATTAAACTAGCTTAAATTCTTACGGGTAAATTATTTTGTAGGCTAATCACTGGAGCTTTTCATAAATCAACCAATGATTCAGGTAATATTATTCATATTTCAAAGGTATGTCTCATTAATACTGAATCACAGTATGTTGATCTGATATTTTATTTGAAAATTGGTTATGCTCCATCTGAAATCAATTATAGTAGAAAGAGATATTTAAGACTCAAAGCCAATCAATACGAACTCATTGATGAGGTGTTATTTAGAAATAATTATGATTATATATTTTTAAGATGTTTAGAAGAACCTAAAGCACTAAAAGTCTTGCAGGAATTGCATTATGGACCAATTGGTGGACACTTTGGAGGAGATACAACAACTCATAAAATCCTACATCCTAGATACTACTGGAAAACTCTTTTGAAGGATACTCATGCTTATGTAAGGAAATGTAAAGTTTTCCAAATTTCTTCAGGAAGATAGGAGAAATAGGAATTTCCTCTACAACCAGTCAACATTGAGCAACCTTTTGAACAATGGGGAATGGACATAGTAGGTGAGAATGTTCCTCATTCATCTAAAAAACATAAATTCATTCTAACTGATATATATTACTTCACAAAGTGGGTAAAGAAATACCAATGAAGGTAGCCAAATCTGAAAACATCATTGAATTGATCGATCAATTCATCATAACCAAGTTTGGTATACCCCATGAAATCATTTTTCTAATGCATCTTATTTTCCAGGAAATAATATTATTGAATTTGCTTTAAAGAGATGATTTAAATTGAAATGTTTTGCAAACTACTACCCAGAAGGAAATGGTTTAGAATAGTCAACCAATAATAATCTTATTAGGATTATTAAACTAACTGTTGATTAAAATCAAAAGAATTGGCATAAAGCTTGGATATTTTCTTTGTGGGCTGATAGGATAACTAAGAAGGCCTCTATAGGTTTCATCTAGTTTATGGGAAAAAATATATCCTTCCTCCTAATATAGATCTTCCCTCATTAGCCCTAGTACAATTAATCAAAGAAGAACCATCTTCTTATTTACAATTAAGGATGTCACAAATACTAAAATTGGAAGAAGAAAGAGACAACCAAACAAATACATGCTCATTATCAATATTTAGTTAAGTCTTCATTCGATGAAAATTCAGTCAAAAAAAAAAACTTTTGCAATTAGATATTTAGTCCTGAAATGGGACAAGGCACATGAGGAAAAGGGTAAACACATTAAGTTTCAAAATTCGTGGTTTGGGCCATTTTATATTGTTGAGCAATTAGGTCCATCAATTTTCATTCTGCAATAGTTACAAGGCAAGATGGATGATCTTCCCATTAATGGACTAATTCTGATGAAATACTTTTCTTAATAGAACATTTTATCTACTGTAAATTACCCATATGTACATATCGATTTCTTTAGTTTAAATAATGTTAAGTAAAAATTTATTTAATTTTCGTTGGCGTTTTTGACTATTTAATGAAGGTTAAGCTTTAAAGAAGAAAGAAATTAAAAGATAATTGCAAAATTGAAATTGGGTATGATATCTATCATCAAACTCTGAAATTTTTTTAACCCATTAAATTTTATATTCTTGTGACTTGAATTATAAGATACTATGTTATTTTTTTATTAAGAAATGAAAGGTTTTGTTAATAAATTAAAGTATATATTGAAAATATTGGCATATTTAGCTTCAATTGTCATCCAATACTCATAAAGAGTAAAATTACCTCCCCATCCAATAATATGATCATTTTTAGAATGTAATTCAAAAATATATAAAACTTAAAAGATAAGCGGTCTCATCATGAGCCTACTTACCATGATCATAGGAAACTAATAAAATGTACATTATCGTAATTGGATACGGAACCAGGATAATGGCGTGTAGTTGTATATCTATAAGAAAAGAAGTCTCATTATGAGTTGGCATGTTCAACTTTATTATAACCTGTGAACGACATTGTCATTATCTAGCTACCAAACTAGGACAATGACTTTTAAGAAATATTAAAACATAAAGATAAAAACAAGAAACTAAATAGTTATTACATCTAACGATATTGTTATGAGTGGATGGGATACTGGCTCATTATTGGTCAAAAAGTTAACTTGTCAAGGCTATGAACGCTTTCTAGCAACAGTGGCTCTATCTGTGATTTATAAGTTTATTTTTAATGCTAAGATTTGATAAAACCCCTTTCTCTATCTGTATAACTGATTAATGACTAATCCAAGTAGAAAAATCCTTCACCTATAACAAGTTCCAAATATTTGCAACAAAATGAGTCTTATATTGAGAGATCATTTTTCAAATCCAGATTTTAAAGTTAGTTTTTTTTTCCAAGTTTTTCTTTAATAAATATTTTAACTCTTTATTCATTTTCATAGATAATTGTTTCTTCCAATGAATCGCCAATTGTTGTGCTACTCAACAAACCCCCTTATTATTTAGTAAGTGACAAGTTTAATAAATAATATGGGACCCTTTTCATTTTTTAGAATAGAACTCTACATAACTCTTTTTTTCTAATAAAAGGAAATGGTTTCAATAACATGAAACGAAATTCTCTCAATAGGACTTCTAGAGGAAATAAACCTTTGGGATAGCTCTTAATGCCTTATATTTCTTAAAAATATGATATAACACAAAATTATATTGGGCCTAGTACTAAATTCAAGACTTCTGATCAAGAATAAATCAATGAAAGAGTCATCGATATAACGCCTTATGTTGAATTTTCGAGTTTACAAGGATTTTGGGAAATTAAAAAAATTATAACAAATAAAATATGGAAGCTGGTCCCACTAAATTGCTTTCCATGTGATATCGCATATCACAATTGATAATTATGAAATGAGTACCATAAGGAAACATCGATATCCGATCCTCCATATCCTTTTTAATAAGTCCGAACTACCTTCTCCTTTGTCTTCTGATCCCCGATCAAGCATATACCATATCGCATATTGTAGTTTTTCACTTGAGTCATTTAAAAAACCTCAATGCCAAAATTTTGATGTGAAATAACTCCGATATAGCCTTTTCTCATATTTAACATTGTTGAAAAGGTAAAATATAGGTCGGAACAAATGAATTTCACAAATCTTGGAATGGAAACCGCAAGGATTTCACCAATAGAAAATTGTCGATACATTGAAATCCGCAAAGTCCACGTGAATGAACATTTATGCATTTAATAGCCACGTTGTGTGATTTAGAATTTAAAGGTTAGAAATGATTTGTTATAATGGGTATCTAGTACCAAATTATTCCCTCATTAAAAAAAAAAATTAATATGAAATGATTGTTTTCCTTAGCGAATTCTTTGTGCTCATCATTTTTCCTCTTCCTAAAAACTGAATTTTGATAAACTACAATGGGAGGAGATGTCAAGGGCCATAAAAATTAAGAATAATACCACAACTCAATTGCAATCAGTCTCGCCTCTCATAGAAACTACTGAAATGTAAACGTTATTTTCGAACCCTACATGCACACCAGATAGAGGGTCTTCCTCTTTGGAGGCCTTATACAAGTTGATTGAAGAAGAAAACCCAATATTGATTGAGAGGCAAGAAGCTACAAAAAATGATACTACTCTAGTTTTTGAGTCCAAATGGAGTGATACAACCAACTCTTTTCTACACAGAATTGCAACTCGCCCCAAAATTATGCCCTACACAGATATGGTGAGATGGGTCGTCAAAAAATTGAATATTGGAGAAATAGACTTCCTAACTCCTTGAAAAATAGTTATCGGGTCATTCAATCCCAAATATTTAAGAAAATGTATCATGTTCCTCCTCCACAAAACAATTATGACGCAAAATGTTTCCAGAAATTCATGCGAGATAAAAATCACCCGATAGAAGTTATTATACAATGGAGAAGGGACCTGAACAAGCACAAACATGAGGGTAAGGGTATGCATTTATTGACTTCCCTTGCTAGAACTTTTACTCACGTTGATGCTATGATGTGTTATTTAAATGGTTATCCTAAGACACACAAGTTTTTTAGGAATGGGTTCCATTAATGGAATGCGCTTCAAATGGTTATATCATGGACTGGGCGAATATTTTGTCGAACAATTTATCCACTCAGATTCGAAGTAATATGCGGAAGCACAATTTCACTGAAAGAACTGTTTCCCCAATTTTCATGACTACGTATGTAATGGATGCTATATTTTTTTCATATGATTTCTAATCCATGGGATGGAAATGGAAAATTCAAGACCTAACCCACATTCATATCTACCCAGATATCTTGTGGGAATCCAAATATCATTCGCATTTCTATAAGATTTTCCATGTAATCATATTCCCTATTCCAGATGTTTTCAATAATAAAGCTCCCAGACTCTCTACAGAGGCCAATGTTGACTTAATGTCAATATGAGGATGGTTTGAGGAAGAGTCATTCAAATATGTCCACATTTTGGCAGCTTTTCCAATCCATATGTTTTACCCCTCTATATACCTGACAATTTATTAGCCAGGGAAGTTGCATACCAAACACTTGGGAATAGTTTGACCAAAATAATAAAAGATTCCAAGAAAATTGTATGGCATTCTTTTCATATTCCTTGTGGCATCTATACTTTGGAAAATCTCAAGAAAAAATTATCTTGAAATTTATATATGAAATAATTGAAACTCCAAAAAATCCCAAATCAGGAATATGACCCTAATAGGGTTACTAAAGATGTGATAGCTCGAGCAAGAATCAGATAGTTTACAATCAAGCCTGATAAATATGATGATTTGTTCAAGATGGTTCCTGAGTATTACACAGTTGAAAGAGAAGAAATAGACCGAATTAGTGTTGAGGAATTGATTGAATTTAATCAGTACCAAAGTCGAAGATTAGCACATTTTCCAATGGATTCGTTGAGAATTTCTCAACATAATACTGAATCCCCAAAAGAATCTATAATATTCCAATTTTTCCATTAGTCAATTCGAATATTATTTAGTTCTTAATTTTCCTAATTAGTTCAGTAAATAAAAGGTTGGAGGGACCCATAAACCCCATAGATGCATAAAATACACTTTTTTTGTGTGAATGTGGGTTAGTTAGGTACTAGAGCAACATTATCGAGTAGTGGAGTAGTTATTTAATGAAGGAAGAGTGGAGATCATGAGAAATAACGAGGAATATGGTGGAGATAGTGGAGGAATAAAATTAAGATCATAGGGCAATAATGATGCAGTGATGGAGGAAGTGGTGCATTAAATGCAAAGATGATGGAGGGAGTGGAAAGTAAATGAAGGAATGATGGAGATCACGGGGAGAAAATGCAGTCATCATGGAAACTAGTGGCCACATGTGCATCGTAGTAATGAGGTGGGACAAGGCTAGGGGAGGCTCACAAAGGGCAGCCATAGACAACATTCTAGATTTTTATATTGTATTGTCATTTGACATTTCTTTTTACGCTTTAGTTGTTTAGCTAAGTCTGCAATGTT
Source organism: Pinus albicaulis (assembly GCA_034641835.2). Classification (NCBI taxonomy): domain Eukaryota; kingdom Viridiplantae; phylum Streptophyta; class Pinopsida; order Pinales; family Pinaceae; genus Pinus; species Pinus albicaulis. Next base: position 64,474 of record JAXQQM020058199.1, on the reverse strand, counting down.
GTTTAGCATATGGGTGTTCCCAAGCAGGAATCCCACCCTTATCCATGGGGTACTTCGAGTGCCTACTCTAGAAAGGTTTCTTTGAGCATCCATTCATCATACGAAATCTATGCCATATTCAACCCCTCTCTTCAGTACATACAGATTCAGGAATTATGCATTCCTTCTTGAGGGTTTGAGAGGAGGAAGGTAGTTCTTAGCATTTCAGCTAGGAAACCGGTGGAGGGATCATCCTTTCACCTTATGCTTCTATTTCAGTATTCCAAGAGAATCAATGTTACATATGTCATCAATCCATCATTCTACACCTCCATGCAGCAATAGTTCCTCCAGGAATTGTGCAATCCAGCAGTGTAGATCTAGTGGAGGAGGAAATTTCCAAGTGATTCAGCTTGGAATCCTATGAAAGATCATCCCATCACTTTGGTGATGTTATTTCCATCAGCTATGAGCTAAATTACATCACCTAAAGGCATGCTAAAACTCCATACCTCTTGAAAACACAGTCCATTCTAGTAGTTGTGTATTCAACAACTGCAACTTGAGAGGAGGAAGGAGGAGCTAGATCTCAAGCTTCTAACTTGGGAATCAGGAGAAGGGGCCAGCCCTTCATGCATTGAGCTAATTGGGTTATATTGCAGCATTTAGATCATTATTTCAGGCCCATATTAGCACTTACCTAGGAGGATTTCATAAGTCAGCCAGCACGGGTGTAGTTGGCAACCCAAAAAGGGCTGAAAATCCAAAGCCAAAATCTGGCCAAACCATTTTTGGGTTTTTCTAGGTTTTGTGAGTAGAGTCCGTGGTTAAAATCCTTGATATTTTTGAGTGCACCAGTAGCCTCCCGCACATGGTTCTTCTTCAAAGAAATAGTAGTTTCCAGCAGTAGTAGCAGCAACACCATTTCGAGTGCTAGGATTTAGATTTATTTAAGTCACTTCTTGTTGGCTTGAGTGCATCTTCTTTGGAGAATTGTGTCCTTTATATCTTTTTTTTTTAATAATGATATGAATCAGTAGTTTCTGCTCATGGTTATGATGTCTTATTATAATTTCCAGTTTCAACATATTTTCAGCATTTTCCATATTTTAGTGTTGTATTCCTTTTTTTCTTTATTTGGAATGTTGTAGATGTTATATATTCCTATCTCTTCTATTTGGAATATTACAGTGGTATCAGAACATGATCTTTGGCTCAACTTGTGGGCACTACATCTTATGACATCAGAAGAAGAATTAGAAAGTGGAGATCTATAATGGTGGGAGTAAGCTTTGCCACACTTCTCTTTAGATCTATGCGGGATCTCTCCAAGGAGGTCAAAGAAATGAGAAGAGAGAGGAAAAAAGGAACCTCGAGAAGGTTTCAAAATGAGGAAGGTCTAAGCATTTATTATTAGCAGCATAAACAACTGGCAATGTAGAGAGCTCCACAACAATCTACTATGTCTACTTTCTTTGCAGAGGAAGGTGAATGGCATGGAGATTGGGGATACTTAGAACATGAGACTCTAAATGATTATTTTGCAGAGTAGAAATCTCAATCAAGAGCATTCAAGGAGAATCTAACTCTCCAATATTTTTTCCAGGTCAAAGAAGAACGAAGATCCTGTGGCAGCAATAGAAGAAGAGGGCACATACCGAATAGATTCTTCTTTCCTACATTTGTTGGATCATCCACAACCACAACAAAAATTTGGAGGAATAATTTAGATGCATTCTTCCATCTACACCCAGTAGCAGAAAGAGAGGCTATTGAGATTGTAGTGCTACACCTTGAGGGTGAAGCAAAGGATTGGTGGTTTATCCATATGAAACATGCAAGAGTGACTACTTATGTAGACTTCACTCAAAGGATGGTAAATAAGTTTGAAAAAAGAAAACTGGAGGTAATTTCGATAGAGACATTTCCCAGCATTGATGAGGAAGTATGTGAGAATCAAAGGGAAGATGCCAGCAATATTGCTCCGGAATAAGAGCAACTATCACCACCACCAGCTGTAGAAGTACTTGCATCAGGAGAAAGATCACTTGCATCTTTTCAAGGTGTTCTTGACCACTTGACATGAGAGTCCCATGCATGATTCAGGAGATGCATGAGGAAGAGGAGGTAGATACCAGCGCTAGTATAAAAGTAGAGGAGCATCCATCACCATCACTAGCAGTTGGAGAAGCCATTGCACCAGGTGGAGGAACTCTTATAGCTTTGCAAGATGTCCCCAAGTATTAGCTGATCCAAAGTTTGAAAAAATTTCCATCCCATATTATTTTAGCACCTCAGCTTGAGATTTTTGAGGTCATGCCATCAGGGAAATTGCATAAGCAAGGATTAGAGCACCTTGCCGATTTGAAGCAACAAAATATCACTGCGCAGAGGACCCTAGATTTGTTCAAGGAAGAGATGTATAGCCATCCCAGTTTTACATTGTTGAGTTGCACACAACACTTTTTGTTGGAGTGTAGAGTTTCGGAGAATAGGATGAGCATAGTCCTAATTATTGCAATGCAGTAATATGAGTTAAACATTGTGTATGGGGAGGGCCATGAGACAACATATGCACCATCATGGAGATCAACAATGTTATCACTGAGGAGAAGTGATGAGTTGGGGGCCCAATTATTCTTGGAGAATTGTAATGACCACTTTACTTATGAAGCATTGGATGGGCATATGGTAGATGATAGACATCTTGTGATCGATAACTTCTTCCATTATCATTATAGAGCCTTCTTGATGAGCATCTCATGGCTCAAAGAGAAGTTTCTGCCTACAACATACTCAGAACATCATGGGTTCTATCGAGACATTGATGAGAAGTTCTCATAGATAAACCTCAAAGAGGATGCATTTCAATATATCATGGAGTGAAAATATTATCGTCAGAATGGGGAGGATGGTATTCTCCATTGGGTGGATACCAAGATAAAGCATGATATGAGTCATCACCCACAGTTGGATGGATGGGTGAGCATGATGATAAAATGGCTGAAAGGCTACTTGCATATCTATGAAATGGGGCATCAAGAAGCATGGATGCGCTGGTTGATTTTGGGTGGGTATGGTTACTACCCAACATTTCACATTTGTATGATCCATGACTTGCATATTATTGGTGTGATGCAGCAACATGAGGAATGGCTACGTTGGTTATTGTTGAGAGAGTGTGGCCATCACATGACATATAACATGTCAATGAATGTATCATTTTTTGTGACATTACATGGCACTCACATGATATGGTAGCGTGGAGCTTGGTTATGCTGTTCTGATGTGACATTCTACATGTCGACCAGTTTATTGTTGCTCCATGATTTTCATTATGATGATGTGAGGTGGCACCAAGAGTCATTTCTACTTTCATTACTCTTGGGAGAGTATGGGTTGACATTCTCCCATACCTTGCATGATGATGATGCAGTATGGAAACAAGAGACCTTATTACGTTGGAATCTATTGGGAAAGTATGGCCACCATACTTGGTATGAGGATGGTGTGATATGAAAGCAAGAGGAATTGTTGTGGTGGTTGCTATTGGGAGAGTATGGTCTGACATTCTACATGTCCACCCATGTATCTTTGTTTCCTATTTTGCATAGTGTTGAGATGATGCTTGGAGCAAGCAGGGCCAATGATGGGAGCATGGAGAGATACATCATACTCCATGTAGCATGGGTTGGAGAGATAGTTCATGAGTTTGGTCCACTTGGGGAAGGAGCCACTTCACTTCATATATCTCATGCAGAGAAGAGGCTCTGGGACAGTAAATGGTTACCACTTGGGGATTCATTGATGAGAAGAGGCATCTAAATACACAGTTGGAGACCATTCTAGACATTCTAGAGAGGCAGTTATGGAGCTAGGAATTCATAACACATTGGAGCAGATGGGGATCCATTCCGTATGAGGATGCCACTTGGGAGGGACATGTATTTCTACAACATTCACTTTTGTAGTTTCTTGAGGACAAGAAATATTTTGGCGGGGATGACTGTGATATTCCAAATTTTCCATCAACCAATTAGAATATTAGGGTTCTTAATTTTCTTAATTAGTTAAGTAAATAAAATGCTGGAGGGACTCATAAACCCCATAGATGAATAAAATCCACTTTCGTTGTGTGAATGTGGGTTATTTAGGTAGTAGAGTAGAATTAAGGAGTAGTGGAGCGGTTATTTAATGAAGGAAGAGTGGAGATCATGATAAATAACGAGGAAGATGGTGGAGATAATGGAGGAATAAAAGTAATATCATAGGGAAGTAATGATGCAGTGATGGAGGAAGTGGTGCATTAAATGCACACATGATGGAGGGAGTGGAGAGTAAATGCAGAAATGTTGGAGATCATGGGGAGATAACATAATCTTCATGGAGACTAGTGGCCACATGTTCAACACAGTAATGAGGTGGGCCAAGGCTAGGGAGGCTCACAAAGAATAAAGGCAGGGTGAGGGCAACCATAGACAACATTTTGGATTTTGATATTGTATTTTCATTTGACATTTCTTTGCACGCTTCATCTATTTAGCTAAGTTTGCAATGTTTTTTAGCACACGGGTGTTCTCGAGCGAGAATCCCACCCTTATCCATGGGGGACTTCAAGTTCCTACTCTAGAAAGGTTTATTTGATAATCCATTTATCATCTGACATCTGTGCCATATTCATCCCTACTCTTCAACACATACAAATTCAGGAATTATGCATTCCTGCTTGAGGGTTTGAGAGGAGGAAGGTAGTTCTTAGCATTTCAGCTAGGAAACCGGTGGAGGGATCATCCTTTCAAAATTTTCTTCTATTTATGCCTTCCAAGAGAATAATTGTGACATCTCGCATTAGGCCATCATTCTACACCTCCATGCAGCAGTAGTTCCTCCAGGAATTGTGCAGTCTAGCAGTGTAGATCTAGTGGAGGAGGGAGGTTCTAAGTGTTTCGGCTTGGAATAATGTGAGGGATAATCCCCTCACTTTGGTGAGGTTATTTCCGTTATTGGTGAGCTATATTCCATCACCTAAAAGCAGGATATAGCTTCAGCCCCCTTGACAACACAGTCCATTCCAACACTTGTGTATTTAACAGATGCAACTTGAGAGGAGGAAGGAGGAGCTAGATCTCAGGCTTCTAGATTGGGAATCAGGAGAAGGGGCCAACCATCCATGATGTGAGCTGATTGGGTGTTATTTTAGTATTTAGATAATTATTTTAGACACACATTAGTAGTTACGTGGGAGGAGTGCGTAAGTCAGCCAACACGAGTGCGGTTGGCAACCCAAAAAGGGCCGAAAATCCAAAGTCAAAATCTGGCCAAAAAATTTATAGTTTTTTCTGGGTTTTTCGAGTAGATTCCATGGTTAAAATACCAAATATTTCTAAGAACTCCAGCAGCCTCCCACACATGGTTCTTCTTCACTGCAGCAGTAGTTTCCAGCAGTAGCAGCAACACCATTTCCACTACTAGGATTTAGAGTTATTTAAGCCACTTCTTGTTGGCTTGAGTGCATATTATTTGGATCACTGTGTACTTTATATTTGTTGTTTTTTATAATGATATGAATCAGATATTTTTTTTTCATGGTTATGATGTCTTAATATAATTTCTAGTTGCAACATATTTCCGCCATTTTCCAAATTTTAGTGCTATATTCTTGTTTTTCTTTATTTGGAATGTTGTAGATGTTATATATTCCTGTCTCTTCCATTTTGGAATATTAAAACATCATCCTCTTCAACCAAAGATCTAATTGATTCCCAAATTTTAGACATAACTAGTTCAACTATTGAAGGGACAAAGAAGATTCAAGGGGAAAACAAACTAGATGAAATTTGGGAACAATTTGTTGGTGTCCAGAGATGAACAATGTTCAACCCTTTTTCCACATAAATTATCAACTGCAGGGCGTTATTTATTTCAATACTAATCGAAAAGTATATGTAGACACAAGCACATGACCTGCTGTAGATCACAGGTTTAAATCCATAACATACAGACCACTGTAACATCAATTAAATAAACTGCAGAATTGAAAGACATTCACAAAAATTAAATATTAATTGTAATAGCAGTAATAAAATAACACTAAATCATAAAATCAATGCAAGAAATGAAAACGCAGCACCTAATCAGAAGAGTGGGCCCAACTCTCTGATCAAGGCTGAGGTAAACTCACGAATTACAGAAGAAACAACAAGATGTTGTGCATTCGATTAATGACAGAATATATTTGTTACAAGATCTGTATGTAAAAGGAATTAACCCTGATTCACAGCCCTGAGGCCTCTTTATAAAAATTTCCTGGAATCCTCGATTCTCTTCAGCAATTCCATAATCACAGAAATACATTTTGTTACAACAAAAACCTAGTTTCCCACAAGGAAACCGTAAAAAGGCCTGAAATAGAGCTGATATAAATAGAGTCTATTATGTTGTAACAACAAATGAGGATAGTGCTGGAGATGATAGGTTGTTCCTCAACTTACGGTTGCAATGCTCCTATTTTTGCCGAATCTGTAGAAATATCAGAGTTAATATGTAAAAATGTAAAACCTTTGTGGCAATTACTTCATTAATCAAATATCCCAAGGAAAAAGGTTTTACCTCATGCGTTTAAGAATAATAATGGTTCAAAGAGATAGAAAGATAGGGTAAAATGGGAGAGGAAAGTATACAAATATGGTACCCAAGATCTCCCCCTAAATGGTATATCTGCATGTCCTCATGCAGCTCGTCGTCACCTCAGATCAGGATTGGGCTGACTTTGATCAGCATGAAGCTGTGTGAGGTCATACTCTTCAGCTATTTTTGTCCCTAGTGGCTTATATCCCTCTGTTAAAACAACATCCTTCCACCAATCTGGATCAACGTTGTATGCAGGAGTATACTGCCCAGCTAGCAACCTAATAAGGGGAAATTGAAACCTCAATCCCATCCATATGACCCCACAGGTATGAATGCATGCCACGAAACGTGGCATTCTTTCTAAAGCTCATTCAAAGCTAGGTGCCCCAAATGGTTCTCGTTCTCTGATGGATGAGGATGACAACATCCACCTTTTCTGACAACTGTCCAATGCTTCCTTGTGGAACATCATAATCTGACCGACACATAGGTCAGTGCACCATTTCTGGGTTACCAACATGTGTTCTTTACGGGCCTCAATCTATAGAAATGTATAATTCTTGTTATAAATGTTTGAGGACTAACCATGCTCTTTCCTAATCATTAATGATCTTCCAACTTGGTTTTCTTCAAATGTATCCCAGGCCTTTCTCCACTTATTCCGATTGATGGTATAAGAGGTGAAAGCTCTTAAAAGGATGTCCTCCACAAATGGAATGGGGTTAAATGACTGATCATGCCTTAAGAAATACCCATGCATGTAGAGCTCACACATTAAGTGTTGTCCTATGATATCATGAATTTTTAAAATACGAATAAATTGAATGGGGTCCTCAATTTCGTACCAAATCTCCTTATATATACTTTCAAGACAAAAGAAAATAAATTGCTCATGAAGGAATAATGCATAGCTATGTGTATGAGGTTTGCAGGCCATTACCTACTGTGGTAGGGAGAACATATTCTCCTTATCTGTTTGCAGCAGCTACACTTATTCTTCCAATTCTTCTATTCTGGCCTTCTGTTTATATTTCTTCAGTCGCACCTTATATAATTGATATATGTACCCTGTGACGACTTTGGAAGCCTATTCTCGAACTCGAGTTGTTTCCTTTTTATGGTCACTCGCTGCAAATTGTCATTTTTGGATTTCAGCGACCAATACAAATTCTCGACCTTCAAAAAATTCTTCAATCGGGTCGGTTTGGGTGGCTACAGAGGAGACCTCAAATTTTGCCTTTATTGCCCTCCATTTGTAGAATTTTACCTTCTTTTTCAGTTGGGAAACTTGCCTTTTCAAATCCAAAACCTCCCTTTTCAGTCTCATGGTTTCACTGGACTGTAGCTGATACCTCTTCTTGAGAGGTAACCTTCTTTCCTCACAATGTTCAATCCATTCCTGTTTAACAATAAATTCAGTTTCTGGGCCTATGGCAGGCTTAGGAGGTGGCGGAATGCTACTGGTATTCTCAGTGGATTCTCTCGTTAAGCCTTTCTGGCTGGGCTCCCTATCTTTAGGGAATTCTTCCTCTATATTCCCTTTGGAACTCTTTCTGTCTGGTCCACCATTTCACTGACCACTCTATGTTCCGATGACTCCATAAGAATTCTATCTTCTTCGTGAACCTCTAAGTGCTCCAATAGAGGTTTGGTAGTGGCTAAGCCAATCTTGGCCGTGTCAAGAAATTTAAGAACTAGTGAGACAACTACTTCCTCTTAAATCATTTGGTTGAGTGGAATCCCCTTGCCCCTCTAGGCATCATGGACTGGAACGGAGAGCGGGGGATAGACTCATCATCCTCATTTCTAGCTTGAACTATAACTTCGCGTATTATTACCTCAATCGGGGTCGATGCTAGTTTTTTTGGAGCAACATTGATTCCACAACTTGTTTTCCTTCTATCCTCTCACTCTTTGTTCACCATTTCTTCTTCTAGTGTCGATTGTGGGACAATATCGACCTCCTGGTCCATTCCTTCTCTACCTCCCTATTCCTCATGAATTTCCTCTTTTTCCACAGTTGGTACCAGTTCTTGAGGGAAAACGTCGATTTCGCAGGCTAACTCCTCATGCTCTAGCCGAATTGGAGGTGGTTCTTGTGTAGCACCCCCACTTGTATCAATATCCATATTTTCTTGGGTAGGTGATGCAATTTCTTGCAAAACAACATCACTTGCTATTCCCTTGTCTGCAGTTTCACTCCCTTGTTCTTCATTGACAAAATTCAACAACTGTATGATAATCTCGATTTCCTGCATGATTTCCATAATCTCTTCATATGTGGGCTCTTCAAGTGAGGCTGGTTCTTGTGTGGTAGCGTCATATGTGTCACCAATTACCTCCTCCATTCTCATTTATTCAGGTTCCTCCTGATCAACCGTCATTTCTGCTTCTTCGGGTCCCTCCTGATCAACTTACATTTCCATTTCCTTGGGTTCCTCTTGATTAATTTCTTCTAAATGTTCTACTTCTGCCAAACCAGCCAGAGAGTCTGGTTCCTCCTCTCTAGTAGCAATAATGGCTTCTACCTCTTCTTCTGAGGACCCACTGAGTTTCGCCGAGGAGACCTGAAGCCTGTTTATTGCATGCACAACCAATAATCACACCAATCCATGGTTGGAAAGCATTGCTGGAATTTGGTGCGAATGCCGAGAAGCCTATGCCATGTGCTGTAGTGGTTTCAATAGGAAGAAGGGCATGTTTTAGGCATGCACCTAAGCCTGTGGAAATAGAAGGTGAGTTAGAATTTTAAAATGGTACTTAAACAGAGTTGTGGTTCGGCCTTCGCAAGTTATGTATTTTATTACGAAACCTGCAACTTCATTGCAAGGATACGGAACAGTCCTACGCTCATATCGTCTGCCCATTTGAATGACACTTTCCCCTGCCTGCAAGAACAATTCAGGAAATTTCGAGAGAGAAACTCTCCGCTCAAAACATTTCTTCCCCTGTCGTCTTAGCCCACTAACCTCTACAATTACCTCTTATGTGACAGGAACTTCCAGACCTCTAACCCTCGAGTACTTCTCCTCTAAATTTAGTGTGAAATCCATTGTTATTCCTCCATCAAACCCCTGCAATCTTTCAAAGTAGGTATCCCACCCTGCATTGACAAATATTTTCCATACCTCTGGATTGTTATGGACTAAAGCTGTGTTTTCAAGTTCATGCTGCACATCTATCCCACCCATACTGTGGATACTTGTAGTAGCACTTCCTGTAACAAAAAACAATTGAGCGAGGTGGTGGATACCGAATTCGAAGAAACATCATGGTGAAAATGAGAGGTGGTAACGGTAAATACGGATGGTAATTCTCAGAAACCAAGAAAAATCATAAAATAATATGGTAAGTGTGATGAATAAAAGTAATAATTATTTTGTATGGAGTGGAAAAGACATATTACGGATCCCAATACGTATTAAATGATTATATCAAATGTTGATAGGGATCGTAAGGTGTACCTTTGCACGGACCGTCATAATGATTTATGAGGTAATTATTATGCCATCCTTGACTATGATGGCACCCCCCAACTTAAATTTTTGTCATCCGCAACATTAAAATATTCACATGTGATATTTAATTAAATCAGTAAAAGTCACATGGAGGTGCACCTGATAGCCTACCTGGATGATGTGACGGTTTGGTAGGATGATGGCACAGTAATGATGCGGATGGAGTAACAGCAGTACGAGTAGCGGTATCCGGAGTAATAACATCCGGTGTAACAGCATCTGGAGTAACAACATCGAGTAGCAGCATCAGATTAACAACAGTACAAGTAACAACATCCATCGTAGTAGCATCTGGAGTAATAGTAGTGTGAGTAGCAACATCGGAGTAATAACATCTGGTGTAACATCATTTGGAGTAACAACAGTGAAACTAACAACATCCGGTGTAGCAGCATCTGGAGTAACAACAGTGCAAGTAGCAACATTGGAGTAACAATAGTATGAGTAACAAAATCTGGTGTAGCAGCATCTGATGTGATGGCATCTGGAGTAGCAACATCGAGTATCAGCATCAGAGTAACAACAGTACAAGTAATAGCATCCAGTGTAGCAGCATTTGTAGTAACAAAATCGAGTAGCAGCATCGGAGTAACAACAGTGCGAGTAACAGCATTGGAGTATCAACAATACGAGTAAAAAAATCCAGTGTAGTAGCATCTGAAGTAATAGCAGTGTGAGTAGCAGCATCTAGAGTAACAACACCATGAGTAGCAGCAACCAAGTAACAACAGCACGAGTAGCAACAGGTGAGTAACAAAACCATGAGTAGCAACAGGTGAGTAACAACATTATGAGTAGCAGAAACCCAATAAGAGTATCATGAGTAGCAGCAACTGACACTTTGGAAAAAATTCATTGATTTTTACTCCTTAGTAGTAACTCCCGCAAAAAGACAACAAGATAAAACATTATTCTTTATTCTTTGTTTTTATTTTTTTTATAAAAAGGGTGCAGAGGAAGAGTTCTCTGCGTTGATGACCTTCAAACCATATTTCTCAGAGAGGTGTTTGATAAAGGAATCCTTAGAGGTCGGGTGGTGGTACAATCTCAGGTGATATCCATTGACTATAAATGAAGCACATGTATCATCAATTGTGACCAGCCTGACTGTTCCATTATCAAATACAACGTCCACCTCGTAAGGTCCCATACAACGAGTAAAAATCTTTCCCTTAAAATACTTAAAGCAGGAGTCATAAAGTAGTTCCCAATCCCCAATTTGAAACACCTTATTTTTAATAAACTTATCATGCCATTTGAATCTGTACTGTTGAATAGAATTGCTTCTTTGGACAGCCATTGAATAGATTTCATCTAGTTCATTAAGCTAGGTCAGTCAGTGTTTCTAGGCATTTGACAGATCCAAACCAACTTCAAGAGCTGTTATGAGCGTACTGATTTCAAATTCTATTGGAAACAATGGGGATTTACCATAAACCAGCTCGAATGGGGAAAACTTGGTTGTATTTCTCCATGTTGTTCTGTATGCCTAGAGAGCTTCAGGTTGCTTCTGAGCCCAATCCCGATGATGGTAAGCCACATTTTTTTTCAAGATGTTTTCCAATGTCTTGTTTTTGCTTTCCACTTGTCCATTTTCTTGGGGGTGGTATGGAGATGTCACTTTGTGCTTGACCCCATATTTTTGCATGAGCTTTGCTATGATGTGTGACGTAAATTTTTCTCCTCCATCTAAAACAATCTCTCTTGGAGTACCATAATGAGCAAAAAATTATTCAAATAGAAAATCTGAGACCACCTGCTCTGTTGCTTTCACAACAGCTTTGGCTTCCACCCACTTAGTCACGTAATCGATACAGACCAAGATGTGGAATTTCTACGTGGAGGGTGGGTTAAAGGGTCCAACGAAGTCAATAGGCCATTTCTCAAAAGGCTCGAGGAATACCTATGCCTGCAAAGGCATTTCATTAGCTCGACCAGGCTACCTCATACGTTGGAAACTATCACACCTCCTAACATAATTCTATGCATCACGAAAGATAGAAGGCTAGTAATATCCCATTTGTAGCATCTTATGGTATGTTCTTTTGTCTGCAAAATGTCCTCCACAAGGGACATCATGAGAAACTTTCAATATCTCATAAATATCATCCTCAAACACACAGCGCTGGATCTACTTATCCACTCATGTATGAAAATGGTACCCTACCATCCAAGAATATCGAGCATTGTGATGAATAATTTTCTGTTGTTCCCTGTATGATAGATGAGGAGGCACTTTCCATATAGCAAGATAGTTAGCAATATCTGCATACCATGAAGGTTTATTACAAACTGCAAAAATATTTTCATCGAGAAAACTATCTTCTACAGGTGTGCATTCATCATTGTTATCCATTCTAGATAGGAAATCAACCACTACATTATCTTTTCCTGGCTTGTCTACTATTGTAATATCAAATTATTGAAGCAATAGTAACCATCTTGTAATACGACCAGGAGTAATAGGTTTATTTATAAAATACCTGATTGCTACGTGATCAGTATGGACAATAGTAGAATACTCGGTGATGTAGTGTTGGAACTTATTGATAGCATAAATGATAGCCAATAATTCTTTTTCTGTCACTGTGTAATTTAATTCAACAGGAATTAAGTTCTTGCTGACATAGTAAATTTCATACGGTGTTTTTTCTACCTACTATCCTAAAATAGCCCCTACTATTGTCTAAGAAGCATTGGTATGTATGTGAAACAGTAATGCCCAATCAAGTCCTCAGAGGATTGCAGTCGTGCACACCAGCCCCTTAATTTTCATGAAAGTTGTCTCACAACCTTCAATCCACAAAAATTTTGCCTCTTTTGTTAGCAAGTGAGATAGTGGATGTGCTATTTTAGAAAAAATTTCTATAAAACATCTGTAATAAACAGCACAACCAATGAAGCTACGTACTTGTGTGGGTGTTTTGGGTATCAGGAAGTGTAAAATTACCTATACTTTAGCCGGATCAACTTGAATTCCAGCAACTGAGAGAAAATGTCCCAATACTATTCCTTCTTCCCTCATCATATGGCATTTGACTGTACTCAGAGATACATGAGTCTACTTACATATCTTGAGTACTTTCTCCAAATTTTCCAACCCTTCCTCAAATGAGTTACCATATGGAGTAAAATCATCCGCATAGATCTCAATGCTATCATCGACTAAATCAGAAAAGATTCCCAAGATTTCCCTCTGAAAGGTAGCAGGAGAATTACACAGGCCAAATGGAAGGACCTTGTATGCAAAGGTTCCCCAGGGGCATGTGAAAGTTGTTTTATCCTGGTCTTCCAAGACTACCTAGATCTGGTTATATCCACTAAATCTGTCTAGGAAGGAAAAAAACTTCTTCCTAGCCAAGGTATCCAAGAATTGGTCAATGAATGGCAAAGGGAAATGGTCTTTTTGTGTTGCCTTATTTAGTTCCCTGTAGTCTACACAGATCCGCCATTTACCATTCTTTTTGGGAAAAATAACTAATGGAGATACCCATTGGCTATTTGAGATGGGGTAAATGAATCCTACATCTAGTAATTTTTGTAATTCTTCCTTGAAAATGTTTTTGAGAGCAAGGTTCATCCTCCGTTGAGGTTGTATTACAGGGAGGCAATATTCTTTAATATAGATATGATGAGTACATAAATTGGCAGGGATCCCCTTCATGTTGGTATAGTCCCAAGCAAAATTGATGCAGGAGCATTCAGGCTAGTCAGCAATGTGATAGTATGGTCACATGTTGTGACTAGCAAGGGGCTGAAAGAAAATAATTTAATTAAATTATTTGTTTAAATATGTGAGAGTGTTTATTTATTGAGGAAAGGATATAGGTGGCTGAGTGATCCTCCTTGTGTGGAGATCAGGCCAAACAGCTAGATTTATTTGGCTAGAATAGAGTATGAGGAAATTTAAAAGCTTGATTTAGCATTAGTGTAGAAAAAAAATGGATTTGAAGAGATTTTTTAGGAGAGGTTGAGAGATTTCTGGTTCAGAATCTGAATTGGTTCATGAAACCATTTATTTGTATAAATTATGTCTTCTTATATAATTCAGATATATAGAATTAGAGAAAGGTAGAGCGACAGTGTTATTACGAGTTTTTTTTAGTGGAGCAAAAGCTCATATTAGAAGAGTGTTAGTGTGAGTTTTGGTGTGGAGCAAGCGCTCAGATTTGTAGTAAAGACTGGGGTTGTGAATAAAAATAGAGATCATTCTTTATATTATCGGCGAGGGCCGAGACTCTGTCTTTTTATGTCATGTATGAATTATATCCATCAGTGTATGACGAAGCGTAAGTTTGAGGTGTTTTTAATTGTTTGGAGTGGTTGCATTCTGTATTTGAATTAGTAAAAATTCTGTGTTTGCTGCAATTCGGTTGTTTTAAGAAAATTCGTGAGTTGGAAAAGTCCTTATCAGAGAAATAGTCTAAAAAGACTTGAAGATTGTTTTGGAACGGAACTGAATTAATGTATATTTTGATTTTGGAACTCATCGGTCTGAATACTCCATGGCATCGGATGAGAAAGAGGTTTTAAATTATTGCATCCAGTTATCAAAGAACGTGGACGCAAAGGTTCTTTGGAAACTATTTTGAATTGAAATCAAGTCCGATTGAAATCATCGCATCGGCGAACAGAGGGTTCACATATCACACCAAATGGCAAAGAGACAGATACGAAATGATATGAAACTGTTTTGAAATCAAATCGGGCCAGATAATTGATCGCATTGGAACTGTGGGTGCATCGACAGTTTTGGATGCATTTGTTACTTCCGATCGCCGATTGAATTGTATTAAAATACATTGCAGTTGCGATTCCGACTCCGACTGAATCGGATCGGAAATACGGTGAATGCCAAACTTTGTGGCATATGGTAAATCGCCGATTTGCGAATTGTTTCAAGCGTTCGATCAACCAGATTTCTGGGCGCGCAAATATACACAGAGATCTGTTTATAAAGCCGCTTAATGTCCACTTTTGAATTGATTAAAGAGTAAATCGGGATCGGAAAGGTCAAAAGGTATTTTTTTAAAAAGTCGGTTCAAGAGTTTGGGTCCGATATATAAAGAAAAGGTTGTTGTCGGGTTGCAAAAGATCCATTGTGGGTTTTCATTAAAATCCAGTGCTGTTGTTGCGTCAATTCCGAAAAGTGATTGAAGTGTATGTAAGTAGCCTAATTTAGAGTGTTATCTGGCATTTACTGATGATGAATTTGCAGCGATGTTCATAGAGGTATAACAAATATTAAGCGCTGGAAATTTCTTAATTGGGCGAAACCATTTCTGGTTGTGATCGATTGAGAAATAAAATAGTATTCTTTAAAGGAAAAAAACATTGCAGGAAGATTGGAGCGGTCCAATTGGAATGCATGAGACAGAAGATTGCAGAAGGGTAGTTTGGCATGGGTAAGTCATGTTTCGTAATTTAAAATGTGGCCGCTTGTTATTAACATTGAACTATTGAAATTTGCCATAACTGGAGTTGGATACATGAATAAGTTAGTTTGATAATCATGTTCAAACTTGAAAGGGCGCACATGATATTGAGTTGAAAGGGCGCACATGAGATTGCCAGATTTGAGTCTTGGTAAACTTTGGGAGATACATTTGTATATGCATATATTGGAAAGATTCTGGGACGCAGGGTTAGCCTGCATTATTTTTGGTATCAAAGCTAGCTTAACGCTCTAAAAAAATTGTTTTTGGAAAATGAATTTTAAATTTAGCAGATGTATAATTGCCAGGAAGTGTTTTTGATAAGGATCAGAATGGAGAAGCAGAGAATGCCCAAGAAGATCTGGTAAGAACGTTTAAGTTGATAATTTTGCAGAGATGTATTTGAATGTCTAAATGAAACAGTGAACAGATGAGTCCTTTGACTGATGGAATGGAAGTCAATTTAAAGAAATCTTTGAAGGAAATATTGCAGGTTTGAAAGATACTTTGATGTGTCTTGAGATCAGATTGTGCAGGTCAGTGGATTTGCTGAATGGTGGAATGAGATGTACCAACATCTTAGCATATGAGCTATGTGAAGAAGATAGAGCAAGAAGAATTCCCAGATGTGTAAACGTGACAATACCTGGCAATAAAAAAATTTACTGAATGAAGAAGGTAGTGAGAAATTGAAGATGCAGAGCTTAAAGCAAGGATTATTTCAAGAGGAGATGAGAACAACTTCCAACTGAGGTTGGGTAGAAGTTGATGAGGCAGCTCCACAATTGTGATTGTGGATAGGAGATAACAATTCCAGCAAGAAGGGTGCTGGGTAGAATTGTTAGTCAGTGAAAGGTTCGAGGAAAGAACCAATAGGTGCCAAAAGGCTAAACTCAGGAAAGTTTGGTGAGGCATGAAGGAGACTTGTTACAGGCGAAATGGAAAAAGTTAGTTGCAGCTCACTAGTGAACAAGGAAGTTTCACCAGAGGAAGGAAAGGAATTGACTATTGATGGTCATGACAGGGGTACAAAGGAAAGTCACAGACATAGGGAAAAGGGTGCTGAAGCAGTTGGACTCAAAGGAATGAGTAAAGAAGAAAGGGACATAGAGTTGGCTGAGATGAAGGCAGAACTCAGTCATTTGGAGAAGTTGGTATTGAAAGGAATTAGAGAAAAATGGAAACAAGGATTTTATGTGGGAAGAAGAGTTAAATGGCCTGTCAGAGAATTGTTTGCTGAGAAATTATTACTTCGAACAACTGAGAATGAAGAAATAGAATACATCTGTGAACCAGAGAAAGGACCTCTCCTTGGGGACGAAGACAGTGATGACAGTAGAGAAGAACTGATCTATGCAGATCAGAATGAGAGGAATGTGTTGACATCATCCGCACAGACAAGAGGATCTCATATTTTTGGGATTAATTATTTCTGTGAATGTAAAATTGCAGGTATGCAGCCTAAAGAATTTGAACCTGTGTATGAAAAAGTGAAAGGAGCAAAGGCAAGACAAGCAAGAAAGGAGATGCATAAGGACTTTCAAGACTTCAATTGGTGGAGGAAATTAAAAGGTATGGCTGAATGGTTATGTCTTCTTTTAGTGGAAACTTATTGGATTATATTTGAAGGAATTTTAGAATGGAGAGAAAACAAATGGGAAATGGGAACATGAAAGGAAACAAATGCATTGCAGAGAAGGAAAGCTGACACCAAGAATTTAGTTGAAGAAGGTAAGCCAAGGAAATCTTTGAAAGATCAAAGTCTTATCAGAGAAGAGGAAGAGGCATTATTGTCTTATTTGGACAAACTAAGTATTGGAAGAAATTGTGTAGAACAGGAAGGTATTCTACAAATTTATGATGAAGTTGCCAAGCATAGTCAAGAAGTTGCAGTCCCAGAAGTTTTCATTGAGGAAGAAATCAGAGATGTTGAGGAAGAATTTCTCAATAATCTAGTAACCTATCAGAACAGTTCAGAGGAGCATGAGGAGCTGACCATTGAGGCTTTGAATGAAGAGCCTTGCATTTTTGAAACTTACATGTTGTGTATGTTTTCAGGTTTGACAGGTGAGGAGCGATTGGACAATGTGCTTATGCATGTTGATGAAGAAGTGAGATTACTGGAAGAAATGGCTGAAACAGAAAGATATTTTGAGCATGTATTTAATAATTTTGAGAATGATGGTATTAACAGGGAAATTGTCATGATTAAAGGAGCTGAAGATAAACAAATGAAAATTTGTGATGATAATTATAATGAAGTATTTTCAATAGAAAACCAAAATGAAAATATTATGGAAACTGTGGAAGAATGCATGATGATGTTGATAGATGCAGGAGTTCAGAAATTCTATGATTCTAAAGTGAATTATTTTATTGAATTTGTAAACCATGAAGAAGCTCTAGAAAACCAGAATTTTGTTCCTGTTGAAGGAGAAGATAATATAACATCATTTTGTTGCAATGGTATAAGTATAGAGAATGAAAAGATACTTCACAATGATATGCTCCAAGAAATCCTAGCTATTGATCTGTTTAATGATAATCTTGTGTTAGAACAAGAAAGACCGTATAATGCAGAGGAAAGTATGGAAAAGGAAAATGTACAGCAGATAGATGTCAGGGGAGTTCTGTTAGAGACAAATGATAAGAAGGAGATTGAGAAATTGTGGAAGATGAAATCAGATGAGAAGAGGGACAGCAAGAAGGAGAAATTGACCACAGGAATTTGCATCAGCAAGAACAGAGGACAACAGCAAATTAAGATTTGGAAATCTGAAGGAATAGAAGTGACAGTGGCAGAAGAATTGAATCAGCAGCATAATGAAAGTGATGACCAGTTACAAAGTAAAGTTTGGGATACTGGATGGACATCAGAAGAAACACATGACCAGGAGGTCATGGAAACTTTCAACTTTGGGAGTCTGATGCAGGAGCATTTAGGCTAGTCAGCAATGTGATAGTATGGTCACATGTTGTGACTAGCAAGGGGCTGAAAGAAAATAATTTAATTAAATTATTTGTTTAAATATGTGAGAGTGTTTATTGAGGAAATGATATAGGTGGCTGAGTGATCCTCCTTGTGTGGAGATCAGGCCAAACAGTTAGATTTATTTGGCTAGAATAGAGTATGAGGAAATTTAAAAGCTTGATTTAGCATTAGTGTAGAAAAAAAATGGATTTGAAGAGATTTTTTAGGAGAGGTTGAGAGATTTCTGGTTCAGAATCTGAATTGGTTCATGAAACCATTTATTTGTATAAATTATGTCTTCTTATATAATTCAGATATATAGAATTAGAGAAAGGTAGAGCGACAGTGTTATTACGAGTTTTTTTTAGTGGAGCAAAAGCTCATATTAGAAGAGTGTTAGTGTGAGTTTTGGTGTGGAGCAAGCGCTCAGATTTGTAGTAAAGACTGGGGTTGTGAATAAAAATAGAGATCATTCTTTATATTATCGGCGAGGGCCGAGACTCTGTCTTTTTATGTCATGTATGAATTATATCCATCAGTGTATGACGAAGCGTAAGTTTGAGGTGTTTTTAATTGTTTGGAGTGGTTGCATTCTGTATTTGAATTAGTAAAAATTCTGTGTTTGCTGCAATTCGGTTGTTTTAAGAAAATTCGTGAGTTGGAAAAGTCCTTATCAGAGAAATAGTCTAAAAAGACTTGAAGATTGTTTTGGAACGGAACTGAATTAATGTATATTTTGATTTTGGAACTCATCAGTCCGAATACTCCATGGCATCGGATGAGAAAGAGGTTTTAAATTATTGCATCTAGTTATCAAAGAACGTGGACGCAAAGGTTCTTTGGAAACTGTTTTGAATTGAAATCAAGTCCGGTTGAAATCATCGCATCGGCGAACAGAGGGTTCACATATCACACCAAATGGCAAAGAGACAGATACGAAATGATATGAAACTGTTTTGAAATCAAATCGGGCCAGATAATTGATCGCATTGGAACTGTGGGTGCATCGACAGTTTTGGATGCATTTGTTACTTCCGATCGCCGATTGAATTGTATTAAAATACATTGCAGTTGCGATTCCGACTCCGACTGAATCGGATCGGAAATACGGTGAATGCCAAACTTTGTGGCATATGGTAAATCGCCGATTTGCGAATTGTTTCAAGCGTTCGATCAACCAGATTTCTGGGCGCGCAAATATACACAGAGATCTGTTTATAAAGCCGCTTAATGTCCACTTTTGAATTGATTAAAGAGTAAATCGGGATCGGAAAGGTCAAAAGGTATTTTTTTAAAAAGTCGGTTCAAGAGTTTGGGTCCGATATATAAAGAAAAGGTTGTTGTCGGGTTGCAAAAGATCCATTGTGGGTTTTCATTAAAATCCCGATCTTTGTTCCATCGGTCACAGAGATTGAAGTGTATGTAGTAGCCTTTAAAGTGTTATACGGCATTTCTGCGATGATGAATTTGCGAGCGATGTTCATGGAAAGTATAACAAATATTAAACGCGGAAATTTCTTAATTGGGTGAAACCATTGCAGTTGTGATCGATTGAGAAATAAAAAGTATTCTTTAAAAAAACATTGCGGGAAGATTGGAGCGGTCCAATTGGAATACATGAGACAGCAGATTGCAGAAGGGTAGTTTGGCATGGGTAAGTCATGTGTTGTAATTTAAAATGTGGCCGCTTGTTATTGACATTGAACTATTGAAATTTTCCATAACTGGAGTTGGATACATGAATAAGTTAGTTTGATAATCATATTCAAACAAGAAAGGGCGCATATGATATTGAGTTGAAAGGGCGTACATGATATTGAGTTGAGATTGCCATATTTGAGTCTTGGTAAAGATTGGGAGATACATTTTTATATGCATATATTGGAAAGATTAAGGACGCGGGGTCGGCACATCAAAAATCTTCTTGATGATGTTGAAGGACTTTCAGAAGCTTTTTTTTTTGGGATTTAGACAGTTTTGGGTTGATATTGAGTGTTTTCCCTGGTTCAATCTCAATTGGAAGACTATCATGGGATAAGGTTATAGGAATGTCTTCAGTGTCATCTTCCAGTTCAATATTTTCCTATGTCTCACAGCTCATAACAAATTCTAGAATATGTCGAGTTGAATCAGAAACAAAACTGGAATCATTAATGAAAGCGTTGATGGCATCATTCTCAATTTCTGTTTTGAATTGAAGGGCCTACCCAATAGTGAGGACTTGTCTAACATCTTCATTTTTAGGTTCAGGCTCTTCTATAGGTAGAGGTTTCTGACTAGGTAGTGATTTTTCAGATGGGCTCGGTTCTGCAGGAGGATAAAGCTTAAGATTCTTTGTAACTGTCCCATTTGATATGATCATATGCACAAATCAACACCCTATGTAGGGATTTGCATTTGCAAGCCAGGGTATTCCTAGGATCAATGGGTGACCACCTACTGAAGGTCAGGTCTGTAATATAAGGAGGTCCACAGGGTAATGCCATGAGTCTACTGAAATTATCACATCCTCTAATTTCCCCACTGGTTTAATTGTGGATATGTCTGCAAGTTCCAGGATAGTAGGGGTTGGTCTAATGTTTCCAAGTTCGAATGTGTTCATTGCTTCAGCAATGATAATGTTGATGGCAGATCCCAAATATACCAGTACATTTGGAATTTCAACCCCATTAATCTGTACTGTTAGAATCAGATTCCCAGGGTCTCCGTATTTTACAGGCATGATCTTTCCTAACATGATATCTGATAGTCTGCCCATTACATGAATGGTTAGTGGATCCTTAGGTTTCCTCCCTGGTTTCTTAGAGAAGTATTACTTCAGATTTTTTGCATATATAAGTACATCCCTCATATCTTGTATCAGGGGTATTTTAAGAAAGAGATTCTATAGTTCCTCTAGGAAGTCAAATTATGCTTGAGGGTTTGGTTTAATCAAGGTCATCCTTTCAGGATATGGAGGAGAAGTTAAATGTCCTTAATTAGGAACAACTTGGGGAGGTGTCTAACTTATTATGTTTTGGTCTAAATTCTCCCTCACTGTTCTCTGTTCTATTTATGTATCTTCACTATCAAATTGTTCTGTAATAATAGGTGAAGTAGGTGCATTTACTACTTGGCTAGACTGTAGATTTATTTCATTGAGTCCCATGGTAGAAATTTTGTAATACGGAAGGTTCATAGTGTCTGTTTGTTGGACCCCTTTATTTTTCGGATTCGGGTTGGGTTGGATAGGAAGATGGGGTCTAATGGCTAGGTTTCCTGGGGGTACATTGGACGGAAACTGAAGTTGTTGTTGAGGCATAAACTGAGGAAATTTTCCAGTAGGAGAGGGTCCATGCCAGGTTTGATTCCATGAAGGATGCAGACTAGCCTGGGGAACCCATTGTTTCTAAGGGGAATACTAATATTGAGACCACATAGCTAAAAACGGTGCAGATTGGGGACCCATATTGAAATTGTTAAAGTATTGTGATGGGTCCTAAAACATACCTGGATTCATAACTGGTGGTTGACGTTGCCGTGGCTTCTTCTGCCCCATGAAGTACATCTGGTCTACCACACTTTCTTCGCTTGTCCCTTGGAAAACTGCTTTCAGCCCGGGAAAGTAAGGACATGAAATGGTTGCGTGAGTCTATTCACAGATTGCGTAGGTTTTCACTGTGTTCAACAAGAATTTCTTCAAAGGATTCTTCTTTCTGCACTGTGGGAAGAATATGGCCATGGTTTTTTCCAACTCTATCTGCTTCTGTTTTGCCTGCAGAGTGTCCATCTGGGCTGAGAGTGTGCTTAGAATATCAATCCTTAGGTTTTCCAGTAGATTTCCAATTTTTTCTTTGTAACCCCTCCACAGGAAGTATTCGATGACTGAATCCCCTGTCCACCAATTGAAGCCTCCCATGAACACTTAATACAATAATCACATATAATATCAAAGTCTTCTTTCGAAATATCCCCTTTGCCTACTATATTCAGAAGTTGCAGTGAGTCTTCCCTAATTTCTCAGAGAAGAATGATCTTCAAAATTCTTGTCCAGGTCACTATGTCTTGACCTCTGCAATATGTATTTAAATTGTTCTACACAGTCCTCCATGTTTTCATCCTATTTCTATGAAAATTTAAAATTTCCTCCTTAATGTCATAGGATTTACAGTTATCTTGGTATTTCTCCAAGAAAGCTTCTTTCATCCCTTCCCATGAGGTAATCGTACTCCCTCCTAAACCCATGAACCATCTCAGGGTTGTCCCCTTTAGGGTAGCAGGAAATATCTTCAATTTCTGAGCATCAGAAATATAGTCATATCCTCGACAAACAATATCAAATTCAAAGAGGAACGTATCAGGGTCTTCAAAAGAAAACCCATGGAAACTAGGCAAGGCTGTTAAAGGGATAGGTCTCATTGGTGCATCACCTGTAACATTTCCAATGGGAAAATCAATAGAGGAACTTACAGGTGCCATAAATACCCTCCAATATTCACTTGGAATTTCGACTAGTTCTGTAGTTGGTATTTGGAGTAATTCAACTGTAGGAGGTTGCACCGCGCTCCCGTGGTCCCTTGGTGACTAGAAATATTTAAAGAATTCTTTTACCAAATCAGAATCATTTGATTCAGCTACAGGAATTTTCACAACACTGCCTTGGTCTCGTGGGGATGAAAACCCTTTTAGAGGTTCTCCTTCCCAGTTAGAATTATTCAACTCTTTTGATCCCTTACTTGCTATTTATTCCCCTTCTGATGCTGATAAGGAAGTCTCCTCCACTGACACCCTGTTTATTAGGTATTCTACTGTAGAAATAACACCTTCTAGTACCGTGGATGGCACTGTTTTCTCCACAGACTTCCCTTCAGACTTCATCTGAACTCTAACCCTAACAACAACACGGGATGATGCCTCATATCTAGATTTTTCAATAATTTCTTGAATGTATGTCTTCCTTCCTAGATCCTTTCCTTTCTTTGGGGGTCTTCCTCTGCCCCTCTTATTCATATTCGTGTTCATACAAATTGTGAAGAGGGTTCATCAAAGTAACAACAATCGCTCAAGACCCAGAGCAGGACAGACAGCTTCCTCCCTGGGACAAGAGAATAGATTCAAATAGTCAATAAAAGGAAAAAGGAAAATCGAATTTCAACACCTGAAGTAAGGTAATCACGTACCCTCCTTAGGACAAGAAGTTGGCCCAGAGAAAAGAAAATAAAAATGAAATACTAGAAACTACGCCCAGGACTTAGGGAAAGGTTTCAAAATACCCTCCTTAAAACGAGGGATTAATTTTAATGAAAAAGCAGAACAAAGCAGAAATAAAAATAGCATGCTATGCTCAGGACTTGGAGCAGAGTAATAAATGCCCTCCCCAAGACGAGAGATCAATTATACAAAAAAACAATAAAAAGCAGGAAAGAAAAAAACAAAGCACTTATGCTCAGGACTTGAAGCAGGACAATAAATTCCCTCCCCAATATGAGAGATTAACCCTTAGGATTATTGCAAATAAGCCACTTCGAGGGGGCAACCTCCAACACATTACATAAATGAACAATTCTTGGATGATCCAATTTACAAAACCTCCTTTCTATATATAGGAGTCCATGGGGCCATAATGTAATCCTAGTGGGCCACAATGTAATCCTAGCCGACCTAACAATAATAGTTTAAGGGCACAATAATAATAAAATGGGGGTTACAAGGGTACAATAATAACAATAAGGGGGTTACACTAACAACAATAAGGGACTATACTAGTAATATAGGGACCTAACATGCCCCTCTCCTTCAAAAAGTGTTGTCCTCAATGCTTGAGTAGCTTTGGGTGCTTCTGTATAAAATTCTCATCCTCCCATGTAGAATCTTCAGTGGGTAAGTTCTTCCACTTGATGAGATACTCTGAAATTGATTGATTCCGTAGTTGTCGAGTTCTTGTTTCCGTGACCACTTCAGGTTCCAATATGATTTTTCCTTCCTCATCAAGTTCTGGAAATATTGTTTGAACTGAAATATTTTCACCTATAACCTTCTTTAAGCATGAAACATGGAAAACTGGATGCACTCGCGAAGAAGCAGGAAGCTCCAATTTGTATGCCATAGTACCAATATTTTGAAACACCTTGTAAGGACCATAGTACTTTGGCGATAATTTATTATCCTTCTTAGCTTGCTTGAGGGACATTTGTTTGTATGGTTGTAGCCGTAAAAATACCCAATCTCCTACATCAAAATTTCTCTCGCTGCGATGTTGATCTGCCTGTTGTTTCATTCGATTTTGTGCCAAATTCAGGTTATCCTTTAAGAGTTGGAGAACTTCTTGCTGATGCTCGATGTGATCTTCCAATGCTTGAACCTTCAAATTTTCCCTTAAAGATGATGTGATCGATGGTGGATGATATCCATAAAGTGCCATAAATGGGGTCATTTTTGCTGCAGTATGAAGGAAGTGTTATACCACCATTCAGCGAGAGGTAACCACTTGACCCATTGTGTTTGTTTATCAGATACAAAACAACGAAGATATCCTTCCAAACATTTATTTACTATCTCAGTTTGACCATCAGATTGAGGATGATAAGATGAGCTATGAGCTAATTGAGTACCCAACAAGAAAATAACTCCGTCCAAAAATTTCCAGTAAAAATGGGATCTCTGTCGCTCACAATAACCCTTGGGCTTCCATGTAGCTTTTGAATTCTGTCCATAAATGTAGTAGCAACTGTACTTGCTTTAAATGGATGAGACAATGCACAAAAGTGTGCATACTTGGTAAGTCTATCAACTACCACCATGATGACACTCTTTCCTTCGGACTTAGGTAAACCTATGATAAAATCCATTGAAATCTCCTCCCAACGTTGACTTGGAATGGATAAAGGTTGTAGAAGTCCCGGGGTCTTAATTGTCTCCACTTTATTCTACTGGCAAACCAAACATTCCGCCACAAACTTTTGAATATCAGATTTAAGGCCATCCCAAAAAAATTCTTTCTTCACCCTGCGGTAAGTTTTTAAAAATCCTGAGTGTCCTCCTAAAGGAGAAGTGAGCAATTCGAGAAGAATCTTTTGTTTTAGTTGGGAATTATTACAAAGATATAATCGATCTTTGTACCATAAGGAATCATTTTTCCAACTAAATGTATCAGATGTACTAGGATCTTGCTGCAACTTTTGAATGAGTGTCCATACATCTTTGTCCTTCTTCCATTCATCTCTTGCTTCGGTTATCCAATCTGGTTGGATAATAGAAACGGCACAAAGCAATGCTTCCACCTCTTCATTCTTTTCTTGAGAGTGCATCTGCAACAACATTAAGCTTTCCTTTTTTGTATATTATTTCAAATTCATAACCCAACATCTTTGTGACATTTGTATCGTAGCTTTGGAAACTAGGGTTTTGCTACTCTAAACAGGTCATCGTGGAATTTTCACTATAACGTTTTTTCTACGAAGGTTCAAAATCTGAAATTTTTAGGGTGCGAAGCTAAAATCCTGAGAAAACTTTTCAAGAAATTTTAGAGCTTGTTTTACAATATTTTCAGAGATATGATCTGTGGAAGGTAGTGCTTTTTCAAGCTCTCAAATTTCATCCCAAAGAGGTGATCGTGGGAAAAGTTTAATAACTCTCTCTCTGAAGATTGGATTGGAGTGCCGTCAAAATTGGTCACAAGTACACGGCCTTTAGTTTCTTTGCTATCAATTTCAGAGACAAAGGACAAAACAGTGACACGTGGCAAGTCGTACAAGTTCGCTCTACTGAACCAGTCCAGAATTAGGTCATTGTGGGAGATTGGACACAACTTTGTCTTGGAGAATCAACATCAGGTCAGACTTGTGGCATTTAAAAGAAGCTTCAGAGGGCTACTACAGGGCTGAATTTCAGATATCGAAGATTTTCAATTACAGAGATAATACAATTTCAATATCGAGCTTCTCAAAAGCAAGAAAAGGGTGTGTATTTTTCCGAATTGCATAAGTCTTGTTTGAAAATCAATTTGAATTGATTCCAAGGGCATATTGTAGAATAGATATCAGTATTGAGTTCTAAAAGATGCCCCATAAAAATAGTTCAACACCCATTAAACCTTCATAAGGGTCTACTATGACTCATGAAGATGAAGAATTGCAACATGATCTATCAAAATTACAAGAGCAAGTGCAACAAATTTCACTCTCACAAAGAGCAACAAAAAATGAAATGGAAGTTTTGAAGAAAGGCATGGAAGAGAAGATGGATGGTTTGAAGAAAGGCATGGAAGCTAAGATGGATGGCATGGAAGCTGGCATGGAAGCTAAGATGGATGACATGAAAGACAACATGGAAAAAAACATGAAAAACATGAAGAATGATCTAAAAGCAGACATCGAAGGTTTGACCAAGTTGATACAAGAAATGTTTCCTAATGGTGAAAAGATAGTAGAAGAATCTCATGATGAGAACAAAATAAATGTTAATCGTGATTTCATAAACTCTAATGTTGGCGGGAAGAACCACCATATTCCAAAAATGGATATGAGGAAGTTTGATGGAAAGGATCCTGTAACATGGATACTACAGATGGAGCAATATTTTGATCTCCATAACGTGCAAAACACACACAAGGTACGCATTGCAACTTTACATTTAGAACAAAATACATTTGTATGGTATCAATGGCTTTGCTCCCGTAAAAAAATTGTCACTTGGTCAATTTTTACGGAGGAAATGATAGTACATTATGAGGATACAAAGAGCAACACCTTCTTTACCCAATTGATAAATCTCAAACAAAAGGGTTTAGTGGGGCAGCACATTGAGGACTTCCAAAAATTGAATATAAGGGTAACTGATCTTACAGAGGAACACAGGATTGATCTCTTCCTAGGCACTTTAAAGGATAACAACCAACATGAAGTTCGCGTTTTCGAACCTGATTCATTGGAGAAGGCATTCAGGTTGGCAAGAAAAGTTGAATGTAAAACTATGGCGACAAGGAAGCCTACCACTCAATTCTATAAAGAAGGAAGTGTTGCTACGCCTAGATTTCCACAACCTACAAGGTTGACACCACAACAATTGGAAGAAAAAAAGAGCAAAAGGGCTTTGCTACAGTTGTGATAGCAAATACACTAAAGGTCATAAGTGTGCTGAGAAGAAATTATTTTACATAGATTGTGAAGAGGAAAAAGAAAATGAACAAGAAGAGGATATACACCAAGAACCAGCCCTAGAAGAGGAAGAAATGAATCCGACCATATCGTGTAATGCACTGGTAGGAATTACCACTCCTCAAACTCTCAAGATAGAAGGACAAATCAAGAAGAAAAAGGTAATAGTGTTGATTGATTCAGGTAGCACCTATAATTTTATTCATTGTAAGGTAGCCAAGGAATTAAATTGTTTCCTATACCCAGCACCAGAATGTCAAGTGATGGTTGCAAACGGAGGAACTATAAATTTCTATGATACCAAATGTTGGGTAACCATCTCCAAAAATAGAAGAAAAGAGATATGAACGCCTTAGAAATAAGCCACTTCGAGGGGGCAACCTCCAATACATTACATAAATGAACAATTCTTGGATGATACAATTCACAAAACCTCCTTTCTATATATAGGAGTCCATGGGGCCATAATGTAATCCTAGTGGGCCACAATGTAATCCTAGCCGACCTAACAACAATAATTTAAGGGCACAATAATAACAAAATGGGGGTTACAAGGGTACAATAATAACAATAAGGGGGTTACACTAACAACAATAAGGGACAATACTAGTAATATAGGGACCTAACACGCAGAGATGATAGGTTGTTCCTCGATTCATAGCTGCAACACTCCTATTTTGGCCAAATCTGTAGAAATATCGGAGTTAATATGTAAAAAGGTAAAACCTCCATGAATATTACTTCATTAATAAAATATCCCATGAAAGATAAGGAAAAAGGTTTTACCTCATGTGTTTAAGAATAATAATGGTTCAAAGAGATAGAAACATAGGGTAAAATGGGAGAGGAAAGTATACAAATCCGGTACCCAACACAATTCATACAAGTAATCTTGACAACAAAGATACAGGAGTTAAATACTCTAGTTCACATTGAATTAACACAGAATCCAGTAACAAATGGAACAACCTTTTTCACTTTTGAGGTTTCCAAGAAAAAAATTAACACTGAATACATGGAATTATCCCAGCATTTCCTACATCAGAAGTCATCCTCTGATTGAAGAAATTCCTCCTTTAGACATATTTTATAGTCCTAAATACAAAACAGTGGTAAGGAGACAAAAGAAAAAGAGAAACTTAGACCAGACCCGGGAATTATTCCCTAGTGAAACTCCTTTTCATGTTCTATGGAAAGGAGCACAATCAGATACAAATGAAGAATTGAGTAAACTCTCACAATTTTCAGGTGGTTATGCAAGTGCTACTATTGACAAGGCAACGGATATTCAACTAATCGTTAGATAAAAACAAGAAAATATTGTTCATATAGAACAATCTATTGAAAGTGAAAACTAGATGCTTGAACAACAATAGAAAGTAAAAATTGGATGAATTACAAAAGGGTTTCAATGATATGAAACTCCAATTTGAATCCAATTTGAAGGAAAAGGATGAAAAAATACAACAGTTGGAAGGAAAAATAAATAAGTTGAAATATAATCCAGAGATAAATGAATTTAAAAAGGAAGTAGGAGAACTGAATAAACTCCTTGCTCAACAAAAAGTCAAATTTCTCAAAAGTTGACTATAATTGATGATTTATGTAAATCCAGTGATTCCTTGATTAGTAAATTTAACGATCCGAGGAAATTTTATGAAGAATTTGATGAAAATATTTATGAACATGTATACTGGAAAGACAGTGCTGAGGCAAGAGCGACTGGTTTTCCCCAAATTGATGAATATTAGAAAGATATGTTTTTCGGTGATTGGGACATGAAAATCAAGCAAGCAGAAATGAAAATCATTTGAGCCAGAAACCTCGCTTCCAATCTCACTGAATGCATTAGTGATAGCCTATGGAAGGCTAATCTAGTCAAATAATTCCCACAGGATGCATTACCAGAATTCAAGTATTTGACAAAATACTGGTGGGATTTATTAAAGAAAAAGGTTGAATATATCAACAAGTTATCAAAATTAAACCTCGAGACCCATTGGAAAATCTTAATAAAACCACATAGTCAATGGCTTATGCTGAGGTGTCTTTCTAAACCGACAACTCATCTCCTCCTGGAACTAAAAGATGCAATATTTATGGGGAATATTTGCATTCAACTGATCCATACCCCCCAATTAAAGCCAATGACATGAATATGTGGACTCAAGGAGAAAATGGGAAAGCAACCTTCATCACAGTCATGATCCTATTATTACAAAAGAATGTCTATCTTTGTCTTTACTTTATCTTATCTCATTTTGTTGGAACTGTTTCCAGATATTTTATTTTACTTTACTATATTTGTAATCTTAATAGACTATAAAACCCTTCTCATGTCTTTAGAGAAGGGGTTCTGAATTTTTGTAGGACAGCTTTGAAGATTGCACTATTGTTACTTTTGATTTATCTAATAGAAAAACTAAACCGGAAACTATATTTTTCATCAGTAGAGTCTTGATATATCGGGTACTATTATCCGTATGTTTCTACTTTGATTATATGAGATAGAAAGTAATTTTCTATAAATTGTTTCATCATATGTATGTTTTACAAACAATCAAACATTTGTCACTATTGATATGTATGATTGTATTTTTTTAAGAATATGTGATACAATAAGATATTTTATGTGATTTGTTTTAATCAACTAATTTAATTAGCTATTTAATTAAATTATTTTATCTTATTCACTTTCTCTTCATAAAGGATTTAATGATCTACATTGTTCCATGTTGCATGAAATATCTTAGCAATCACATACAAAGAAATACTATCCTGAGAAATATATAGATTAAGTCTACTTTATTATTATTGTTATTAGCTTTAAATCACTCCATTACTCTCGTTTTACACTTTACATCCATCCACATATAATTTTAAAGGGAAACTGGTCCCATTATCCCTAGTCAAAGCCACTATTCCAAACGAAAAAATAATGATTTTTAAGTTCCCGACCGGGTGGTTATCCCCGATGTTGAGGCAGATATTTTCAAGCCTTCAACACAGTGGTATCTGGTAAATTATATAAGGTGACAAAAGATCCCTTCCGGTGGGTGTTGGTAAATGAGATCAGGGGGTTGGAGCTCCCTTTCATTAGGTGCTCGAGAATGACAGAAGGTTGTAGCCTTCTGAAGATCAATGCCTGCATACGAGTATGAGTTTGTGCCAGTACAAGATTGTAAAAATTTTTCCTTTATAATAACATATGAAGATAGAGATGACAATAGAGGTGGTTTTCTCCCACATTGGGTTTCCACCTAAAAATCTAGGTGTTCATGTGATTTCTTATATGTGATGGTTTATTCTATTATTAATGCTCATGATTACTGTTTAATTAATTACTATTGAGGTACTGATGCACTGGTTCAAGTTAAAAAAATGATAAATTAAATGAAAATATAGTTAATTGGATATAAGCTACTTGTCTTCATCACAATCGTGTACATATGCTATGGTACTTCATTACTATAGTGTAAAGAAATATGAATAATAAATTTAAAGGTTTAGTGAGTTTTATAGTACTGATTGACCCCCCCTTCCCCTCTCAGTACTTTTCCCAACAATTTTTTTTTTTATTTTGACATGGTTGTTAGTCTTGGTAAAGGTTAATTTCAAACTAACAAATATAATTTTTTGATCTTTGGAACCCGTGGTTGACATGTGTGAAAAATTACAGGGAAACATGCTTGATATTAGAATGACAAGGTAATAGTTAATTTTTTGTATAGCTCACAATTGGGTGATGTGATAACACTTAATAAGACTCAATTGCAGTAAGGTAAAAAGGTAAAAGAAAGAAATTGGCTGAGAATTTCTTTGGCTATGTTTGGAAACCACAATTCCAAATGAAGGAGTGCTTTGCATACATGAAGTCTTCTGAACCTTGAATTGTGTGACATTATGCGGATATGTACTAGATTTGTGAACATGAATTTGATAGGTATATTAGTTATTTTATAGTTATAGCTAGGTCTGTCAAGGGAATTGGAGTCCCTTGAGAGATGTTATGGATGTGTTCAGTTACAGGTCAGCGTGCTTGGCACAACAAGGTAATATAATTGGTATATTTTTATATTTTTTATATATTGACAGTTGTGTGGTTATGGAAGTATGATATAGGGAATTCCATGGAAAAAGAGACTTCCATGAAACCTTGAAGGAGGCTCAGGTTAAGCTTTCCTTTAGAAGCACTAGAATTGAGTCCTGGTGTTTGTTTCTACTCTTGTGCTTTCGGTATTTTATGATTTGTTTGCACTTGATTTGCAGTTTTCTTTATGTATGGTGCAAGGCCGTGCCACTTTTTTGGTGGTGTCGTATTATTATTTGGTTTTCATGGTTTTCTTCTTTTTTGTTTTTTTTTATTTCCTTTTATATTTAGAGGGTATTGGAAACTGGTTGAGAAAGAGGAAAGTTGATGGAAATTGGAAAGATATGGATGAAACCCAATAGGTAATGTAAGACTTGGATGAAGCCCGATGCATGAGTAAAGTGAATCTGAAGGTAAGAGTATGACAGTCGATTATATTAGTTGCGTCCATTGCGATAAATGGATGATGTCAGAGTAGTCATGATAAATGTAGTAGGAAAGGTAAAGTAAATGAGCTTAAGGTAACATACACCTTGGCTAAGTTGGGAACTGTTGTTCTCAATGTTGTGCATGTGTTGCAAGGATAAGGGGAGTTATCTTAACCTTAACCTTATTATATTTGGTAATTAAGTTGTGATCATGATTATCTTAATGACTATGTATGTATATATGTATGTATGTATGCCATTGTCTAGAAACGTTTTCAGGGATCATGAAAGTTTTATTTTGATGTTTATATATATTATATATATATATATATGTATGTATGTACGTATGTATGTATGTATGTTGTTGTCCGATTGTGGTCGTCGAGAATAAATTTTCAGGATGAATGACTGGCTATGTAGATGAATGGCATGAAGAGGCTCCTAATTCTATGAGGAATCAAGTGGGAAGAGCTCGGATGACAGGCGAGGTTAGTACCATGTGGATATGAGTTAATATTATGTAATTATAATAGCCCTGGTGAAAATTCCATGTAAATAAAATTTAATAAAGGAAAAAAAAAAACATGGTTATGGGACACTTATTTCAAGCTAAATTTTGGGAAAAAAAACCTAGTGGGTGCTAATTTGGTTTATTGTGGCTAAGAAAATTAGAAAAGGAAATGGAAAAGGCTTTGGAAAGGAAAAGAAGAATTATTTGGCATTTATTTATGAAAATAATGGAAATTAGAGAAAAGGAAGGTGAAAGGTCACATGTTGCATGTGACGGGAAAATGAAGAAAATAGAGGCCACACATTTCAAAAAGGCTTCGAGCACCAAATTGGTAGCTTTTGTGAGGTAAAATTTTTTTTCGCCCGCCTTTGGAGATCTCTTTATTTTCTCTCACACACTATTGGACACTTAGAGTTTTTGTTGATCACTTTAGCATTACACTGGCAAAGGTAAGAAGAAAAATAGGAAGCAAAGATCAAGTAAGGAAGAGTGGGACTGAAGATACAACACGTTTGTATTTAAAGGTATTGATTTTCTTTTGTGATTCCCTCACTATTGATGGCATGCATGGTTATGTATGTGTGTTCTCGTTCTCTTGTTGTCACTGCATGGTTTTTCTAAGTGTGATAATGTTTGTCAACCTTGCCTTGCCATTTGGATAACCATGTTAGGTCCCTATATTACTAGTATAGTACCTTATTGTTGTTAGTGTAACCTCTTTATTGTTATTATTGTACCCTTGTAACCCCCATTTTGTTATTATTGTGCCCTTAAATTATTATTGTTAGGTCGGCTAGGATTACATTGTGGCCCACTAGGATTACATTATGGCCCCATGCACCCCTATATATAGAAAGGAGGTTTTGTAAATTGTATCATCCAAGAATTGTTCATTAATGTAATGTATTGGAGGTTTCTCGAAGTGGCTTATTACTAAGGCGTTGATATCTCTTTTCCTCTATTTTTGGAGTCGGTTTCACAACATTTGGTATCAGAGCTTTGGATTCTAGGGTTTCGCTACTCCAAACAAGTCATCGTGGCATTTTCACTATAACGTTTTTTATACGAAGGTTCAGAAGCTGAAATGTTTAGGGTGCGAAGCCGAAATCCCGAGGAACATCGTCGCAAAATTTCAGAGCTTTGTTCACAATATTTTCGGAGATATGATCTGTGGAAGGTAGGGCTTTTTGCAAGTTCGAATTTCACTTAAAAATGTCATCGTGAAAGTTTCACTTACAATTTTTTTTTCTACAAAGGTTCGAAGATAAAAATTTTAGAGCATGAAGCTTGAAATCCTAAGTGACATCGTCTCCAAAATTTCCAGATATTGGTTCACAATATTTTCGGGAGATATGATTTGTGGAATGTAGGTCTTTTCGTGCTCCCAAATTCTATCTCAAAAAGGTGATCGTGGGAAAATTCTCATAACTCTCTCTCTGAGCATCAGATTGGAATTCTGTAAAAATTGGTTGGAAGTACACAGACTTTAGTTTCCTGTCTATAAATTTCAGAACCAAAGGAGCAAACAGTGACACGTGTCAAGTCATACAAGTTTTCTCTACTAAACCAATCCATAATTAGGTCATTGTGGGACATTGGACATAAATTTTCCTTGAAGAATCCAAATCAAGTTAGACCTATGGCATTTAAAAGAAGCTTCAGAGGACTACTACAGGGCCAAATTTCAAATATTAAGGATCTTCAATTATAGATATAATTCAATTTCAATATAGAGCTCTACAAAAGCAAGTAAAAGGTGTGTATTTTTTTTTTCTAAATTTCATAAGTCTTGTTTCAAGAATCAAGTTGAATTGATTCCAAGGGAATATTGTAGAATATATATCAGTAATGGTTTCTAAAATGGCCCCTAAAAATCATTCAACACCCATTAAGCCTTTAGAAGGCTCTACTATGGCTCATGAAGACGAAGAATGGCAACATGACATATAAAAATTACAAGATCAAGTGCAACAAATTTCACTCTCGCAAAGAGAAAAAAAATATGACATGGAAATTTTGAAGAAAGGTGTGGAAACTAAGATGGATGGTTTGAAGAAAGGCGTGGAATCTAAGATAGATGGCATGGAAGCTGGCATGGAAACTAAGATGGATGGCATGGAATCTAAGATGGATGACATGGAAGCTAAGATGGAAAACATGAAGAATATCTAAAAGTAGACATGGAAGGTTTGACAAAGTTGATACAAGAAACGTTTCCTAATGGTGAAAATATAGTAGAAGAACCTCATGATGAGAACAAAATAAATGGTAATCGTGATTTCATAAACTCTAATGTTGATGGGAAGAACCACCATATTCCAAAATGGATATGAGGAATTTTGATGGAAAGGATCCCTGAATAGCGGATACTACGTATGGAGAAATATTTTGATCTCAATAATGTGAAAACACACAAAGTTACGCATTGCAACTTTACATTTAGAACAAAATACATTTGTATGGTATCGATGGCTTTTCTCCAAAGAATTTTTTTCACTTGGTCAATTTTTACGAGTAAATGATAACACATTATGAGGATACAAAGCAGCAACACTTTCTTTAGCCAATTGATAAATCTCAAACAAAGTGTTCGGGCAAGGGAGCACATTGAGGACTTCCAAAAATTAAATATAAGGGTGTAACCTATATTCTTAGAGGAACACATTATTGATGTCTTCATAGGTGGTTTAGTGATAACATCGAACATGAAGTTCGTTTGGAACCTGATTCATTGGAGAAGGCATTTAGGTTGGCAAGAAAAATTGAATGTAAAATTATGGCGACAAGGAAGCCTACCACTCACTTCTATAAAGATGGAAGTGTTGCTACTCCTAGATTTCCACAATCTACAAGGTTGACACCACAACAATTGGAAGAAACAAGAGTAAAAGGGCCATGCTACAGTTGTGATAGCAAATACACTAAAGGTCATAAGTGTGCTGAGAAGAAATTATTTTACATAGATTGTGAGGAGGAAGAAGAAAATGCACAAGGAGAGGATATACACCAGGAACTAGCCCTAGAAGATGAAGAAACGAGTCTGACCATATCGTGTAATGAACTGGAATGAATTACCACTCCTCAAAATCTCAAGATAGAAGGACATATCAAGAAGAAAAAGGTAATAGTGTTGATTGATTCAGGTAGCACCCATAATTTTATTCATTGTAGGGTAGCCAAGGAATTGAATTGTTTCCTATACCCAACACTAGAATGTCAAGTGATGGTTGCAAATGGAGGAACTATAAATAATCACATCGAGCATCAACAAGAATTTCTCCAACTCTTAAAGGATAACCTGAAATCGGCACAAAATCGAATGAAACAACAGGAAGATCAACATCGCAGCGAGAGAAGTTTTGATGTAGGAGACTGGGTATTTTTACGACTACAACCATACAAACAAATGTCCCTCAAGCAAGCTAAGAAGGATAATAAATTATTGCCAAAGTACTATGGTCCTTACAAGGTGTTGCAAAAGATTGGTATTATGGCATACAAATTGGAGCTTCCTGCTTCTTCACGAGTGCATCCAGTTTTCCATGTTTCATGCTTAAAGAAGGTTATAGGTGAAAATATTCCAGTTCAAACAATATTTCCAGAACTTGATGAGGAAGGAAAAATCATATTGGAACCTAAAGCGGTTACGGAACAAGAACTCGATAGCTACGGAATCGATCAATTTCAGAGTATCTCATCAAGTGGAATAACTTACCCACTTAAGATTATACATGGGAGGATGATAATTTTATACAGAAGTACCCAGAGCTACTCAAGCATTGAGGACAACACTTTTTTGAAGGAGAGGGGCATGCTAGGTCCCTATATTACTAGTATAGTCCTTTAATGTTGTTAGTGTAACCCCCTTATTGTTATTATTGTACCCTTGTAACCCCCATATTGTTATTATTGTGCCCTTAAATTATTATTGTTAGGTAGGCTAGGATTACATTGCGTCCCCACTAGGATTACATTGTGGCCCCATGGACTCCTATATATAGAAAGGAGGTTTTGTAATTTGTATCATCCAATAATTTTTCATTCGTGTAATGTATTTGAGGTTTCCCCCTCGAAGTGGCTTATTTCTAAGGCGTTGATATCTCTTTTCTTCTATTTTTGGAGTTGGTTTCACAACAAACCATGGTGTGATGGGGATCTCATGTTTTGGTTGAGCTATATTTTCAAATGGATTTGAAACTGAGAGAGGTTTTATATGAATAATAACACATGGCCTAGTGATCCCTGAACCAAATTTTTGATTGTGCTAAAGCCACTAACCTAGTAACCCCTGAACCAAATTGCAGGTTGTGCTAAAGCCATATATTTTGTTCCTTAGTGGGCCTAAGAATCCTCGACCAATGAATGGCGAGATATATGATAAATAATAGAGGTGTGTGTGTTGGCTTGAGGGGTCCTAACCCAAGTTAGGTGTGCAAGGTTTGCCAACAAACCCCTGTACTACTGGCCCTTTCAGCAGTGACCTGCTTGTGCAGGTCACAGTCTCACCCTAAGTAGTATGGGTGGGTGCTGGAACCAGGTTTCCACACCCTGAGAAAGGAAGGGTAAGGCAAGAAAGGTTGTGTTCTATTCAGATTACCTCTGCGCAATGTCAAGTATATGTCTAATTGCATCCACGTGCACTCGATCTACAATTATATACTTCTTATAACATTAACACAGCATTACGTACCCGAACAGAACAGATCTAGATTTACTTTAATACACAGAATTTTGCAGCATGACATAACCAAATAAGAATAGATCAATCATTCAATATACAACTCTTCGTAGCGTAAGATAGAGAAATGCATAACACTGTGATTACCAGCAATCCATTCAATAGTACTCACAGATTCAGATCCAATAGTCTTGCACATTCATTCATTCGTTACCCTTACAATTCCCTTTCCATCTTGCGCACACAGCATCAGGGTCTTCACATAGTTGGACTAGTATCTCCACGTGCACATCCAGCAAGATTCCATTCCCCAAAAACCCCAATAGATTTCTTACACAATAGATCGCATCAATAGCTTAGCCAATTCTTACCTTTTACAATCCGAAATGCCTCTCTATTTATAACAATCTAGCTTTAACATTCCTATGGTCTGTAACCCATGGTTTTCGAACCCCTAGTTTACCCTTTAACCCCATTACAATGCTTTTCGTGGCTTTGACCCACCCCAAAACCACTACGCTATACTAAATATAACAAAAATAACCAAAATGGACCGGTTTCGTAGCTTGCAAGGAGACCCTGTTCCAACAGTCCCCCAACACAATCTTGTGACTCATCCCAAGTCATGGTACTGTTGTGTCCTCATGATTCGTAGCCCGGTATGGTTTGAGTCGTCCTCCATTGACAAAACCAAGGAGGAGGTCACCGCGCAGGGTAGCTAACTAGACTGTGCCACCATTCGTAACCTTCTGAACTATGTAGGGACCAAGCCAGTGCTGCAAGAATTTTCCAAGATTTTTTGCAAACTGGCTGTCATATAACAACACAAGATCACTTGTGACAAATGTCTTTTGGCGAATATGTCGATCATGCCAGGCTTTATCTCTAGCTTTTTGTACCTGTTGTTGAAACTGAGCAATAAACCAATCTTCTTCCAATGCTACCAGTTGCGCCAGGCATTCTTCTATATATCAAATTCTGCCATATATGTAAATGCTGAAATGCGTAGGATAGGAATAACATATTCTATCGGAATGATGGCCTCCTTGCCATAAACCATTTGGAAAGGTGTCCTAATGGTCAGCTTTTTGCAGGTCATCCGATAAGCCCATAGGACCGAGGAGATGCAAATATCCCAATCACTACGATCAGCATTACAAACCTTCGTTAGTGCCTATTCCAAAATTTTGTTGAAATATTCTACCGTCCCATTAGCTTGGGGATGGTATGGTGTACTCTTGGCATGGTGGATCTGGAATTCACCATTCAAAGCTTGAATTGTTTGGTTAAAGAAATGCATACCTTGGTTGCTCATTAGGATTTTCGGGCAGCCAAACCTGGTCAGAATCTGCTCAAAGATGAAATGCGCAACAGTATTGGCGGTACAATCCTTCACAGCCTATGCCTCAGCCCATCGTATGACATAGTCAGTGGCAGTGATAATGTAGCGTGTGCTGATTTTCTTGCCTGGTGTATTAATGGGTCGTATAAAATCAATGGCCCATTTATCAAAATCCTGTAGGGCCATTTGGGGCTGTAACCACATATCATCGCGTCGTGAGGGGTAGCCGGTTCATTGGCAGGTATCGCACATTCTACAATAGGTGTAAGAATCTTAATGCAGGGTAGGCCACCACAAGCCAGCCCTCAGAATATTTTACGTTGTAGCCCTTCCTTCGTAGTGGCCGGTAGCGACTCCCTCATGGGCTTCTGCGAGGACGATAGATCATTCATGTTCTAATTCGTATCTACGGAGTATTTCGTCTGTGCCTATCATATATATTTGTCGTGTGATGATAGTAAAGTCTGCTGCTCGAGTGACCAACTCCTCTCTTTTTTTGTACCGAATACGTAGTAGGGGCCCTACCCGTAGTAAGGAATTCAAGAATATCAGCAAAGTGGTCATCCACCATTTTAATGGTAAATAGCTGCACATCAGGTAAGCCTTCATCCAAGTTAGTGGGTTCTTCCCCTGTCTCAATACGCGATAGATGATTTGGTCCTGCATTCAACCTTCCAGGCTTTACGATGATCTCAAAATCATATTCTTGAAACAGCAACAACCAGCGGAAAATCTTCCCCCCCAACACAGGCTTGTTGACCAAGTATTTCAAAGCTGAATGGTATGTAAACATCTTAAAGTGTCCCCCTATTAGATAGTGGCGATATTTTTGTAGCGCATACACCATAGCCAGTCCTTCGCGTTCAGTGGTAGAATAATTCAGTTCGGCACCCGAGAGTTTTCGACTGGCAAAGGCAACCAGATGATCAATTTCCCCTTCGCCAGGCTGTGTAAGGACTACACCTAAGGCAATACCTGATGCATCAACTTGCACATGGAATTCTTTGGTCCAGTCAGGAAATATTAGTATGGGTGCAGAAACCATCTTTTCTTTGAGAAGTTCAAAGCTCTTTTGACATTCATCATTCCAAGAAAAAGAGACATCTTTCTTTAGCAGTTGTTCCATGGGTGTTGTGATCAAGGCGTATCCTTGAATGAATTTACTGTAACAGCCTGTGTGACTGAGAATGGAGCACAGTTGTTTCTCCATTGTAGGGGCTACCAGGTTGATAATTACATCTATCTTTGCAGGATCAACCATTAGACCCTGCCGATAGACTATATGCCCTAGCAAGATTCCAAACGGTACACAGAAGATTCACTTCTTGATATTTAGGGAGATCTAGTGCTTTTGACATGCATCCAACATTAATCGTAGGTTCGAGACATGATATTTCACTAAGCCAAACACTGTCCAGTCATTGAAGTAAACTTCGAGAAACTTATGGATAAATTCTTTGAACACGGCCACTACGACCCTTGAAAAGATAGCAAGTGTGTTCTTAAGACCGAAGGGCATGACCGTGTACTGGAAGAAGCCCCATTCAGTGGCAAAGGTGGTCTTACTGCGATCCTCTAGTGAGATTCTGATCTGATGGTATCCCGAGAATCCATTTGTGAAGGAATAGGCCTCCTGGCCACCCACACTATCCAAGATTTCATCGGAGAATGGAGTAGGGAAGGGGTTGTGAACGTAGGCATCGTTTAGTTTTCGAAGGTCCACACAGATACGTATTTCTAGTTTTGTCTTTTTCTCTTGAATGACCATCAGGCTGATCCAATCTGACTGTTCAGCTAGTTCAATGATACCAGTGGTCAAAATTTTTTCCAACTCCTCTTTGACCTTTTGTTTATATTTAGGATTCAACCGGTAGGGCTGCTGCTTGATGGGTCATGCCCCTGGCTTTAGAGTGATGTGCATAATTCCAAGGTCCCCCATGATTCCCTTGAGCTCATAGAACTTTGTTAGGAATAAGTCCTAGTACTCCGTGAGTAGCTCAACAACTTTACCCACAGTGCCTTCATCCCAATAGTCCCCAATTTTTGCTAGTTTAGGATGTTCATCTATCCCAATATTAACCTCGCGTAGCTAGAGAGGTTGCGTCACATCATCATTGACAAGCAATGGTCCGAGAATGGCACATTCCCCTTCAAATTCAAAAACAGAGAGATTTCATTGGTCTTTTTCTTCTTCATTAATCGCCAAGCTCCAGCAGTTGACTATGTATTACATCTGGGCTTCCCATGTCAAAACGACTGGCAGGGTGTGAGGGTGAGGCTTCTTAAAGATGAACGCATCAATGTCTTGCAGGGCTTCATCAAGCGTTTCTGTTCCCCCAATGAGTCTGAATGTTCTGAGGAATTCCTCTTTTAATATCTCCCAATGGCAGGTCCACTAATGTAATTCGACATCTAAGTACCAAGTAGTGGGGATGGGTCCCAGGGCATGTATAAATAGATGGATCCACTCGTCTGGGGTTCGGTCGGCCCACTTGGTTGTCCATATATGTAGATGCACACGGGGATCTCAAAGCCCCAGGAATATCTTCGTGCGCACATCAGCAGGGGATGTGAATCGTAGCACCATCCTATCCCGACACATCTACCAGTTCGGGAAAGCTTTCTTGTGGGTATCCCACCATCGGGCCGGTGTGCCACATAGCACCAGATTTAGCACCCAAAGTCGTTGATCCTTGGGTACCCTAGCTTCTAATGTTCTTATGAAGTCCTGGACAATACTAGACCCATCAAAGTGGGGAAGATCCCTTACCTCCGAAGTGATGTAGTATAGATTTTTTGCATTTCGAGGGCATCGTAGAGTTGAAACATCATGTAGCCGGGCCTGCCACTTCTCAAGTTCTTCATCTAGATCAAAAAAATATTCCCTGCTCTTTTCCCAGTTGAATACTCCACCTGTTACAGGATTATCTTGGTCCTCGTCCTGTGATGTTATCATGTAGATGTGATCGAGCTCCTCATCTTCATATGCTGGTTCGATATACTGTGCGCCCTCAGCGGGATCCAATGGTATTATTACACGTGTCCCATTCTTCTCAAACACCATGCTGCATTTTTTTAGATTAATAATACCTCCTACGTCAATAGCCCAGTCTATCCCCAGGAGCGTAGGGTAGGGTCCGTATCTTCCACAATCTCTATGACCTCAAAGTCAGCCAGGACCTTTACTCCTACGATATCAACCATAACCCTTTGGAAATCGTCCCAGTGGGATGATCTTTTGTTGTTTTGCCAGTCACTGCTAGATGGTGGACTAGTCTAGTTTAGGTTCTTCCATTTGTTGCCAGGTCTGTTTTGGTAAGACATTCGCATCAGATCCAAGATCAAGAATAACCTGATCTATCTCATAGTCACCAATCTGTGCAGTCAAGTGCATCTCTCCCCCGGTGTGCCTCTTATAGCGGTTTAATTTGTCTACTTCCTTAACCTTAGTCATCATGTTGGGCCAAGCTGCGCAATACTGCAATAATACTTGAAGACTTTCTCCCACCTGCGAGCTGCGTAGGAGCTTCAGGCATGCCCTCAAAAAGGTTTCAAATTATTCTTCTGGCAACTGCACAGGGGCTTCTAGTGGTTCCTGCTTCCTGAGAGCTGGTTTCTCTCGAACATCAAGCTCCTCTTTGGATTTTTGGCTGACCATGCTATGCGTTATGCTCCTTATCTTCGTTTTGACTCTCTGTATATTTCGTGTGGGAGTAGACTGTTTTTCTTTCATCTTTGTTAGCAAAATCAGGCAGTCTTCGAGTTCATGGTCTAGCTATCGGGAGTATTTACAGGTTTTCCTAGTGGGATTTGAGCAGTCCTGGGAAACTTTCCCTACATCTCTGCAGTTGTAGTAGATTATTTGGCCCGTCCTCGTCCAACACTTCCTCCCTGCCCCCCTTGCCTCGCTCAGAGGAACCACCAAAGCTTGCGAGGGATCTCGGAGATGCAGGATCAGATTGTACCCTATAGAGGGTTCCCTGATCTACCAGTAAGTCATATGTGTGGTATTTCTTCTCATCGTGTTCTATAGATCAGTAGAACCTACACCATTGTTGCTTCAATTCACCTTTATTAACCTGCGGACACTAGGTTGTATCATGCAGTCCCACCACCTGATAATTCTCTCACCAAAGGTCCGTGGTTACCCCCTTCCCTCGTTCCATTCGTAAGCTTTGTATTTCCATGTGCATGGCCCCAAGCTACTCCTGAATTTCCTATACACCTTCCCTTGTATCATCCTTAGGTGTCGCTTCAAGTTTCGTGGCAGCTTCCAAGCCTTTTTCTTGTGATTAAAAAACCTGATGGCCCATGGGCGTACATAAGTGAGGTAGGAGCATGGAGATAAACCATTGTGTGCTGTTTATCATCGTACTTGAACTCAACTTCCTAGATTGCTTTCTTTAACTGTTGATCAGCCTCCCA
Source organism: Pinus albicaulis (assembly GCA_034641835.2). Taxonomy (NCBI): domain Eukaryota; kingdom Viridiplantae; phylum Streptophyta; class Pinopsida; order Pinales; family Pinaceae; genus Pinus; species Pinus albicaulis. Next base: position 21,333 of record JAXQQM020058199.1, on the reverse strand, counting down.
GACTGACTCAGACATTCCCTGCTTGAAGTCCTTTACTTCCGATACCAGTTGGGAATAGGACTTTGGTTTTCGGAATTGTTGTTTTAGGGCATCCTTAATATTTTGAAGTGTTGCGCTCCCATTTTGAGATATGTACTGCATATACCAATCCAGAGCCCTCTCCTCAAAAGCCAAGGATAGTTGTGCTCTTTTTACTGTATCACTTACCACCCCTTACGTCATCCATACCGAGAAGTCCATGAACCAGAATTATTCTAGGTCCTCATTGACTGCCCCTTTAAAGGTACATAATTTTAAGTGTGCTACCATGGGTTCCTCCGGGTTACCTTCCTGATGCCCTAGCGTCAGGGCAGCTGATGAATTTTTGTGTAGGTCTTGACGGACTATGGGCAGGGCAATCTTCCTCTCACCTGTTCCGATAGTTTTTGTTATTCCACATTGTACCTTGGCTCATTCATCACTACAATAGATATCTGATGCCACTACCTAATCCCGTTTTTCGGATCTCTTCCGGTCCTGCCAACAGAACCATTTGTTGGCTTCAGGGGTCCTGGCCCAGGTTCGATGTGCAAGGATTGCCAACAAACCCTATACTACTGGCCCTTTCAGTAGTAACCTGCTTGCATAGGTCATAGTCTCACCCGAAGTAGTATGGGTGGGTGTTGGAACCAGGTTTCCGCACCCTGAGAAAGGAAGGGTAAGGCAAGCAGGGCTACGTTCTGTTCAGATTACCTCTGCGCAAGGTCAAGTATATGTCCAATTGCATCCACGTGCACTGGATCTACAATTATATACTTCTTATAACATTAACACAGCATTACGTACCCGAACAGAATAGATCTAGATTTACTTTAATACACAGAATTTCGCAGCATGATATAAACAAAGAAAAATAGATCAATCATTCAATATACAGTTCTTCGCAGCGTAAGACAGAGAAATTCATAACACAGTGATTACCAGCAATCCATTCAATATTACTCACATATTCAGATCCAATAGTCTTTCACATTCATTCATTCGGTACCCCTACAATTCCCTTCCCAGCATGTGCAGACAGCAGCAGGGTCCACACACAGCTCAACTAGGATCTCTGTGCACACAGGTAGTAGGATTCCATTCCCAAAAAACCCCAACAGATCGCTTACACAACAGATCGCATCAATATGTTAGCCAATTCTTACCTTTTACAATCCGAAATTCCTCTCTATTTATAACAATCTAGCTTTAACATTCCTATGGTCTACAACCCATGGTTTTCAAACCCATAGTTTACCCTTTAACCCCATTACAATGCTTTTCAGGGCTTTGATCCACCCCAAAACCCCTGTGCTATACTAAATATAACAAAAATAACCAAAATGGACTGGTTTCATAGCTTGCAAGGAGACCCCGTTCCAACAGTGTACCTTCATTAAGGCCTAGTGATCTGGTGGGCCTTGTGGTACATATTGGAGGGTGGAGTCTTGATTAGGCCTAGGGATCCTCGACCGTTGTATGGAGGGATGTACGGTAAATCTTAGATATTAGGAGACAATAAAATTCCTCATGGTGTAGGTGGAGTGGCATCCATTCTTTTTAAGGGCCTAGTTATATGAGGTCGATTTCGGTAAATCTTGGTTCTATTGATGAGGGTGAGTTGGTGTAGCCTTAGTATGCCCTAGTTTCTTTTTTTATGAGACCCATATTCATGGAATATGACACAAGGGTGATTGGTTGAAGAGAGATTTGGTTCAACCAATATATGGTAGAGTGGAATGTGGAATTCCAAAACCTGGTTGGCTTTTGCATTCTTTAATAAGAGTTTCTTCTCCCTGGTATTTTATGTGCAAATGTGCTAGTTCATATGTGGCATTTATGGTTTTTATATCCTTATTATTATTTTTTTATATGCTAGTTATGGATATGTTTTATGATAGTGACGATGTATGGATCTATTCATTTTTTATTTATAAATGAATGAAATATGAATACATGATCTAATAGTTGATGATGCAACTAATGTGATAAGGAGTCAATGCTTCTAAGAGATTCTCAGATAAGTATGTGACCCCTATGTTCAGATTTGTTATTATGACTTGTAGAATGCATATTTTTGACATGTTTGACGAAATTCCTGTCAAAGCTAGTAGGGGTCTAGTCTAGTACTTGTTCAAGTATTTGAATTTTTATCATTGTTTCAATGTTAATTTTCATTTCTAGAAGTTTCATGGAGTTCTATAGAGTGGTATGATTTCTGGCCCTAAAAAAGTGGCACAAAATTCGGGGTCGTGGGCTTATAACTAGGTGAAAAAGACCCCAGCCACTTGCATTCCCTTTTTGTGCTAACGACTGGAGGGTCCTAGTTGCATGAATTCCCATTTCATGGGAACGCCTGAGGCTCCAGGTCATTAAAATTATAGGTTGTCTCAGGGGTTGATCACCTATAAGGGTTGGATTGTTCCTGAGGGTTTTATAACATGTGTAGAAGGTCAGATTGGTTGTGTTGTGTTGGTTTGACTTCCTTAGCTATACATGGGGTGTTGAATCAGATCATAATATCCTCTCGTCACATTTTTACCCCAGCGGACCGGTTATCTTGGGTAAATGTGGGAGGAGGGTGTCACAGAGTGGTATGAGAGCATGGTTCAAGCCTTGGACTAGATGGGCGGTGTGTTGGTCATGCATTCATGTCAGTTGCATATATGTGTTACTTATAATTGTGGTGTATGTGCTTGTGGCATATGCATGGTTTTGGTCATGGTTGTGGTTATGTTGCCATGTTAAATTTGAAGGTGTTGTTTTGGAATGTGTCGTCATGAGTGTATGATTAGTTATGCATTGTTTATGCATGTCGATGTTTACATTTTTTTAAGCATACACTGATATAGTTTTAGTTTTATAATATTCCAAATTGGAAATAGCAGTAATATAAAACATAATTATGTATAATGCAGCAAATATAAACATGACATAAGAGGGATCAATGTGCAGCCATAATTTTATTAAGATATCAATAGAAATATACAAAAATATCATGAGGGACAAGCCACTCAAGCAATAGGAACAAGCCTCCAATGATCAAAACAATGAGCACATGAGTTGCTACAACTGTATAGAATTCCAAAGAGAAGTGACAGTGCTGTCTATATTAGTGTAGTTGCTACTGAATACATATATGAATGAAATATGGCTGATAGAAACAAAAGAAATTCCTAGCAAAGAAGATGTGGGTTTAATACAAAATTTCTAGCCAATCCGAAAAAAGATTGCTAGAAATACCAAGAAATTTACAATGTGACAAATAACCTCGATTGAGATTTCACCGAAAAAATAGATCTAAATAAAATTAGGCTATGAAATATCTGAAATTATTATGTCCTCATCCAATGGTATTTCTAATTAGAAGGCTAATCCCTCTTACCGAAATAGACCCTCCTCATGAGTTTTCAAATGACCCCTCCCAACAATTGCCTCTAAAAATAACGCAATTTAGAATTGTGACTATGTCATGAGGGATGGTAGATGGTTGGCTTGATGCCAAATATGAGAAAATATTCAGAGCCCTCCTTTCTGATCCTCCAATGGATAGGCTACCTCTCCACTAAAACAAGCCCGAAACAAACCTCTATGTAATCCTCCTTTCGTCGCACCCGCAACACAACCTACCTCTAAATAGAAACTGTCTAAATAGAAACTACGCCGTAGGGAAGGAGGTGAAGCCATTAGAATGCCGGAATGAGGAAATGCAGCTCAAAGAACCTCTCCTTTCCTAAGGATGAGGTAGGTATTCCCGATCAGGAACACCCTTGTGCTAAACAACACAACAACCCTGTTAAACAACAAGAGGAAGCAAAAGTCTAAATAGACAAATATCAAATGATAATATAAAACATGAATAATAGTGGTTGTTATCCCCTCCATATATAGCATGAGAGCCTCCTCACATTGGGTCCCATCCATACTTGCCACCAAGCTCATGCAAGTTTTCCTCCACCAAAATTGCACTATCTTATCATAAAGACCACTCCTCTATGACAACACTGTTGATTTGGTCAAAGTTGACTTAATCAACACGATTCAATCCCTGTTCACACCTAAAGGTGGTTAATACAGCTGCTTATTATTCCTCCTTTCACATTAGGAGTGTTATTATTCCTTCAAAAGGGGCTTTATGAGTCTCCCCACCCACTTATTCACCTACCTAGTGATAAAACAAACTATAATATTCCATTTAGATGAAGTATAAATTTTTGGAATATTACAGTCCTCTCCTCCAAAATGCTGCTTGTCCTCAAGCAACTGTAAAGGTGGAGAAAAATTCCTCCCATCCTCTTCTTGTGGCCTCCTCATCAATAGGTCCCACCATATCTCAACATAATCTGCAATCAATCTGCCCTCCAATGGTTCCTCCTAAGTATGCAAAACCAAATGGTGTACATCATGAGAAAGTGGAAGGTGTAAGTGGAAACCTTCTTGTTGTCCAATGGCCTCCTCAAGGTAGGAGTGATGATAAAAATAGGGAATCTCATTCCCAATGAGAGTATCCTATACCCATGCTATCATCTAAATGAAATGAGCCATCCTAGGTAGCTCATCAAAAAAATCTTCAATCCCTGATCTATGCAATGTGTTGGGGTTGCATGGAGAGTTTAAATTTTCCCATTCAAGTTTTTTCTCTCTCCATTTATGGTAAGTATGGGGTTGTTTCTAATCTTGGGCTGAAAAGACATGGCCTCCAATAATGGCCCAAGTTACCCCACCAAACAAATCAGCCATGAAGTGCCTCCTCCAAGAAATCAAGTTCTCCAAATGGCTCCTCCCACATGAAGGAAAGATATGTGGTATGGAAATCATGGTTTTCCCATTTTTCCTCCTCAAACATACAACATGTAAAGTAGGGATAATCATACTCCTAATGGGCATCTTCAACTCTTTTCCCACTCTCCAAACAAATCTCCCCATGAACATAAGAATATCTGCAATATATGGAAGCAAAACCCAATGAAATCAAGTTGTCCTTTGACAACTGGAAAGTGGATTATAGTTCCACACATGGAACCAATGCAGTGCATACCTTTCTTGCCTCAAATAAAAGAATAACAAGTTCCCTTCCAGCCACTTGTTTGCTGCCATAATCATCCCATAAGATGGAATCATGAAGAAACATTTTGGTGTCAATGGTGCACACCAAGAATCATGTGGCTTCCCCCACAAAACACCAATAGGATAGCCAATCTCAATGCTACATTTGGCCTCAAGTACATGATAATATATTTTATAAGAAGGAATTACCCTCCTTAATACAACATTCTACTCATATAAATTAAATAAGTACAAATCATGATGCAAAAATGTACCTTCTCTACTATGTACTTTGGTCATTGAGCTGAAATGGCTCATCTAAAAGTTCTCCCTCACTCTCAACGAGTAGGGAAGTGGTTGTGCCAACCTCTCCATCAAAATCCAGGCTATGCATCTCTCCATATGCTGAAATATATAATGTTGGATTCCCTCCCAAGTGAACTTCTCCGTCAAAGAATGATATGCATCAAAGTGCATAGAAAGGAAGTCCTCATGTTCTGCATGTAGCAGCTTCTCCTTGAGCTCAAAAGCTCTAGTAAAGAAGACTCTACCATAAGAATAGATGACCACATCATGCACCATATATCTATCATCTCCCTCCAGGTCATCAAGAATCATGCAGGAACGAAGATCCTTGGAGTACTCTACCAAAAGTTGAGACCTCCAATATGGATCAATCCTCCCAAGAGATAGCGTTGATGATATGAAATGTGAGGCTCCCCACATTATGCTATCTAGTCCTTTGAAATCCCCCATGGAAAATTCATCCTGAAATGTGCTACCATGCCCATCATGCAACTGCTCATGCTCAAATAGAAGTGGTGACTTTTGGAAGTTGGCCTCCCATGAGAAGCTACCATCCAAAACAAATCTCCTGATCTTGGCCAATGCAAGCATGACTGGACTCCATCTACTCCAATGTATGGAGGATTCATTCCTCAAAGGAATTACCCTCTGTTTCTCCAAATCCATGGAGCAGCTCCCTTGCACCATGAAGGTGCCATCTTCCATCACTGAAGCAACTTCAGTTAGCGCAGAATATGTAGTGAGAGTGGGTGATGCTGAAAATGGGAGAATGTCTCCCTCATCCTTGAGTCTACCCCACAATCTCTACGTTGTAATAGAATCCTCCAAAGTCTTCACCCCTATGGAATCTAAGAGTGGTGAAACAAATGGAAAAATGTCTCCCACCAACTCTAGATCTGGTGGCCTCCTAGGTGGAATTCCCCCATGTAGTGCGACATCAATGTCTGAAGTGGACTATATATATGAGTGGATTGATTTGTCCCTCTCTTCACTGTGCAATACAATCTCCTTATTTTGTGCAGAAACCTCCTGAAATAGATAAGGGTGAATCATCCCTTGATACTGATCCTTCCTTTATTCCCCTTCCATCTCATAATCCACAAAAACTGATCCATGCTGCTCCGGAATTGTGCTTTGGTTCCCACATGTTAGATCAAGTCCTTGTAAAGACACAAGGGCTCCTCTATTGGAAGAAATGGCTCTCTTCCCACCTCCATGTGATTATGGATCTTCTCCCAATGGTACAACGCTATTAGATCTTCTTTTCTCATCCTCTTCATCAGTATTTGAGAATACCTCATCATCAATGAGAGACCCTTGATCTTGGTCTTCCCTTGAAGGAGGAACCTCCATGTCTTCATCTATAGAAGAGGGCTCTTTAAGAAGTGGGGATATTTCCCTTGGCAAGGTATCATGCATGTTTCTATCCCCTTCAACAAAATTACGGAGTGGAGTTGGAAAAATAAATATCTCCATCTCATGCAAAGGTTTTGAGTATTTGGGTTCAACAAGAGATGTTTTACAATGTTTAAGATCAAATATCCTCACTATTTTCTTAGTGAACCCTGCATAGGTGTTTAAATTTTCATGATAAAATGAAGAAAAACTATAAAACCACCAATCATGGGCCATACCTTTGAGGTGCAGCGCTGCTACTCTAATGTCTCCTTTTCTGAAACTTGGTGTAGCTGGAAATAGGAATCTAGGTCCTTCACCTAAGCTTTGGTTGTGCACTTTGCTGATCCAACGAAGTTAGATAGAAAGGTTCTACCTCTATTTCTTATATTATGGTTGCTGGATCTTTTTTCTTCCTTGAGTTGGCAAAACCCTTGGAAGTCTAAGTGTTCTTTGAATCTCCATGATTGAGACTCATACTTCTGAAGATAGTCACCCAAGGTCTCCTCCCTTGGTGCATATTCCTTCTCCATCCTTCTTGCAGTAAATGTGGTTCATAAACTTCATTGTGGATATGCATGTGTGGCTGAATTCTCACACCCATCATGTGAAAATATAGCGCTTTCTTCCCTTTCAAACCCTCTTGGAATTTTCCTACACTTCTCCCCTTTTATCTCTTTGAGAACTTCTTTGATATTTTCCATAGTTTGGAAAATAAGTTGAGAGATCCTCTCTTCCTTAATTTATCCAAATAATGGATTCTTGCCTTTTTTTCTTCTATAAATATTCTCTTTTATTTTAGAATATTCTCCTTCAAATGGCATAATGTCTTGAATGCACAGGCTGAGCCAAGATTATGCTCTGATACCACTGTAATATTCCAAATTGGAAATAGCAGCAATATAAAACATAAATATGTATAATCCAACAAATATGAACATGAAATAAGAGGGACAAATTTGAATCCATAATTTTAAGATATCAGCAGAAATATACAAAAATATCATGAGGGACAAGCCACTCAAGGAATAGGAACAATCCTCCAATGATCAAAACAATGAGCACATGAGTTGCTGCAACTGTATATAATGATGAAGAGCAGTGCCATCGCTATCTCTAATAGTGTAGTTGTTGCTGAATACATATATGAATGAAATATGGCTGATAGAAACAAAAGAAATTCCTAGCAAATAAGATGTGGGCTCTAATACAAAATTTCTAGCTAGTTTGAAAAAGATTGCTAGAAATATCAAGAAATGTACAATGTGACAAATAACCCTAGGGTTGAGATGTCACTGCAAACTAGATCTGAATAAAATGAGGCTATGAAAGATCTAAAATGATGATGCCCTCCTCAATTTGTATTTCTAATTAGAAGGTTGACCCTCCACTCAGAAATAAACCCTCCTGATGAGCTCAATGAACCCTCCTAGCAATTGCCTCCAAAAATAACGCAGTTCAGAATTGTGACTACACTATGAGGGATGGTAGATGGTTGGCCTGATGCCAAATATGAGAAAATATTCCCAAGATCCCTCCTTTTTGATCCTCCAATGCATGGGCTACCTCTCCACTGAAAAACAAGCCCAGAAACAGCTCTATGTGATCCTCCTTTGCTGCACCCTACAACACAACCCAGCTCTAAAGAGAAACTACGATGTAGCTGAAGGAGGTAGCTTGGCTAGAATGCTAGAATGAGGAAATTTAGCTCAAAGAAACTCTCCTTCCCTGAGGATGAGGTAGGGATTCCCGATCAGGAACACCCTTGTGCTAAACAACACAACAACCCTGCTAAACAACAAGAGGAAGCAAAAGTGTAAACATACCAATATCAAATGATAATCTAAAACATGAATAACAATGGCTGATATCCCCTCCATATATAGCATGAGAGCCTCCTCACATTGGGTCCCATCCATACTTGCCACCAAGCTTGTGCAAGTTTTTATCCACCAAAACTGCTCTGTCTTACCATAAAGACCACTCCTCTATGACAACGTTGTTGATTTGGTCAAAGTTAACTGAATCAACATGATTCAATCCCTATTCACACCCAAAGGTGCTTAATCCAACTGCTTATTCTTCCTCCTTTCACATTAGGAGTGTTATTATTCCTTCAAAAGGAGTTTTACGAGTCTCCCCACCCACTTATTCACCTACCTAGTGATAAACCAAACTATAATATTCCATTTAGATAAATTCTAAATTTTTAGAATATTACAAGTTGTCATGTGTGAGGTCATGATGTGTGGTTGTTATGGTCATGTATTTATTACTAAACTATGATGAGGATGGTATCTATGTGTTGTTATGTTTTTTTTTATACATATATTACGCTAATATGGTTGATCTTGTAGATGATATATCCTCCCCAAATTATACTGACGTACTTTGGTTTGGTTATGATTTTGTTTAGCTGACATAATATTCCTTGAAATAAAGAGATAAAGATGAATAAAAATATGGTAGACTACAGTTCATGAGATTCTCCTTATGGATCATATGAGCAGCATGGTGTTGGTAACTTTTTTGACTTAACAGACACATTGAGAAGTTTGAAGGAATAAATAAGAAGTTGCAAATAAGACAATGATAGAATCATGTAGGCACAAGAGAAACAGGCTGAAGTTAATGAAATAATACTTTAGAGTTTCTCATAATTGAAAAGACATGGGCCAATTTGTATTAGCCATGGACAGGAGAAAAATATTGATGGGGAATATGGCAGCAGGCCTCATGGTGGTTACAGGTCAGATAGACATGACACGATAAAATATGGTAGATTATTGGACACTCCTAATTGGAGAGGGAATGGACATAGGTAGCATTCTATTTCTGGTTCCAACAGGAACTATGATTGTCATCATTATCACCCTTACAGGAGGAGTGATAGGGGATAGTTTCCAGATGATTTTAAGAAAGCTAAGCCAAGTACATTTGATGGATATTTGAGGAAGCCTACGGATGAAGAGGCTTGGTTACCTGGGATGATTAATTTATTTCAATTTCATTAGTTCACACAAAATATGAAGGTAATAAGAGCTATATTTAGCATCAAAGAAAAATCATATATATGGTGGGAAGATATAAAACATGCCATATACATCAGGACAAACGAGTTGAGTTGGCATGAATTCAAAAGACTCTTCAAAAAGAAGTACATGTCATAAATGTAATACGACAACAAAGCCAAGGAATTCCATGATATTAAAATGGGATCGATGACATATGAGGAATATATGACCAACCTCATGGAGTTATTAAGGTATGTACTGTATATAAAAGGTGAAAAGGCTAAAGTTCAAAGATTTGTCATTCGATTTCCATTAGAATTTAGAGATCGAATTGAGTATGATGAGCCTCGGTCACTTGATGAAGTTATTTGGAAATTGAAACACTCTTATGAGAATTCAAAGGATGGAAAGGGAAAGATAAATGTAAAGGTAAATGGTAGCTAAAAAGAACAAGGCCTCAAAATGTAAAATATAAAGAGAATGTTGCACGACATAAGAAGTTCAATGTAGCTAGACAGGGACATGGGTCACAACAACATAATAAAGGTGATTGTACAGGATGGTTGGAGTGTTTTACATGTGGTAAGGAACATCTTAAAAGGCATTGTCGACAAAATTAGGGTGGTAGGTCTCAAATCTATAGTGCACAAGAAGCACATATTGTTGGGTATGTTTGGAAGATCATTCATCATATCTACGCAATGATGGATAAAATGTAGGTGTTTCATCAAGAATCTATGATTGAGATGGATGATAAGATTTGTAATCAATTTTTTTATATTTTGATTGACCCTGGATCTAATTATATTTATGTTAATCCTGACTTGGTGAATAAATGTTGTTTGAATAAAGAAGTGCATGAAACATATTGGTTAGTGTAGTTGGATACATGTACAAAGAAGAGAGTCATCGTTGGGTAAGAGCTTGTGCATTTGAACTGAATGGTATGCCTACATCATCAGATTTGAATGTATTATTGTTGGGATCCCATAGTATGATTTTGGGGATGGATTAGTTGTACCTTCACAAGACTAAGGTGGATTTCTAGGACAAACATATTTAGTGTTTGGATGAAAATGGGGAACAAATAATCTTACAGGGTAAGAAGAAAGAAACAACAGTTAGAATGGTGACAACTATGCAAGAAAAGAATAGTCGCATAAAAGGGTGTGTTATTTGCAATGCACATTTCTAACAATAAAGGTAAGGAGGATGAGGATGTGGAGATATTGAGAAGTTATTCGATATTACAGTAGTTTTAGGATGTTTTTATATCATAGATCTCAGAGTTTTTTCCTCACAAAGAAGTGGAATTCTCCATTGAGTTGGTTCCAGGGGCAACACCAGCATCAAAGGAGATGCACAAAATGAACACTCCAGAGTTAGTAGAGTTGAAGCTGCAGTAAAAGGAAATTTTTGACAACGAATACATTTTGCTAAGTGTATTACCTTGGGGTGCACTAGTATTGTTTGTGAAGAAGAAGGATGGTACTCTCAAGTTTTACATTGATTATAGGAAGTTGAACAAGATGACCAACAAGAATAGATATCCATTCCAATGATTGATGACTTGTTCGACCAGTTTAAGGGAGCACCAGTGTTCTCAAATATTGATTTGAGATCCAGATATCATCAGGTACACATTAAGGAAGAGGGCATATACAAGACAACTTTCCAGACCAGGTATGCACACTATGAGTTTGTTGTAGTTCCATTTGGTTTGACCAATTCTCCAACTACATTTATGTGCGCGTTGAATAATGTGTTGTGTCCTTAGCTGGAAAATTTTGTTCATTGTATTCATTGGTGACATATTGATATATTCTAAGAATGAGGAAGAGAAGGTAGAGCATTTAGCAGCAGTGTTGAGATTTGAGGCATGAAGTTTCCACAGTCTAAAACATAATGTTGTTGAGAACTTCTAGAGACTCGTGTATTTTGATTGAAGAGCTCGACATTTCAGGTGAATACTTCACCCATATTCAGGTGGCGAAATCTTAGCATAAGATAGGAAGAGTGTAGATATTGAATGTATAAATAAGGAAAATTATAGCCATTAGAGATATTTAATTAAATTCAAAATTAAAATTAAAATCAATTTATTATCTATTATATATTTAAGAGAATGAATTGACTAGGTCATGAGTTAAATGAAATTAAGAATTAACTAATTAAATAAATTGAACTAGCCATTAGAAAAATGATTGATGATTTGATGATTTAATTTAGTCAAAGAGGTGGATAGATTCAATTCATTTTTTTAATTTATTATTATTAATTTAAATTAATTAACTTAATTATGATTAGGGAAATGATAGAATAAGTGGATTAAAATTCTTAATATAAATTTAGAAATGAAAATAATAAAACAGATGAAGTAAAAAAACAAAAGAAGAAGATAGGGTGGGGGGGGGGGATAGAGAAAATTAGAATTAAAATTAAAGTTAAAATTAAACTATTAATTTTATAGGGAGATTTTACTAATCAAATTAGGAACTATGAAAATAAGAACCAAGGAGAAGGATTTAAATAGAATACAAAAATGATACAATAATAGGAAAATTTTGATCACAAAAGAAGATTAATATGATTAAAAATGAAGAATGGGAAAAGGGAAGAGAAATTTTTAAATAAAGAAGAAATGGAATAGAAGATTTTATAAGAGGGAGGGGGGGTGGCGGCTGGAGCAAGGAGTAACAGATTAGGAAGGTTTTGGCTTGGGAATAGAGGTAGGGAATTTAGAAGATAGAAAGTGGATGGTGGGCTACCAGGAATGACTCAATTGATCACCATCATCATGGTTAAAGTTTCTAGGATGATTTTCAATTTCAAGGGCTTCCCAAATGATCCAGTTGGAACAAAATGGAGCAAAAGCTAATATCTCGAATTTTTCAAAACAAATAAGGTGTTTGGTATAATGGGAGTGCTAAAAAATGGTAGATTTTGCAATAAGGTTATGGTTAGTGTCATCCATGTGTTCTTTCAACTGAGTTTTGAAGGATCACCCAGTTTTACCTATGTAATATTTTCCACAGGAGCAGGGGATCTCATAGGCTTCGGGACCTTACATAGGGTCACTCTTATCCCTGGATGATCTAAAGAGATGGCTAAGGGCTTTTTGGGGTTTGAAGAAGGTTTTAATGTTCTTCCTAGAAAGGATTCTCAAAATACGATTAGTAACTACTTGAATGTAAGGAAGGGTTACCATGGCTAAGGGAGGGGACCTTGATATCTTATTAGGACTGTTAGCTCCCCGTAATTTCAGCAGATTGGTGAGACTAAAACTGCGAAGAGAACACTTGAACCACTTTGGGATTCTAGGATCTAGCCCTCCTGAATGCAGAAAGGGATCTCTCTATAAGTGTAAAGATTAATTTATCTTTAAGAATTTTGGGTATGATATTAGGCTAGTTATTAAGAACAAGGGTTTTTGTTTGGTTTTGGATGGTTGAGCATGATTTTTAGTTGAGTGGAAAGTACTAAAATGAAAGAGTTCCAAAGGGGTGAAGGTATAAGCAATCAGAACAAGCTTGGGCTGATAGGATAGATATGATGCTGTTTTTTAGTCCATTGGGCTATGGAATCATAAAAGGTTTTAATTGTGCAACAATTTCAAGAGTGATCCAAGGGGCAAGTCATCTATATCACAACATATTTTAGAAAAAATGATGGGATGGAACAATAAAAGTGTTGAAGGGGTGGAAAAAGACAATAATTTCAACTAGGATTTATCAGTATTTCCAAACAGGAAAAGCCTTTTAAGTAACTTTTTAAAACCAACCAAAGGACAAGGCTAACCATAGACTTCTTTGGAAAATCTTGTATTAAAGCTAACTTATCAGACAAACAATCCAGTAATCCACATAATTACTTTCAGAAGGGATGAAAGCAGATAAGAAAAACAAAGTGCAACCTAAGATCAGATGAGATACTTTTAAATCTAAACCGCTTTCAACATACTCTTAGGGAAACTTTCAGAATTACCTTTGAAGAAAGAACTAGAAGACAGGGCATACCATAAACTTTTCTAGTCAAGCTCTACTAAGCATATAATGAAAATAACATTCAAGAACTTCCTTTCAAGCTTCGCACATCAAGACAGGGGCAAACAAACATTCCTTGATAATGTTTACACTTAAGTCATTCTTAAACACACAATTGGGAGAAAACATTGAGATAAAGCTTATCAGTCAGAGAAGGGTACTTTAAACAGTAAATCGTAACTCTATGCTTGTTGTTCTTTATCAGAGAATAAGTGGACAAAATGGCATACAGAAAAGGAAAAAAATAACACAGAAAGAAGAACTTCACCAGTGATATAGACCAGGATCCCAAGAATCAGCTTGTATATTGATGTCAATCCAGTTACATTCTTCAATTCCAATGTTTTAGTTCAGGAATCATCTTCTCTTCTCAGCCTAACTTATTTTATCACAAACAGAGCTTCAAGAGCCTCTAAAGACTATTTACATATAGAAAATTTCGAGCACAAGTATTATATCAAAGTTCTGCAACCAACCCTTTACAACGTGCTCCTCCAAGGTTTTTATAAGAAAAATGAGGAGGTGGAAAATATTTCTAGGGTTCAACTATCATTAATTCTATAGCTAATGCAATTCTCTGCCTTGAAAACCATGCAAGGTGTAAGGCATGAATATATTTGATCTATATCTCTATTTCATAACTATGTTTGGCTTTCAAGGCTTAGTGGATTGAAAGATTTGACTTTAAGGCTATTTCTTATCCTTGTAATAACTTCTCTGACAATTTTAAAATTAGTTTCCTTGATTCGAAATAACTGTTCAGTTGTATTGGGGAAAATATCTTCTATTCTGGCCATAACTATGTTTCTTTCGAATGCTTTGAGGCTGCAGGTGGCTTTTGGTATCTGAGAGGATTCAATTAGCCTCTGATGTGGCAGTGGAGGCTTCTCGGATTGTTGAATTGCTTTCTCCTTCCCTAAAACACCTTTAATTTACTTGAATTTTGTGTTTTAGGTCTGAGTAGGATTAATCTATGTCTTTCGGTCTTCATGATGTCTTTAACTGTGGATTAGGCTTTTGATTTGTTGAAGGTGGGCCTTAATCCCTCAAGACTATGTAAACAATCTTCAATTCTTCGTTTCTACTATGAATTTATTATTTAACACTAATACTCTTTGTTTGATTAAGCTTTGTTGTGTCTTGTTGATGTGCAGGCGTACAGAGGGTTCTTACAATGGCGTCAGTGCTCATGAGGCACTGATAAAACATGGTGTCGAACCCTGCAGACTGATATTCTTTGATGAATGATGGTCTGGGGGATCGTCATCCTTGGCCATTGATTTTTTTTAATACAATGGAAAAACCATTATAACCTGCAAAAACGAAGAAAAATTAGAAAAAACCTGCGGGGATGGGTTCAGACTGCTTCAGAAGTTTAGATTTGATCGTGACCATTGGATGAAAGCATCCAACAGCAGGGATTTCCTGCAAAGGTTAAACAGAGAGGCGATTGGAGGGGTCAACGACAGATTAAGTCCAAGCCATTGATGTAAGTTGATCAACGGTCGAGATCAACTGAAGATCTTATAATGCGAAGGGGTTATGTTATAATGAAATGTGAGAATATACAAAGGAAACGAGTTAAAAACCTTAATCGATAGCGAAAAAGGCATAAATGAAGTTTTGGGTTTCCGAAAAATCCTGGGCCGTTGGATTGGTTTAGTCCACAGAGATCAACGGTAGAGGTTGATCAATGAAATCCCTTGGAGGATGGGCGGAGGGTGATAGTTTAATGGTCAGATGAAATCTGGGCCGTTAGATGAATGTGATGAATGACGGAGATTAAAATATGAGGAAAT
The DNA here is from genome assembly GCA_034641835.2 of Pinus albicaulis. Classification (NCBI taxonomy): domain Eukaryota; kingdom Viridiplantae; phylum Streptophyta; class Pinopsida; order Pinales; family Pinaceae; genus Pinus; species Pinus albicaulis. The sequence goes on along the minus strand of JAXQQM020058199.1, from coordinate 5,712 downwards.
ACAATGTAAATGGGGAAAATGGTTTCGACATTAAAAGCCACTGGTGTCGTGCTGCATTGAGGCATTTTTTAGATTTTCTCCAAAAACACGCGATATAGGTCCCCGACTGACACGTGTACTTTAGAAACCACCCATATCGCGTAACTTTGAAAAATTATCCTTCGGGCTTAAAATCACGCGATATTGGTCCCTTGCCATTGGATGAAGGGTGGGCAGATCCAGCGGTGGAGTTTGGAGTGTGATAAGACAAGATGCACGGGCAGAAAGAGGTGGGGCAGGGTCAGAGGTTTTAATCTTTACCATCGGATCAGGAAATGAATATTGGAGATTTGATCTGGGGGAAGGTAGGACCCAAGGAGTTGGGCCTATCAGGTTTATTTTAGACCATTGGATGAAATAGATCAACGGCGGAGATCTATTCTTAGGGTTAATGGAATAAAATTTGAGGCAAGGGTCGAGTGGAGAAAGGGCCATTATGGGCCGTTGATCTGTAGAGATCAATGACGGAGATTCGCCGAAGAGGTTACACAGCGGGATTTGAGAAATAAAAAATGGAAGGGAGGATTGATCTGGACCATCAGATCTTAGTGTATAGATGGCCCAGATGCAATCGGAAGATCGCAATCGGCGGGTGCAAGGGGTAAAATGCACTGATGCGATTATATGTGGACCGTCAGATCTTTGGAGAGATCGACGATTAGGAATGAATCGGAGGTCCAAAGGCGGAGGGATGGGCTTATGGAAAAGAAAAATGTGGGTCGTTGGATCATGGGTCTGGCAGGGAAGATCAACGGCTGGGAAACCATCGAAAGATGACCAATCAGAGGGGGCAATAACTATTAAAATATGCCCAATGCAAAAAATACAATGCGATTAGCGCTGGGGCCACTGATTTTCTTAAAGGATCAACAGTGGAGAAAGTGGTGGGGGGTTCATAGAATAAAACTCCATCGCATTGGGACTTTTTCTTTTAACAAAGGAAAGTGCCCATCGCAAAACCTCTGATTGAAATTAGTGCTCGGGACTTAACACTTGGTCTTGGGTGTGGGTTATATGGTGGGGAAGTGGTTAAGGGGTCTAAACCCAAAGGGGCTCATCAGAAACAGAAAGAAAATGAGGGGGCCTTTCAAATGCACCCAATTAATATGCGCGATTCGAGATTTCGTCAATCGTTGATCGGTTTTTAGATCAACGGTTGATTTTCATTAAAACAACGAACCATCAGACTTTAATGAAAAAGTCAGGTTTTACAAAATATGAAGGAAACAAAGGTTTTTGAAGGTTAGAAGAAGGGTTTAGGATTTTTAAGCGCCCGGTTGCGGCACTCAAAGTCCTATGAAGTGAAGGTTTATGAAAGTTAAGCCCTCGGGGGCTAAAACTTTATATAATAAAAAGACTGTCTTTTGGCCTTTTAAAACAGAGTTTTTAAGGAAAAAGAGGGGTTCTGGTAGAGGGAAGAAGGCTTTTAAAACCAATGGAAGGAGACCAAATGATTTTAAAAGGGTCTTGGAGTGATTTTGAATTTTAAAATGATGAAAATGGAGGAATTTTTATGAGGAAAAGGGGATGAAATGGAGGTTAAGTATGAGTGAAAAAAGGGTAAAATGAAAGGAAAAAATTGGTTTTTAGCAGCAGTCTTTTGTTCAGTAAAACAACAGATTTTCAGAGTTTAAGAGGGAAACAACAGTGAAGATTAACTCAAGGATAATTCATCTTCATAAGACTTCAAGAACTAATAATTTGGCAATAGAATTGTTTCTTGAAGGCTTCAAAAATGATTTAGCCACCATTTGATATGAGAAATTATATAGGTGGCTAACAAGGACAAGGATGGAAACAAGAATGGAAAGCTTTATAAATATGGGAAGAGGAGTAACCATTAGACTTAAGAGCTTTTGAGAGACGAACTTTTTCTTTAGGAAAGGATTTGGATGAGGATATTTTAATGGATCGGGAGATAAGGGTTTTGAGAAAAACTCACTTTAGAGTAGAATGATGGTAGGAGTTAGCATGAAGGTATATGTCCGTATGAGTATTTTTCTAGTAGAATTGGTGGGATAGGGATCCATCAGAGAGGCAAGAGACAAGGACGTCAAGAAAAGGAAGGGATTGGTTCTCTTCTATTTCCGTAGTGAACTGGATGTGGGGGGAGATGCTATTGAGATGTGAGAGGAATTTGTAGAGTGGAGGAATACCATGTGACTAGATGAAAAAGGTGTCATATACGAAATGCTTCCAAAATTTTGGCTTGAGGTGGAAGGTTTCAAGGGCTTTCATCTCAAAGTATTCCATGAAAATGTTAGCAACAACAGGGGAAAGAGAGGAGCACATGGTTGTTCCCTTAGTATGTTCGTAACACACACCATCATAGGTGAAGAAGGTAGTGGAAATACAAATATTGATAAGGCTGAGAGTTTTAGAATCAACAAGCTTAGAAATGAGGTCAATGGCTTCAGGGATAGGAATCTTGGTAAATAATGAGATGACATCAAAGCTAACCATGACGTCATTTTTATCAAGTTTAAGGGTCTTGATGTGCTCAATGAAATACGTTGAGTCTTTGATGAAGGATTAGGGTTCCCATGTTTTGGCCAGATTGGCAAGACCAAAAGATGAGACAACATCAAACCACTTTGGGACCTCAGGATCTAACCCTCCTAGGTCTAGAGAGGGATCTCTCTATGTAAGCAAAGGTTTTATGTCTTTGAATCTCAAAGGTTAAGATATTAGGCTAGTTATAGGCACGGGGTTTGTTTTTTTGATTGTTGGTTTGGTTGCTGGTAATTAGGAAAGAAGGGTTCAATGTAAGACAAGGATGAGCAAAGAGGATTTAGGTAGAGGTGAAGTATTCTAGGGAGTATTCAAGGCCATTGGGCAATGGAGTCAGGAAAGGGTTTACCTGCTATTCAATGTGTAGGCTTTCAATTGGGCTAGTCATCTAAAACATTGGATCTTAAAGATGATAGTGTGGTATGGAATGGTAAGGGAGGAGGAAACAATAAAGATTTAGAACATAAAGCTAAAGACCTGAGATCAGAGAGAGACTTTGAACTCTCAATGCTTCGACTTCTAGCTTGAGGGATCTTAGAAAGGTTCAATCAATTGAAAAGGATCCTAGTGAGATAGAACAGGGTTCTAGACCTCCCAGTGTTCCCAATTATTTTAATTAAATCCTAACAAGAACATCTAAGAATAGATTCATTTAATTCATACATCATCTAGTAGGCAATAACATCCACTACACTAGTTAAATTAACTGAAATCAACTCTTATATAACACATTTAGTAGAAAACATCAAAGGCAAGGAGAGTAGAAACATAGGGTACCTAACAAGGGTAAATCCTATGCCAGATTTCTGATGCGAGCCAGTGGAAATGAAATGAAATGGAATGCAAGTTATTAACAAATACAAAGATATAAAAACATCACCGCTAATTTAGATCAGGATCCAAAGAAATGTGCTTGTCATATCAAAATGCAATACCAGTCAAGTACAACATTGCCAATAGTTGGATACTCAATCTGAAAACATTTTCCTCAGCCTATCTTACACCTTTACACAGAGATTATGTCTCAAAAGAAACAGCTTGTAATTCTCTGATAACATATCAACAGCCATTACAATGAGTTCCTTCACGAATTTATAGCTCAAGTGGAGCAGAGAAAGTAGGTGAAAACTAAATGTAGCATTAAAACTTCAGGAAAGGAAGAGCGCCGAGGCCTATTCTGTTTAAACCCTGTGCATTTATCTCTGGCACTCTTTTGATGCAAGAGTGGTCTTCTCCAGGCTTCCATTTACTCCGGGCATGTCTCTGATGTACTGTGCTGCAGCAATCTGTAGTACCTCTTGTGAATAAACAAAAAGGTAAATAAATGATGCTAGGGTCTGCCATACTGTGAATCAAATGCTTTGGTAGCATAGGACTGTTTTCAGGGCTGGAAAATATTTATAGAACACGACATAGGATGAGAACTGTATGGGCGCATCATCCTTTATGGAAAGAACCTTCTGCTGATGTGAAAAACCTTTAGTATTATTTTATGTGCCTTGGACCTTCTGATCGATCCTCGGGGTCTTCGAACTAGTACCTTTTCCTTCTGAATCCCTGAAAAAATGCTCAAAAATCTTCAATTATGTGCCTCGAACTCTCTGCCGCTCCATTTCTGTCTCTGTCAGCGAAAAATCGAGCTTTAATGGCGCCAGAGAGGTTTTGCAAAGTTTGAACTCTGTCCTTTAATGAAATTTATATTGTAGACACCTTTCCGGACATTTTCCTGTAATACTAGGCTCTGAATTTAGCTTCTTTTGCGCAATGTGCCATTACAATAGTGTGTATAGATCATGGCGGTTATCTGCATGTCTGTAACCCTGCAAAACATGAAAAAATGTTAAGAAAAAAATGCATGGGGAGGGTGGCATGGATGACTGCAAAGAATGGCGACGTGGCATGATGAATGCAGAGGATTTCGTGGAAGAACACGGTGGATCAACGGAATATGCTCTGGAGGTTGGCGAGGTGGAAAATTTTAACATAAAACATTAAAATGTGACCCTTGAACGAATTATAAAGGGGGATGGATGAAAAAGCGACAAACACACGTGGAATGGGTGATGTGGCGGTATGGGGTAATTGGCGGGTATGCATTTAATCAGGGCCTTCTGATCTCAGGAGGAGATCGACGGCTGGGGACATGGCGGAGGGTGATTGAATCTGGACCGTCCGATCTCGAGAGGAGATCAACGACTGAAAATGCATCGGAGGGTGATGGATGGTGGGCCAAGGGTACGGTTTCCTTGGGTTAATTTCCACGCATCTTCGGGGTACGATGACCATTGGATGGAGAGCTCTGGATTGGATGGCATACGTGCATATCACGTTGGGTTTTCCGCCAAACGATAACGTGCGATGGGGAGGTGGTTTTCAAATAGTGCCGGTGCCACGCATCATGCGATGAGTGGAATCGCTGGCCAAACGAAAATTACTGCCCACCCCTCAAAGGCGGTGCGATATAAACTGCTGGATTTTGAACAGTGACCATGGCGTGGGGACCACCGAGGTGGGAAGATTCTGGACCATTGGATCTGTGGGAAAATGAACGACTATGATGTGATCTGAGCGGTGAACGGGGTGAATAGTGGACGCTGTAGGGAATGTGACGACCGTCCGATCTATACAGATCGACGGTTTAAAATGCTCTCGATGTATATTTGCGATAGGCGCCTTCCACCTTGGCGCCTAGTCTTGGCGTCGATTCATGTGGGGGAAATGGCTTAGGGGGGCTGGCCGAAAGGGGTTAAACCCATATACATGAAAAATATGGTTATTTGGCCCATTTTTAATGCATTTTGAGGGTAGAATTAGGTAACGATAGAGGGAAAAAGGGGAAATTGGGCCAAACAAGGGGTGTGTGTAGGATGTAAAGGGGATTTTGGGAGGATTTAGGGGATCAGAGGGGAATTTGACAGGGGAAAACAAAGGTTAATATGGGGCATTCTACAGGGATAGAAGGGTAAATGTAGGCTTTTTGGAGGAAAATTTTTACAATCAATGAGACCTTATAAAGGGAGTCAGCAGACAGAATTTTATCAAAGGCAAAGGCACAGGAGACTTCAAGGATGATGTGTCTTCAGGAGAGATGCATTCCTTGAAGGCTCAAAAACAATTTAGCCCCCTAATTTGCTTGTCAAAAAATTTACAGGGGGCTAACAG
>JAXQQM020090192.1:0-36753 GCA_034641835.2 Pinus albicaulis | reverse complement strand
GTTTCCGACATACTTACACATCGGGGTCATACTGGGCTTTAGAATTCGCCTCTCGGCGCAATAAAGAAAAAAGAAGAAAATGAAGAAAATGTATAGGAGAAGGAATCATCTCTAGAACAAACCATAAATCTGAATTCTGTGATCATTGTCTCTCACACATGCAAATATTTTAGGGCTTTTGCAGTTGTTGTAGGGCAGAAAGTTGCACGTTCAAGTTGCAGACTTGAATTGAGGGCCAAAACATTGGTTGAAGGAGATCTTAAGGAAGTTGATATTAATTGACTTTGGTTGAACTTGTCCTATCTAGAAGGAGATCTTTAGGAGGGCTAACTTGGTGCTTATAGGAGGTATTGGTCTTTAAGTTTCGGCAATGATTTTCTCATTTGATTTGATTATACAAATGGCGGAAAGATTATTTTTTGGTTTTCTCTTTAAAAGGATTTTTTATTAACTTGTAAATTACTTATTGTGTATATTTTCTTTATTCTTTATGCTCTTTATACTTGTTTAATGAAAATAATATAATAAAGAATAAGAAGAAGTTAACTAAAGTTCACAAAAAATTGTTAAGAATAAAGATAATTATTTGAATATATATCCTACTAGATTCTCCAACATCCCTATCTTCAGATATTGCAAGTTATGTTACGCCAGACTCCCAAATATCCTGAACCCTGATTATCTCAACTCCGGACCTTCTACTGATCTAGTCACTTTTTTTTGTTTTTACGTTATTTTTCATTATTTTAGTTTTGTTTCCTTTTAATTAAATAAGATTTAAACTCTAGTAAATATATAGATCAATGTTCAACATAATCTTAAATATAAATAAAACCCCTGATTTTACGTCTACTCGAGTACTTCCTTGGTTTACGATTGGTTTTAAATTTTTCTTTCATGTTAGGTTTAATGAACATTAAAGAACGAGTATATGCTTAACATGTTTTATTTATTTCACCGGATTTTTTTATAAGTTCACCATTCTGTCATTTGAGATGTAGTTTAACGCTGAAATTTGAGTTTTCCGTGTTAAAATTATGATAGTTGTCTATGTACAAAACTCCTATTTTTCTGCAAAAGCACAAGTGAAATTCTATCAAGTGTGGATTCTGTTGGTTATTATTGAGATTATTTTTTAATTGATAATTTGAAATTGTTTAGCTTTTTTGTTAAACTCCTTTCCTTATTTCCTTTTCTGCTTTATTACAGATTATTTGAAAATTCTGAAGAAAGGAAAAACATGGGCTTCTAGACATGCAGTTCAAAAAATCAAAGTGAAAATGAAAGAAGCAGAAGCCACAAGACCTAAAGATACCAATTTAAATCGTTCCCTAAGTTCATCTATTACTTATAGGACTAAATACACAGGTATGCATTCGTGGGAAGAAATCCTTAGTTTATTTGAAGAAAGAAAATGCGTAGAATTAGAAAATTTACATGATTAATCCTCTTTTGATTATGAAGAATTTTGGAACACCAAGTTGCTTAAAATTGCGTCTAGGAACAACATTTTTCCTTATTATGATACAATAAGTTGCATTTTGGCACATGCTCATGTTCAAACTTGTTCGATCTATGATCATGACCAAAATGTGATTGTCTCTTAGAAGGGTGAAGTCCTTAGTTCAACCTATAAGTTAAATCCTCCTCAAATCCTTCTGAACAAAGAATTTGTAGATGAATTCCATGATAATTTCCAAAAATAATAATAAGGATTGTAACTGGGTTATTGAAGAGTGGTTCCACAACACTAAGATTGTAATTGAAATTAGGGAAAGATCACCGAGTAGAAATCTTTAAATCCCCTTTTTGATATATAGCCAATATTCTTTATAGACTTTATGGAGAATCGAATCATGCATATAGTAAAGTTGAATGGGTTCCTTTTATTTACGGAATTCACAAATATTCAGAGATATGTAAGGTGGCAGATATTTTGTCTCAAAATGTATCAAAAGCCAATAAGGTATCTATAGATTCTCCTCCGGGGTTTGATAAAGGTTTCTATATGTTGTCTTACCTCATAGATGTTGTTATGGCACCAATTCCATTTCCATTAATGTAATTGAGTTATTTTTTCATTCATTAATAGACTATGCACGCTTATACTACTATATTATGTGAAGGTCAATTTAAACAAAAATTTGATGATATCTGCAATAGTTTTATTTAGAGAAACTCCCCCTAGAATTAGCAAATATTTTCGGGAAGCCCTATTTGAAATAAATGATTTTTTTCTTGAAGACAAGTTTTCTTTTATTGTGATTTGTGGAAGTGAGGTAAGACCTCACATTTTTCCAAAGTATATACCTCATAGACTTGTTGCGATATAAGTAACTAATTAGACTACACTTCATGCGAAGTTATAATGTTGCATAAAATCTAAAAGAAAATATGACCGAATTTTCCTATTAAAATTGTTCAAATGGTGTTTAAAGACAACTGACATGTTGTTTTGAAAGAAAAAAATTTATAGAAAAATTAGCTACATTCCTTTCCCTTCTTTAGATATTACCCCAAAAACATTAGATATTATCCCAAAAGCATTATCGTAAATTATTTCAATCGATAAGATTTTCAAAAAAAAATCACCGTCAAGATCAAGTAGCTCAAAGACCTAATTTCACGAGCGTTGAGGAGAAAGATAAAGTACAATGGTTCATGGAGGATACTTAAATTTTTATCTTAAACAAAGGAGTCTCTATACTTCAACCACTCTTGAAAAGATAAAATTATTTGAAAATTTGACTTTCTTATTTACAAATATTCCGACAAAACCTACTTCGTATATGCTTGAGAAAAATTCCGGAGCATAAAAATATACATAAACAAGTTGAAAAGTATCAAAGAAACGAGAAACGATATTTCTATGGTAGAAAATATGATAATTGATGTTGAATCTCCTGACCAAGCAAATCAACTCGATATTTCCATAGACATGGATTTTTCTAGACGTAAAAATTATTAAGAAATTAGTTGAAGCCGGATAAAATATTCGAATGATTTTCCAAGATTTCAACAAATAAGTTCAATAAAGTGCAATTAAGGTCACTCTACAAAATCAAAGAATTCATGATTCAGTTCAAAATGTTTCGCACACTCTTAAATCATCAATGGAAATTTCAAAATGTTTCGCACACTCTTAAATCATCAATGAAAATTTCATTTTCAAAAGATTGGTCTCTAGACACGTCTCTAACTCCTATTTCAACGAACATTCCTATTGTATCTTCTATTTTCAAACCATCATCTAAAGTTTAACCAGTTACTGAAACATTCCCTTCCATAAGTGATACTATTTCAACTCTCAAACCCAATAAGAGGTTAGGAACAAAAATAGAAACCATGATGATTTTACTAAAACTGTTATAGAACTAAGTTGGCAAGGTTCAGGTGATAGAAAATATAATTCTAAAGAGTCAAGTGAAGTCCTCGTGGATTTCATTAATTATACAACACATACAATGGATGAGCTACTTGATGAATATGTAAGAAGTTTGGATAAAATCAAAGAACATAAAGCACAACTAGAATGGAACAAAATTTTCAATGAATAAGATTGGAAAAAGCATTCCTCGGTGCTTAGAGAAAGATTTATAATTATATTGATAATTAAAATCTAGAACAGTTGTGGCAAACAAAAGTGGCTGAATTGACTAATCAACATGCAAATGAAATTCAATATTTGAAGGCATATGAAGAAAACCAAATTTCAGGTTTTGAGAAATAATTTGAATCCTTGAAGAGACAATTAAAGAATAGTCAATAAATTTCCTGAAAGAATAGGTCTTACTAGTAAATCAAAATTTAAAGAAAGTTCAACTTAAATTTTACATGTATTTGAATAAAATTTAAATGTTTTTCCTCTATTTTCCCTTACTAACAAAAATGAATAAATAACAGAAGATCATTTAAATAATAAATTTTGTTATATTTCTGATTGGGAAAATCAATTAGTCTTCATAATATTGTAAAATTATTTAACAAGGATAAATTCTCATGATTGCATCATTAAACAAAAGAGATTGAAATTGCAAGGAAATTAAACAATGAATTGAAGATGCAGTTAAGATTTGTGACTGTCTTTGGGACTTAGGATTAGATATTATAGAATAATTTGATATGCCTCAACCAAATTCCGTTAGGGAAGCAGTGCCATTGAGACTTAATCAACAAGAAGTTGAAGATAAAAGATCATCATATGAAAACAAAATTAAAGAGATTGGTAAATGGGATGAATAGGGTTTTTCAGAACTTTCTCTAGATTCCTCTTGACCAAATGAAATTCATACCCATTTTTTTAACAAAATATTACCATGAAAAAAGGTGTATTGAGACATGTTATGTAGGTATCAACTCAATATTGACAATTTTGTACCACTTCATCTCCAACATATATTTGAAAAGTATTTTGAATGGGATGCATATATCCGAAGAAATGCTCCTAAAAATATGACCGTTGAGTCAACTTCAGCCTTAGAAATTCACGAAGAAATTAAAGCGACCCATCGAGTTCTGGAAGAATATACTATGAATAGATAAGATTTATATTTTTAATATTATCATTAATGAAGAAAATATTTCAATATTTTATATTTTTAGCTGAAAATTAATCTTCTACTATTTATTTTTGTTTTTTATACAACCCTTTACATTGATGTAGGGGTTGGAAATCGTTGAAACTTAAGACTCTGTTATGGTATTCACTATTTTGATCTATTTTAATATTCATGTTTTTGAAGACCATTTTATATTTTGATTCCGTCCTGGAGTTAAGATCTTCATACCTTGTGATCTATTTAATTATTTAATATACACTACTCGTATTTGTATTCTTTTCACATTTACATATCAATTTCTATAAAGATATTAGAATGTGTTTGTGATTATTTCTTTATCAATCTTATTATTTGACTTCAGATTTATTATTTGTTTTTCACTCATTCACATTAATATTTCATAGTTTAACTATAGTTGTATAATTTTCTCAAGCTTAAGTGATAAATTAATTTTCTATTATTTAAATTTAATAAAATAAGTGTAGTAATATATATTATTTAGTTTGGCTAAGTAGGCCCACATTTTGGCCAAGGTCAAACATCTATATAATTTTTCTAAGTATTGTATTTGGATGATTTTCCATCCCCACCCCTTTTGATATCATATTTCTCAAGTTATTTTCACACATAACATTTTCTTTCTTTTTTTGGTAAATTGTAAATATTAATTTAAGTCAAATATTTTCCATTATTTTATTTTATTTTTAACATTTATTTAATTTTAGAGTAGAATGAAAATCTTTCAACAATTCAAAGACATGGAAGAGCACAAGCAACATTTGGAAATAATGCTATAGACCTTTGGTGAACATCATGAGATGACCATTCTTAATTGGAAAATTCCAAAGGATGTAGGATATGTAATATCATTCATGTGTATCACTGCATATTATCACGCGTTCATAGAGGGATTTTATAAATTATCGTACCCCATAACCTCCTTGTACAACAGAGAGTAAATTTTGAGCGGACACAAAAATGCGAGGAATTTTTATAGAAATTAAAACATATACTTATTGTTTCCCTAGTGCTAAAAATAGAAGGCTGTGATAAGAATTTTGTAGTATGTACTAACACTTGTTTCGAAGGCCTCGGATGTATTCATGCAGGAGGAATATGTGGTGGCTTACAAATCCTATAAACTAATAGAGCATGAAATAAATTATGTAGTCTATGGCCTTGAGTTAGCAACAGCCATCCATAAAATTAAATTTGGAGATGCTACTTCATCAGTAGGAATTTTACCTTTGTTACTAATTATGTAAGCTTAAAGTATTTTTTTGTAATGTTCCTCAATCCAATTTTTTTTTTTTTTTTTTTTCCGCCATGTCCTTAATATTTTATTTCCTATGACTTTCTTACTCAGAACTTTGCATCAAATTCTTGTCACAACAATTTAACTTATATAAAATTGATTGTATAGATTTTACACTTTGTTATATGCAAGTTAGAACATAGGGTTATCGCATTCAATAATTATGCTATCTTACACCTATATCCCCTTCGGTATATCCATCTATTTTTAATAGTCAAACTAGGACTCTTTTATCCCTTTATGTTTACATGGTAGACTAACTCTTCAAGTTCGATCACTTTAACTCCCTTCTACATAAGGTATGGCAGATCTTGTTATATTTAAAATCTCTAATACAAGATCTGGACGGAATAGGGTATGTGTATACGTTTCATACTACACAATTTTTATTTTTTTCACGTCCCATCTACGCGCTCAAAATCGAGAATCATCATTTCGTTCCCTTTGTTTTTACTTGGCCAGATCTCGGCGTATATCTTCTGGGTACGAATTGTAATTATAGTCACGGTTTACACTCACCTGGTTGCAGGGTTGAGTAAATTCGGCGATACGAATTTTCTACCAACTCGCCGTGGAGCCTGGTGCACATTTATGGTTATCGCACAATGCCAGTTCACAGTGACAACGAGAGGTGTGAAATGTCAGTCCGGTTAACTTTTTTCTCGGTTTGTAAACTTCATTGATCCCCATTCCAGTCGTTGGAGTTGAGACAAGTGTAGGGCGTCGATGTATTAGGGTTCTGTACGCTCGGTTGTGGTTTCTCTTTAAGACTGAAGTTTGCAACTCAATTTTTTTCCTCTCCTCCCGCCGGTCAAACGCTCAGAGTATTAATCGCCTTAGCCATGCTTATGAACGTGTAAAGTATTCAGAGAGAGGGTTCCTGCATTTCTCTTATTTACGCCCCATGTTTCATTAGCTCTGAAATCATTAACTCCATCGATTTACTGACGTGACCGCAACCATTTGGGTGTTCCTTGCTTCAGACGTAGCTATTTCAATTCTTTGTTGGTTTATTTCGATAGTGGTTTTATTCATTAGCGTAAAACGTCTTTCGTATTGAATATTCATTTTCACAATTTAATAGTTAGTTGATTCCCAATTTATTACAGTAATACGTGACGATTTCCAGAATATGAATTTGTTTCACAGTAATTGAAATTTTCTACATGAAGTCGCGTCTCCTCGATTTCCTGAAGCGTCTGCTTTAATTCTCCGTTCCTGCATGACATTACTTCCAGGTAATATTTCGATATGCTCCCTTATCGCACGTTCTGCTTTGGAACGACCTACATTTTGAGAGTACCAGAGGTAATGTATACCTGACGGTAGTTTCGATTTGGGATGGATTAAATTTTCCCTTTGTTCATGATATCAGGTTTTTTTTTTTTCAATTTGTTCCTTTGCATGGTTATAAGCTAAATCTCTTTCCACTGTTTTCATGGCTTAAATAATTTATAAATAATATCTCTTTCTTTTGTTTTTATGTGCCAGGTTATATACTATCGGCGAAATATCTATTTATTCAAATCGATACTTGGTATCCAGTAACCGTAACCAAGCTATTAGACTCACAGGTTGTTTAACTACGATTTCTATCAAGCTGCGATGCCATCAGGTCAGTATTCGCAGCATTTAAATATTTCGAATATGTTCAAGGGAATATACCTACTGAATGGAATTCGTTTCCCTTAGTTTCTGATGGTTCTGTGCCATCATTACTCGTTTCAGAGATTTGGGTCTTTCATTTCCCGTTTAGACTATGGATTTTCTTTACGCATTCCTGCATTTCAATACGGTGTTGACAATAGATGCGGGGTGTTCCCGGTTTTTCTATCATCTTGTATCTAACGATAACCTTTAAATGGCATCTCTGCCAAGGACATTTTAATTCTTCTGGTTCGATTTCTTAGTACTACCCGTGGAGAAAGTTTATGATGAAGTTCGAACTCTAGGTATATAAATATTTATATGCCCCCAGATGTCTGTTTATTTTATTTCGAATTTATTTTCCATACCAGGTCTCATTTTAGTATGATAGCTAAGAACAGACATATATCATGTTATAAGCCCTATCACTTATAATGTCATTCCTAAACTTGATTTATATAACATGCGATTTTCCTCTCTTAAGATTATGTGTAAAGCAATTTCCAATACTACACTTACTCACTATATAAAGTGTTTTTCTATTATGTCTAGTTATGATGTTTATTTTCCACTGCAAGAATTAAATGGTTTATCTTCATAATTTATTTCCTGATCATGTTAATTCTTTTGTTACCACTTTACTTCTTACTGCTACCTTTTTTTGTTTTAACGTTTTTAATTAACAGCTGATTATAAGGCATATCACTGAATTTTCTATGCAGTTAACCATGAATCCCCATTAGTGAAATCCACCTTTGTTCTGAATTAAATATTGATGTTCTATTTCTTCCATTCTGTTGAGGCTAACCCTCAATTATTATTTATAACATAGTAACCAGACTTTGTGAAACTAATTCCTAGACGATATATGTTTGTGATTTATGATTACCAGAAGCTTATATAGAAATCACATTTTCTTTTGTATACGTCCAGCCATAGTTATTATATATATATATATATATATATATATATATATATATATATATATATATATATATATATATATATATATATATAATGTTCATCTACAATTTATTTTAAACAGATTAGCCTTACTTTCGGAGTTTAATTCTAGTATATTAATGTCCTCACATTTAACAGTGAAAAAACAGTAAGACTTTTGTTTTTATTCTACTGCACATAATATTTTTCATTTTCAAGACAGTTTAGAGATTACACTAAATTTATTCTTGGGAAATTTAGTAGTATCTCCAGATTTAGACCCACATTGGGTTTAGAGGTTCTAGCAGATAATGTTCCTAAGACATTGTTCTTACCACTATACAGAAAATAGAAGGTTTACTTCTTCTATTTAATTCTGTTAAAGGTAAGAATACAATAGATTTCAAAATTTGTTCCTTTCCCTATTCTTAGTTATGAACCAATTCATTTCTGCTGCACTCTGTATATATTCATTTTCTCACTATTCTCTTTCTTTCAGAAATAGACTAAAATTACAGTTTCGTTAGTTATGAATCTCTAAACATTCTCTATTCTTTATTCAGGCATTAACTTTAAAAATTTGGAGAGTTTTAATTTTACTATTCTTACTCATAGTAGTATACTAATAGACCCAAAAAAAAATCCTACAACAACCTTTCTGGTTTGCACTATACAGAACTTTGAAGGTAAACTCCTCATGATTTCTTCTGTTCAGTGTAGTATTAAAATTTCTAATATATATATATATATATATATATATATATATATATATATATATATATATATATATATATATATATGTATAATATATAAGCGATTTCATACTACAGGAAATAAAAACACCAATTAAATTTAATTACATACCACTCATGCAATCAACCAACCTCCCAACCTTAGAGTTCTTCTGTCTCCCAGAACTCACCCCCGAGCTGAGATCACCCCCACCACAGACCAACCTCAATCTGTTTAGGAGTAGCTTATTTAAGCTATTGTTCCCCAAAGCATGTTTCTAATTCTGCGTCCAGAATAGCAGGATGCTTTTCTTCTCGTTTTCCTAGGCTTCCCATTTTAGGGACTCTTTAAAGCTGTTTTATGCTTTTCCTTAGCTTTTCCAGCTTTTTACCTCTTCCCAACTACTTTCCTCATCATTGGGGAATTCTGATTTTTCCTCAAAAATCAAATTTAGAAGTAATTTCTTTCAAGGATTTTCGAAATATTGTGGGGATTATTTGCTTTGTCCATCCTCATGGATTTAGCAAGTGATCTCATAAATCTCATTTTGGTCAATCTACACAAAATCATTGTATTCATTTCCTCAAATAAAATATTTAATTACATTCACAAAATAATTATCCTTTGGAGTCCACTCCCCTTAGGATTAAAGTTCAAATGTCTAGCTTTGAAATTTCAAACACATAAATTGGGGGTGTTACATTTTTCATCCAACCTGACATGAATTCTAGGAAGGCTAGATGGATGGTCTTCCAAAATGGATATGATTTGTACTTTGATCATTGAAAAGGGAAATAAAACAAGGGGTAGATATACTCAGTTTAAGTTTGAAATAATTTTTTAAGTAACATTGACTAAAATTAAAACATATTTAATTGAAAAAAATAAAGTGGCAATAGTACAAGACCATAATTATAATCAAAATTTTGTAAATAAGAAAAAAAGGATCAAAGAAAATAATATGATTATGTATTAATAAAAGTGGACAACTTACATACAAGGAAAAACTTTATTTTCTTAATGTCGATAAAATTAAATTTTTTTTATTATAGGAATACCATAAGACACCCTTCACAACTCACTCGAGTTATTAGAAAATTATCATTTCTCTTAAAAAATATTTTTTTAGGCCACAATTAAGTGGGCAACCTCTGAATGCTTAAAAATATGTGAATAATGTCAGTAGGTGAAAGTGGAACACCGACACCCAGTTAGATTACTAAACCCCCTACCTATACCAAAGTGGAAATGGGAGGTGATTTAATTAGAATTTATTACTCTATTTCCTAGGACTCAAGGAAAACATGATTCTATTATGGTGGTTGTAGAAAATGTATCTAAGGCTTCCCAATTTATACCTTTATATTCTACTTATAGATTTGCACATGTGGTAGAGGTATTCAAGAAGGCATTTTTCAGAGTTCATGGTGTGCCAAGGATAGTTGTATCTAATAGAGAGACTAAATTCACCTCAAAATTTTGGAGGGCATTGTATACTGTGATGGGTAGAAAACTAAATTTCAGCATTCCATACAATCCAAAAACAATGTTATGTAACTATATCACAACACAAAAGAAAATATAGATCAACGACTTGAAAATAAGCCTTTTCTAGGGGGAAACCTAATTTTAAATCACATAGATGAAGAACTTTTGGATGATACAAATAAAAATACCTACTTGGTATATACAACAGTACAAAGGGTAACAATATAATCAGGGTCCACATAACAATAATAAGTTAAGGACACAACCATATCATTAGTGGGCTTCTATGGGGCATAAAAATAAAAATGCAGGGGCTACACTAGTATTATAGGGACCTAACATGCCCCTCTTCTTCAAAACATTGCTTTCCTCAATGCTTGAGTAGTTCTATATGGTTATGTATAAAATTTTCATCCTCCTTTCGGGAATATTTAACAAGTTCTTCCACTTAATGAGATACTCTGAGATTGATTGATTCCATAGCAGTCAAATTCCTATTACCATGATTACTCTAGGCACCAATATGATTTTTACTTCCTCGTCAGGTTCTCGAAATATTGTTTGAACTGTGAGCTTTACACCTATAACCTTCTTGAGCATGAAACATGATAAATTGGGTGTACTCGAGAAGATGCAGGTAGCTCCAATTTGTATGACATAATAACAATATTTTCGAACATATTTTGAGGAATATAATAATTTGGTGATGATTTATTATTCTTGTTAGATTTCTTGAGCGAAATTTTATTGTATGGTTTTAGACATAAAAATAAACTATCGCCTATGTCAAAACTTCTTTCACTACGATATTGATCATTTAATTGTTTCACTTGATTCTGTGAGAGAGTCAGGTTATCCTTTAAGAGATGAAAAGTTCGTTAGTGATGCTTTATGTGATATTGATCTGTTTTAACCTTAATTTTTATATTTAATACAATGTCATGGACAGTGGATGATATCTATAAAGTGTAATAAATGGGGTCATTCTTGTTATGGTATGTAAGGAAGTGGTATACCATCATTATACTAGAGGTAATGACTTCACCCATTTTGTTTGGTTATCAAATACAAAGAAGAAAATATATTGTTCCGAACATTTTTTCATTATCTCATTTTTTCCGTCAGATTGAAGATGATAAGATGAGCTATGAGATAATTGAGTACCAAGATAAGGAAATATTTTTTCCCAAAAAATTCCAGTGAAAATGGGATTTCTTTCACTTACAACAATATTTGTGTTTCCTTCTAGCCTTGAAACTATTTCCATAATTGCAGTAGCAACTTTACTAGCTTTGAAAGGATGGGTTAATGCACAAAATTGTGCATACTTGGTAAGACTTTCGACTACTTCCATGATGACACTATTTAATTTAGACTTAGGTAAACCTGCAATAAAATCCATTGAGAGCTCCTCCCAATTCTTACTTGGAATTGATAAAGGTTGTAACAAACCTGGCGTCTTAATTGTCTCAAGTTTATTTTGTTGGGTCTTATGATTATCTATTTGAGATCATCCCAAAAAAATTACTTTTGGACCCTATGGTAAGTTATTAAAAATACTATGTTCCCTCATAAAAGAGATGTGTGATTCCAAAAGAATATTTTATCTGGTCTATGAGTTCTTAAATAGATATACTATCTATCAATAGGGTGAATTCATGAAGATGAATTACACTTTTGGGCCAAATGTAGCGATGAAATTTCCAAATACTACTCTTTTATCGAATTGACACCCTCGAAGTTCATATAAGAATTGTGAATTTCTATTCAAAGTTTAAAAAAAAAAAAAAATTTGGATCTTCTTGTTGTCCTAATGATAATTATTCAAAAAAATTACTCTCCTATAATATGTAAATTTTCCATTAAATGAAATTATTTTCCTTTTAAATTTTCACACATCTTAAGACATACGTGTGCATTCATGCAACATAACATAGTATAAAATGTGCAATTTAAAAAAAAGTATTAATATGAGCATGGTCTACATGGAGAGAGCTAATTTTTTAATATTAATTTTTTTTAATGCAAAATTATAGTTTTTATTAGTTTTTCGAAGTTGGAAAAGTAATATTTCAATCTCATTTTGAAAACACATGTGTTTAGGTAATTATTTTTCATTTTTTTAAATAAATTAAAAAAAACAAGTATACTTTTGAAGAGAAATCGTAAACGAACATAACTGTATTTTTTGGAATTTTTTCGTTGTTTATATTTTATGATATTGATTTTTTATTTGACCTCTTTAAAATTGTTCAAAAAAATTTCAAGCATTATATTTAACAAAAATTATATGAAAAATATCATACAAATTCAAAAATTTCAAACTCATATATGATTCCTTCATGAATCCAACATGATCAACTCCGCCACCTAAAGAAAAATTTTTGCCTAAGTTTTTTAGGGTAGAAAATTGTGTCGTAGGTAAATTTGCAGAAGGGGTGCTGAAATTGTGAATTTTAGGACTTTAGAGGCTCATTTGAGTGCTTAAAGAAATCAATCAAGAACTTAAATTTCAAATTTAAATAGTTGGATCGTGGGTTTGGAAAACCCTCGATCGATCCATTTACATGGTTAAAAGGGGCTTTATCGAGCTATTAAGATTGATCCACCCTCTATAATTTTTGTTTTGAATCCAATAATTTATATTCTGGAAAAAATAAAGATATAAAATTTAATACATCAGTAATTTAACCAAGTTGATATGATATTATTTTACAGAAGTGAAAATTCAATTGTATCTAGGTTATGAAAAATATTAGAAATTTTTAGCTAATTGCACGGACATGCACATTGAACAGCTTAATATGGGGAAATGTTTAAGTATGTATTCCTGTGCTAAAAATATACCTTATCATATACCTTGAGTTTGAATAGATCATAAATTTACCTTCCATAAAATTTCTTACAAAATTTCAAATTTCCAAATTTTATTATAATTTTTGTTATTGTGTCATGTAGAAACCTTATTAAATATGATATCAATATTAAAAAATTATTATTATTATTAAATTATATTATGGAATATGATATTAACATAAAAAATTAATATTAATATGTTTTAATGTTAATATTATTAAATTTATTAATTTTAGATTAAATATAATTTTAACTGTAATATAATATAAAATTTGTGATATTTTAATATATATTAGCACAACCACATTAATAAATGTGGTTGATATATGTCGTAGGAATCAAGGAAAGAGTCATTAACACAAAAAAGAGCCACAGAAGCTGACTCAATATGTTAATTTTATTTAACATAATTTTTTATAAATTAGAAATAAAAAAAATATAATTTTTTTAAAATATTGAATTAATCTTAACCTAAAGCTACCTAAATAAATAAAACCTAAACAATTTCATTTGGAATACATGAAGCACTCTGTGTATCTCTCAAGGGGGTAATTGGAAGATTAATATTTTGGAAAATTTTAGATAAGATTCCATGGAAATTTATCATTTTCCCTCCCTGTGAATGTACAACACATATTTCAAATATACCATTTTAAAGATTTATTATATTAAAATATATATATATATATATATTTTATGAGATAAAAAAAAATTAAACACAATATTTTAATTGTCAAATTATTTTAAAAATTTTGAAACATATAGGAGAGAGAGATGGAGAGAAGGGTAAGAGAGAGAGGGATAGGAGGAGAGACTGGAGGAGAAAGAGAGGGAGATCGAGAGATGGAGTTGGAGGAAAATATATGGACCAAGGAAGTTCAAGACATATAGAGAGAGAAATGTTAAGAGAGAGAGAGAGAGAGAGAGAGAGAGAGAGATTATGGGGAGAGACAAAGGGAGGTGGGAGAGAAAGGACAATAGGGAATACTTCAGATGGAGGGAGAGAGAGAGATGGAGTTGGAGGGAGGGAGAGAGGGAGGTAAGAAAAAATTGATCTAGAGAGAGAGAGAAAGGTGGAGAGAGAGAGAGGAAGTGACAAGGGAGATTGAGAGAGAGGGAGAGAGGAGAGTAGGAGGGAAGAAAGATAGAAGGTGATACAAAACGAGAGAAGGGGAACAGAGAGAGAGAGGAAGAGACAACTCTTATTTGTTTCCTAATATATTCAAAGGGTTCTTGTGCTATTGTCTTAGGGAAAATATTTGCAAGATATTGATTGGTGGCTACATATTAAAGAGGAACAAAATTAGAAGAATCCTATTCTCTTAGGAAATGGAACTTTATTGGAATGTGCTTGGCCTTTGAATATATGATAGGGTTTTTAGAAATATTGAAAACACTAGTATTGTCACACATTATTGTAATTGAATTAGTCAGGTTTACCTTGATGTCCTTTAAGGTCTTGTTAATCCATATAATTTGCGTGAAAAAGTTGGAAACAAGAATATACTCCAATTAATCTTTTGATAATGAGAGCGAGTATTTCTTTTTACTTGCCCAAGAAACTAGAAAATCTCCCAAAATGAATTTTTCTCCAGAGTGATTTTCCTACCATCAACACTTCCTCCTCAATAAACATAAGTATAGGATTTTAATTTTAAGTATCTACTTCTAACATAACACATCCCATACTATTTTGTGCCTTGTAAGTATTTGAGAATCATTTTTATAACAATGAAATGGATTTCTCAGGGACATACTTGAGATATGGATATCAAACCTATTGCTTGCATGATGTTTGGAATTCAAGTTGTGAGGTCAATAAGGCTTACAACAATTGATCTATGTATTGTCTAATTTATAGAAGGTGTCTCATATTCTTTACATAACATACAAACACTAACCATGGGAGTAATAATTGGCTCGCATTCTTCCAATGTGGATGTCTTCAGTGTTTATGTCAAATACTTGGATTGGGAGATGAATATGCCACCCTTTGATTAAGAAATTTGAAGCCCCAAAAAAAAGGATAGTTCTCCTATCATGGACATATCAAATTATTTTAGCATACAATTTTCTAATTGATGTCCCAACTGCTCCAAGTCACTGCCAAAGATTATGTCATCTACTTTAAACACCACAATAAATAAGTGATCATCTTCATATTTTATATACAAATTATTATCTGCAGTGCCTCCCTTGAAGACTTTTTGCTGAAAGTATTTATCCAAACTCGAATACCAAGCATTGGGAGCCTATTTGAGCCTATACAGGTCCTTCTTGAGTTTGCAGACATAATCTTCATTTCCAAATATCATGAAACCTTCTAGTTTTTCTATATATACTTCTTCTTCTAGATCACTATTGAGAAAATTGTATTTCACATCAAACTAGTATATCTTGATCTTATTGTGACCTATATAAGAAATAAACGTTATGATGGATTCTAATTTGGCTATGGGTCCAAAATTTTCTTCAAAATATATCCCTTCTATTTGAGCATATCCTTTGCAGACTAATTGATCTGTGTTTCTTATTACTTGGCCTTTCTCATTTAGATTATTTTTGAAGACTCATTTGGTTCCTATCATGTTCTTCTCTTTAGGTCTTGTAATAATCTCCCACGTATCATTCCTATCAATCTAATCCATTTCTTCATTCAGCCTTCACTCAAAACTTATATTCACTTTCCTGATTAAGTTTTTTGGGCTTAATTTGAGAGAAGAGAGCAAGGTTTTCCCAGCTTGGACTGCCCAGGAATATCCTCCTAGTTTGAACACAAAGTATTTGATAACCAATAACTTGATTTTCAAGATGATTTTTTTGTACATGCCTTGAAGGATTTTTGGGCATTTTCATTGTCGTTTTTTCTTCATATTATTCCTTTGTTTCTTCTTGCTTTGAGAATTTGGTGGTTGAACTTTATTCTGAATCTGAGTTCACATTATCTCTAGATGTATTATATTGTGGTAATATTTCATCCACTACAATGTCAATGCACTCTTCAACCCTTTTTGTTCTCTTATTGAAGCATTTGTAGTCATTCTTTTTTACTGAGTATCCAAGTAATATACCTTCATAAGCTCAAGAGTGAAATTTTCAAATATTTTTTTCATTTCTTTTGATAAATCATTTTATGTGAAACTACTTGAAGTGTTTAACTGATTATAGTCTCCCTTTCTATAACTCATATGGATTATTATCAAGATTAGGCTTGAGTTTTGTTCTGTTTTGTAAATCCATTGTTGCTCATGTTGCTTCTCCCCAAAAGGTTTTTCGTACATCTCCCCCATCCATCACAACTCTGGTCATCTCTTGGATTGTCATGTTTTTTCTCTAAACTGTATTTTTTTTTGGATTTATGTTCACCATGTACTACCCCCATATGTCGGGCTCTTCCGAAAACTCTTCAAACACTCTTAAAGTGAATTCTCCAGCTCTATATGGTATTAGGAATTTGACCTTCAGGTCTTTCTCATTCTCAACATGAGATTTGAATATATTTATATTTTTCAAAGCTTTTGATTTCTCTTTAAGATCATTATCCATGTGGTTGTGGTAGAATCATCAATAAATAAAATAAATTACCTTTCTCCTCTCGGTTTTTTTGTCCTTATTGGGCCACAAATAGCAGTGTGAATCAACTCTAGAGATTTAGAGGATGAAAACTTCTTGAAATGAGTCCTTTTCTTCTTATCAAAATTTATATGACCAAGGATTTTGTACCACAACCAAATTTGACTTATTTTAACTAGGTAACAACTCACTCTAGAGTCATCAAACACATATACATTATTATGATTCCTTACACCTTTTCCCACTACGTTACAATTTTATTCCTTTCAGATCTCATAATATTTAGATCAGAAGGTCACATTATAGCCACTATCACACATTTCACTCACCCTGAGAAAATTATGCTTGATTATTTCCACATACAACACATTTTGAGCCTTGGTATTTTCATCAAGACTCACTAAGCCCTTTCTGTTAATCCTAGTTGGAGCATTTTTTCCAAAAGTGACATTGTTCCCTCTGTCATTTTCCTTTAGAGAAAAAAAGTTACTCTTATACCCAGTCATGTTATTAGAACAACCAATATTCACATACCATTTATTTTCTTAATCATGTGTAGATAGATAAATTCCACACCCAATGGTCTTCTAAGTCTTACATTTACAACATTTCTTATTTTTTTGGAAAGGTTGGCTGCCAAGAAAATTAATATTTAGAAGCATACTCAAACCTACTTCTGCACTCACTGCCCTTTTCATTAAATTATTACATTTTAAGCATTTAAATTCATCCATCAGTGGTGGAAAGTGGCCTAGTCCTTGGAAGTGAGTTTTGAAAACAAATATCCTTATAATTTTTGTAAATTAAATTTTCATCTCTTTCAAATTTGACTCTTCTCTAATTAATATATTTATTTTGAAAGATATTGAATTTGTAGAAATGACCATCAAAAAATTTTGGATACCCGAGATTCAAGATTTTGCGAGTTTGGGCTATTTGAAGGTACCTCTGATGTCTTACTAATTGGTTCATTTTTATCTCATGTGAGACCCTTGAGAATTTGTAATCTTTGTTCTAATGTTGGGTTCCTCTCTAACTTGATATTGGTTTATATCAATTGATTCTTCCTTGAATAATCTTCACATAGCTCTGGGGTTCATATTTCTCATAGAAGACTCCTATCATCCAAAATATCCTTGATATGTATTTTTTTATTGAGACCTTTTATTGCTCAAAATATGGTTAAATTTCTTGTCCCTTTAGAAAAAAATTTATCCAAATATTGATTGGTCTCTAAGCTCCCAAGATTTTCTCTTGAGGAGACAATTTGTACTGATAGACTCTGACAACTCTCTTCCCATTCATGAATCAAATCATTAAGAACTTCTTCCTTCCATTTCTGTTCCTATAACTTGACTTTTAGGGATACAATATCTCAATTACCTATTTCAAATATATTTCCTTCTTTTTCTTAATCAAGTCTTGCTTTAAGAGTATATTATGTTCTTCTAGATTTTCACATGTTTTTTGTTTTTCTTCTAATCAAAGAGCGAATATGTCCTTAATATTAATGTTGTATTCAATGTTATCTCTTTGATAAAATAAATTCCTCATTATCTGAGTTATACATACCTTCTCCAGCCTACAACAATAGTTATTTTAGTTGTTTGTTATTTTGTATGGCCTTATTTAACTCCTCATGTGCAGTGATGAGATCCCCATCAAGGTCCACTACTTATTCTTCTTCTTCTTCTTCTTCATATTCAAAGTAGGTGACATTATGTTTCTTGAAGTCAACTTCAAGTTAGATAAGTAGACATTCATTTGACTCACCCTCTTAAGAATAAAAGCTACCCGATTCTAGTACAAATCTATCCTCTTTTAGAGTAGAGTCCCTTATTATGGAAGAACTTATTGTATTGATTTTTCTAATATTTCTCTGTATACTTTTGATAGTTTTCCTTTTCTTTATAAGGGAACTTGGATGAAAAATTTCCAACTCTTCCAAATCAAATAATTTTAAGGGAATCTTCCCTTTATACTTTCTTCAACCATATTTTCACTTCTTGGAAAAGTGAGGAAAATCTTAATCATATTCATAGATAGATAAATCTTGATAATCTTTGTGCTGATTAGCCCTATTGGTCACCTTGATGTATGCCTCCTTTAGTTTGATATTTTATTTTCCTACTCTCATTTCATAGCCAGTGAGAGTACCCAATAGCTATTCCATTGTGAGAATTTCTAGGTCAGTCATTTCTTCAGTAGTGGATATTTTTGAATTAAATATCATAGGGAGAGATCTTAAGGACTTCTGAGAAAATACATATTATTTGATATCTTCACAAATTCCTATAATCATATTGGTTACTTTATAAAATTTGAGGCAATACTCTCCTGTACTGTTTTCTTCACTCATTCTTAAGCTCTCAAACCTCATTTTCAAAATTTGAAGTTTGGCTTGCTTTCATTTATCATCTCCATCATGACTGAGATTAAATTTCTCCCATACTTCCTTATTATAATTTAGGTGCATAACCTTTACAAGTTCATATTGAATAAGACTGACAAGAATTTCATTTTTCTATTTAGCATTATTTTCATACACCTTTTTTCCATCTACATCTATAGGAAGGACTGCAAGAAAAACATAATATACCAACACAAAGCTACAAACATATACCACTAGTGATATGAGATAGGCTTCCATTATAACTTCCCAAAAAGAATAGTTTATCCCATGAAAGAGTGGTATCTTATTTGAGAAGGCATCATAACTCTCTTGTATAGACATGGTTCCTTATAGATCTACCTTGCAATGATTTAAGTATTCCCAGAGGAACTTGGATTTGATACCAATTGTTGGAATAAAGGATTACTGAGTAGGGGAGTGAATAATTAGTGAGGTTCTTAAGGTTTATGCTCAATTCTTAATTTCCTTTCACTCTTGAAAATCACTTATCTTAGAGTTATTAATATAATACATGGATAATAATGTAAATAGTTCACATGAACATACAATCCATTAATTGAGAAACATAAACATATTGACACAATTATTTTTACGTGGAAACCAAAAGGGAGAAAAAAACCAATCTATTTGTCATTATGATGTAATTTAAGATCCTACTTAATTACATCAAGCTATTTGTGATCACCCAATCATAGGAGGTCCAAACCCCCTTAAGGTAGCAAGCCACTACCTTACAAGGGGCACCAACCTCTTATGAATGTAGCCCACCATTTTCTCTAGCCAATTGTTCTACTTTTTATACACATGCACATATTTAAGAAGAAGCTAGTCAACTGCTCCACAAAACACCTTTGCCTCTGATTTCTAGTCCTTCATTGAACTTCACCCTTCATTTCTCAATAAACTCTAGTATCGACCCTCAATTACTTTATAATACTATCTATTGTTGGAAATAGTATCCCTTCTTCTCACTCACACTCTTCAAACGTTTTTCAATACTACAAATCACAACAATGTTACATCCCCCCAAGAAAAATTTCAATCCAAGGTTTTGCCTCTCTATTACATCAAGAACTTTGTTATCTCAGTTGTTAGCCACTCTACCCAAAATTGCTCTCTCAACATCGCTCTCTATATTGTTGTTTCATCTATAAACTTGGCCACTACAACAACATTTAACTTGATAATGGGCATATGTGTGTTACTCCATGCTGAGAATTAAATCTTATTCAAGCTCGGAACTACCACATCATTAATTCCAAAATGGGATCTAGGAGTCTTTTATACCGAGAATCAATTCTTTGTAAGACTAAACGCTTCAACAAGGCTCTCCATTCTTAATTATTTGATGACAATTTTAGGCTTGTACCTAAGGCATGGGTAATTTGATATATATTCAATTATTCCGCACCAAACAATATTTTCCATCTAATTTTTCATGACATGAAAGAAAGACTAGGTGTGTCTTGTTTCATTTGAACTAGGTTAATTAAATTATTTTGTGCATCATGGTCATTATAGCCTCACTTTATTGTTCTGGAAAATTTTCCATTATGGATTTTTAACATTGATTCTACCATTGTCGCTACTTTGTAGATCTAGTTTCCGCCCCATTTAAGCTCTATTATCCATGAATATGGTTCAATGCCACAAAAACACTACAGATTCAATCCTGGTTGTTTTTTTTAACTATATCCCCAAGGGATTAAACACCATGGAGTAAACCATTTCATCCTTGGTCACCTGTCACATACAAAACCAAGTATTGGGCACGCATTATGTCATTTCACAGAACTATCAAATACCAGTGAAATTTGTATGACATGGCTATGTAATCCCAACCATATCTCCAACACAGCTTTATATACCTTTTGAGTAAGACTTATGGGATTACATGTCCCGTGTGGCTAGCCTATGCCTCCTCTCATTGGTGGCTTTTTGTGAATTTTCTTTCAACGTGTCTTGATGCCTCTATCTTGGTGGTTCACCTTTGTTCCTTTTAAATTATTCCAGGATGAGCCTTGCGAGATGCATTGTCCCATGGGGCCTCTTTAAACCTCATAGCCAATAATCAGCCAACACATAGCCCACTACTAATAAAGCTCATCAAATCTTCTTTTTGCACCACTTAAAACTTTGTGGGGCATACCTATAGGATGAAGTGCCTCGTGTGTCCCCTACTACAATCATGTGAGCCAATCATATACTTGTTGGGTTTAATTAGCTCTAATAATTTCCTTGTCATCTCGACGCCCAAAGAGTCAACAAATTCCTTTGCACCTAGTTCCAAAACCTTTTAACTCCTCCCAACATGATGAAATCAAGATGATGTCATTACTACCACATGGTGCCTCTAGAGTGGTGATATATGTCACTTGGATTTTTCCCAGTAGGCCACCAGAAAATGTTGAATATGCCTTCCATGTGTCCCATTGTACTGACGTGATTGTGATATCACCTTCGCCAATATAATTCTACCACTTTTCCTAATATGACTTCATATTCTTGCATTAGTTCCCGCATAGGTCAGGGACATGGGTTAGACCTTTATAATTATGTGGAATCTTCTTGAATTTTCAACTTACTAACTTGTCGACCTCCTGACAAGTTCACAAGTTTCACTAAGAGCTATCCCACATAGGTCAGGGGTCAAGGGTCACATATCTAATATCCTGATAAAGTTTTGCATCAAAGAAATTCTAGCTTTTATCAAATTATCCCAAGTCTTGAGATTTTAAATTTGTTGCACTACCCAACCCTACTACAAAAATTGCTAAATCTGTAATTTATTTAACACAAAAATTTAGTGTAAAACACGAAGTTGATGTAATGCTTGAAGCCATGGAAATTTTGCTATTGACCTTTTTAGAAGTAACCTTGGAATGACCGTAACTCTTGATCAATGGACCATTTTCGAACTTCAAGTTACCATTGGAAAGCTATTTCCAAGCAATATCCAACTATGCCACTTGCATAATGTAACACCCCTAGTTTCTATGCTTTTTAAGTTAGACATTTGAACAAAAATCCAAAGGGGAGTGGACCCCAATGGAGAATTATTGTGTGGATTTTATTTAAATATTTATTAATGAAAATAAAATTAATATTTATGTGTGCACTATGACCAGATGAGATTGGAGATCATAATCTTGATCCATGAGGATATGGATAAGGCTAAGACTTTCCCAAAAACCTTTCAAAAAGCCTTGAAAAGAAAAATACTAAATTAGATTAAAAAGGAAAAATATAAATTCCCCAATGAAGAGGAAATTAATTGGGAAGAGGTGAAAAATCTGGAAAAGTTGAGAAAGTAGCTTTAAAGTACCTCATTCAAGGAAGCCTAGGCAAAAATAGGAAGAAAGCATCCTCAAAAAATTATGGACGCAGAATTTGGAAACAGGATTAGGGAAAGCATGGCTCTAGTAAGCTATTTTAGAACAGACTGAGGTTACTTTGTTGCTGAAGGATCTCATCTCAGGGGTAAATTCCGGAGATAGAATAATTCTAAGGTTGGGAGGATTGGTCATAGAAACAAGGTGGTTGTAATGTCTCTCCTACTAAATTTTTTTTTTCTTCCCACTCCTGTAAGAATAATGACCTCAATTTTTTGCATTAATTTTCTATGTTATAATTCCACTTACTGTAACCTTATCTACCTTTTTACCTAATGTATCTCACTCTACATATACATTAATTTTCCGCAATTAAATCTTCACTTACTTTTGAACTATACTTTTAAGACCAGTGATCACTTTGATGGTTCTCTCCTCTACTTCTTCCATATATATATCATTACACCTAGCAATGATTTGTATCCTCTTCAATTTTTTTATGTCAACCTATTTAATCTCTATTTGGTATAAGGATCATTCTATTTCTACCTTTGACCCTCACACTTCATTTAATTTATAACATATAATATACGTTCCATCCTGATACTTAACAATGGTAACTTATATCATACTTAGTCGAGTGTACACATACATATGGGTATGGCATTTTAATAGTTAACTTCAATGATACAAGCTGTAGTCTTTGTAATGTGTCTCAAGATGCTAAGGTCACTCCACTGTCGTATACATTATCAGTGAGGAATGTATTAATTTTATTAATCATTTCGTGGACTAGACCCCTAACATCTTCCTATTGACGTATGGTCAACACTTCGTTTGATTCGCATGGTATTTATATAACTATACCCTTCCCGCCCTTGTGAGAATATAGCAGTTTCTATATTGGTATTAAAGATTTCGATTTATATATAAGCGTTATGAAAATTGATCTATGTATCTATGTGTTGTTCGTCTCATTCTTAATGACTTGAGCTTTAAGTTCTCTCTACGATAATGGCTTCCATCAGATCAGACTTTTATATGCATCGGATCTTTTCCAGCAATATTTGTGTAGTTGCATTTATTTGAGGTTATCGTGGTTTTTTATTAAACTACCGAGATTGACGTGTTTGTACACCTCGACATTTGAACTCCCTGTGGAGTTTTATGTCACTTGTACTGTGACAATTCTGGGTTCATTTATGTGACAAGAAGAAACGAGTTGAGTGATGATTTTTTTTTTTTTTGTTATTCCATCGCTCTCCCATGTGATCACGTCCTGCATAGTAAATGTGTGAATCTATTCCGTGAGATTTATATGGTTGGCATTGGTATCATTTTTTTAACACATTCTCCATACCAGATATAGAGGTCTCGATACACGCCTATACTCCTAGATCCTTACACGTGGACGGTGGGATTTACACACAGGTTAGGTTTTTGTTTTACCATAAAAGTTCCATGTCATGTTCTATTCCTCTTTCCAGTGCATTTGTTCTATCGTTTGTTACCATAGCTCAACCTCTATACCGAGGCATTTTTGTTTCAGGTACGAAATCTATTGCTTGTCTTATGAACACATTCCGTGATTTTATTCGACTTCAGACGAGAATGGTTCTACTATCATTTTGTGTCGAACATTGTATTATATATAGTTTCCTTCCAAACGATTTCAATCTCTATTCACCATTGGATTCTGGTGTTACATGGCATAGACATCAATTTTATTTTGTTTTTGTTTTTGTTTTATGTTTTCTTATAGCAATCTATTACAAGTTATTGCATTCATTTATTATACGGTTTATGGGTTCTTCCTTGGCAAGTTGGGCATCTTCGATGAACATTCCACACAGAATTTGATCCTTGGAAGGCGTCTTTCTTAAGCTTGACTTCAACGCCAATGAAAATTTCGACGGAGTTTCCTCGGTCCTCCTTGCATTTGTCCTTAGCAAGAAATTTCTCAGGTGATTTTACATCGACTAAAATTCTTATTCATATTTTTTTTTCTATGGCCAATTGACAGTCATCATTCTTGGTGTCTAACTCATCATTTTCTCACACAGAGGCGTTTAAATCTTACGTTGTAGTTAATGGGGTGCGTATATTCTCGTTCGACTTCCCTGAGCCTCTGTTAACTCATTCGTTTATATACTGGTCAATACCCTTATCAATACTCATTTTTATGGGTTGATTTTGCAGGTAATTTCCTACTCCAAGGTGACTTTGTTTTCTTGTTCAAAACTCATGAACTCTTTTACCGGGGTCCATTGACACCAATATTATTCTCATTTGTTACAGGTTGGTATGAATGCCTCATTTTAATTTTTATATGGAACAATGTATTCCGAGAGTTTTTCATTAATTTCTGGAGAGAAATACCCTAAGAATTTTCTCGGGAAGATTTACTCAATGTAATTTGTAATATAGTAAACTAGAAGTTGGAGATTCGTTAACATGAATCTTGGCACCAGGATATTTGTTAACATTCATCAGGGGTTCATTTTCTACTGTAATTTGTTTCCACAGTCTGCCACTCTATTAGGACTTTTATATTCTTATTCAGAAATATTTTTGAGCATTTTGAATATTCGTAATAATCATTCTTCTAATATTCTCCTATAAGGAATTTCTGAATATATCCAACTGAGTTTTCTTAAACCAATAGTATTTACGTTATTTTTACATTATTTTTATAGGTATGAAGTTCACCCGTGTTTTCATAAAAATAGAGCATTTTACTATTTAGTTAATAAATTTAAGTTAGGGCTACTTGTATATCTTAGATATTGAGGTAGGGAAATGGGTTCTCTTCTGGTTCTCTATTCGTTGTTTGAATGAATGGTCATTTACTATAGCTAGTAGTAACTTCACAATGGGGTTCAGTATAGAAAATAAATTTCTACAATGGTTATTTGGTAAATCTGTGGATGCATCTCCCTTTTCACTCCTTTTTCACAATATAGAATACCCTTTCATTTTTTTTTTAAATTTATGTTTACTCCAATAAATAAAATTACTTTAATGCTACAGATAAGAGACCTCCACAATGATTTAATAACATTAATTTGTCTTTTTCCATACAGTTATCAGCTAATAGAATTTATATTTTTCATGGCCAACATACCATGTGCTACACCAAAATTATATTTTTATACCTATTCACAGTATCATACTCTTTTCTGATGTAATTTATAGCTTAATTGATCATAAATCTTTTCCTTGGTTTTGAATTTATTTTCTCTTTTAATATGCACATATATATATATATATATATATATATATATATATATATATATATATATATATATATATATATATATATATATATATATATATATATATGAAAAGTATAATTTGGTCATAGCTATTAGATATGAATATGGAAAATCTATATCTTTCTGTTATAGTATTTATTCCTTATTGAAGCATATTAAAGTTACACTTCTAATTATTCTAGGGAATCATTTTTTTTTTTCCTATCTCTAGATTTAAGCCAAATAATGGCTTAGAGATTATGGTTGATAGTATTCCCTAGGATTTTTCCTTACTACCATATAGAAAGGTAGAAGATTTGTTTCTTCTATTTCATTCCATGAAATGTAAGGAAGATGATAACACAGTAACTAAATTAAACATAACAACTACATCATTTATCCATCTTGACTAACAGCAGCAAACTTAATCATTCATAAAATATGTGTACATACCACTTATATGCAGACCAATCCTCCCAACCTTAGAGTTCTTCTATCTCTAGAATTCACCCCTGAGCTGAGATCCTCTCCTAGAACCGACCAACCTCAATCTGTTTTGGAATAGCTTATTTAAGCTTATGCTCCCCAAAGCTTGTTTCTAATTCTGTGTCCAGAATTACAGGATGATTTTATTCCTATTTGCCTAGGCTTCCCTTATTTAGGGACTTTAAAGTTGCTTTTTGTTTTTCCAGCTTTTTACCTCTTCCCAACTACTCTCCACATCATTGGGGAATTTTAGATTTTTCCTCAAAAATATAATTTAGAAATAAATTCTTTCAAAGTTTTTTTTGAAATATTTTTGGGGAAAGTCTTACCCTCTTTCCATACCTCATGGATTTGGCAAGTGATCTCAAAAATATCATTTGGTCAATATGCACAGAAATATTTTATTTATTTTTCATAATTAAATAATTCATTACATTCACACAATAATTATCCATTGGGGTCCACTCCCCTTTGGACTAAAGTTCAAATGTCTAATTTGAAAAAATAAAACTAGGGGTGTTACATATTCCCCCTCTGAAAACAAACACAGTCCTCGGTGTTAACAACTAACTAATAAGGTTTATTTTGAAAATAGATATAGATATTTTTCCATCATCTCAGCTTCTCTTTCCCATGTAGTTTCTTCAGCAGTAAAGTGCTTCCACTGCACCTTTACTCTTGCTACTGTTCGGTTTCTCAATTCAATTTCTTCCCGTTCCAATATTTGAAGCGGCTCTGGAAGGAACTCCCCTTCTGGTTCCACCTGTATCACATTCCAATCAAAAATGTGAGAAGAATCATGTACAAATATTTTTAATAACGAAACGTGAAACACATCATGAAATTTAACATGGGGCAGTAAGGCCAGCATATAAGCCACTCGTACCACCCTTTCTAACACCTCAAAAGGCCCACAATATCTAGGAGCCAATTTTTCACAACTTCCAGCATAAAGTGTGCTCATTTTGGGTTTAATACGCAAATACACATGATCACCCACTTTTAACTCTCGATGCACTCTTTTCTTATCATCATAGTTGTTCTGTCGATCTTGTGATGTCTTGATATTTCTCTGTATTTTTTAACAATCCTTTCCATTTCCTGTAAAGTATCTAGCCCCAATACTAGCTTATATTCCGGTTGGCTCCAACTTAAAGGAGTATGACACTTTCTTCCGTAGAGGGCTTCAAATGGACTCATTTTGATGGAGGATTGATAGCTGTTGTTGTAAGAAAATTCAACTAAATGCAAGTAGTCTTCCCATTTTGATGGCCTATCCATCACATACATTCACAGCATATCTTCCAAAATCTGATTTGTTCTCTCTGTTTGACCATCTGTCTGAGGGTGATAAGCAGTACTAAAATTCAATTTAGTGCCCATGCCTCCAAACATACCTTTCCAAAAGGAAGCTATGAACTTAGCATCTCTAGCTGAAATAATCATCTTTGGGACCTCGTGTAGCCTCACTATTTCTTTTAGGAACACATCTGCTACTTGGGCTGTCCCAAAAGTAGATTTTATAGGTATGAAGTGTGCCGCTTTTGTTAAAGTGTCTACCACTACCATCACTAAGTCATGCTGGTACTTGGTTCTGGGTAACCCGGTTATAAAAATCTATAGAAATAGTGTCCCATTTCCATTCTGCAATTGGGAAGGGATTTAGAAGACCAGTTGAATGCTGATGTTCAACATTGACTAGTTGACATTCCATGCATCTAGCTAAATAGTTTGCTACATCCTTTTTCATTCCTGGCCAAAACAATTTCTTTTTCAAGGCTGTAACCATTTTCTAATATCCAGGATGCCTTGAATATGGTTGTTTATGATATTCATCTAGGATTTATTTTTTTCAAAGACTCTACATTGGGGATATACAATCTGTTTTTATAGTAGATCAGCCCTTTTTGGTTTTGGGTGTATTCATCCATTTCTCTCTTCAGCATTTTCACTTGTAGATTCTCATAGTTTGGATCTTGATCTGTTACCTTTTTAACTAGTTCTTCTAAGTCAAAACTAGCACTACTCCCAACGCTGCTTATGTTTTAGCAAGAATTTCTTCTTAGCGCATCCGCAATTTTATTTTCTTTCCCTTTGATATCTTTTATTTCCATATCAAATTCACTTAGAAAAGACAACCATCTGGCTTGTCGAGCATTCAAATCTGTTTGAGAAAAGAAATACTTGAGACTAATATGATCTATCATCAATGTAAATTTTTTCCAAGAATATACTGCCGCCACATCTTCAAGGCATGAATTACAGTAGCCAATTCCAGATCATATACACTGTAATTATGTTGATGTTTCTTAAGTTTTCTAGACTCATATGCAATAACAGAATTTTCTTGTGACAGAACTCCTCCCAATCCCTCTCTACATGCATCAGTACATACAAAAAACTCTTTGTCAGGATCTGCAATCTTCAGTATAGGGGTTGTAGTGAGTTTTAATTTTAGTTGTTCAAAGCTTTTTCGGCATTTTTCAGTCCACTCAAATTTGGTGCTTTTTCTCTACAGTGAAGTTATGGGATATGCTATTGTATAAAATCTTTCCACAAACCCTCGATAATAGCCTACAATTCCCATAAATGATCTCATGGCCGAAACATCAGTTGGCACCGGCCATTCTCTAATAGCCTTTATTTTCTCAGGGTCAACAGCCAATCCTTGTTCAGAAATAATATGCCCCAACTATTGAATCTTGTCTTTATAAAATTCACATTTGCTAAATTTGGCATATAACTGGTTTTCCTTCAAAGTCTACAAAACTATCATTAGGTGTTCTTGGTGTTATTTCTCACTTTTTGAATAAACCATAATATTGTCTATAAACAATAGTATGAATTTATCTATGTACTTGTTCAAAACACTGTTCATTAAGCACATAAAATTGGCAGGGGCATTTGTCAAACCAAAAGGTAGGACTACAAATTCGTAGTGACCGTACCTGGTTCGAAAAGTTGTTTTACTGATGTCTTATTCCTTAATTCTGAATTGGTGATAACCATTCCTCTGATTAATCTTAGAAAATAATGAAGCCCCTCTCACCTGATCAAAAAGGTCATCTATTCTGGGCAATGGATACCTTTTTTTGATTGTCAACTTATTCAGTTGACGGTAGTCAATGCACATTCTAAATGTTCCATCATTCTTTTTCACAAATAGCACTGATGCTCCCTAAGGAGACACACTCGGTCGAATGTAACCTTTATCCAAAAATTCTTGCAATTTCATTTTCAATTCCATGAGTTCAGGGGGGCTCATCCGATAAGGGGCTCCGGAGAAAGGTGTTTCCCCAGGCACCAAATCGATTGAAAAATCAATATTTCTTCTGGGGGAAGATGAGGAAGCTCATCTGGAAAAACTTCCTTAAATTCACTTACCAGTGGCAAAGTGTCTAGCAGGTTTTCTTTAGGTGGCTATCCTAATTCTTCAACATGTACAGCATATACTTGATATCCTTTTCTAGTTGTTCTTTTTAATTGCAGAGCTGATATTTTTGTCTTACAAAGATTGGTTTTGGTTTTCCTTTGAGTATAAAGGGTCTCCCCTCCTCATCTATGAAATGCAGAGTTTTATCCCAACAGTTCATCATAACCTTTCTCTTTTCTAACCAGTCCATTCCTATCAGCAAATCATATGAGCCTAAGGGCAGAATGTTTAAATTTACTTCTGTCTGAAAATCATTTAATTTAATTATTTTTTGAGGTAAATTACGAGTTACTTTTCTCTTGGTTCCAGTGGCTAACTGGACCAACCGAGACTGTTGAAATTTTTTAGTTTTGAGATTGCATTTCTCTACAACTTGTGGACTAATGTAACTCAAATAAGCACCCGGATCAATTAAAACTGTAACAGATTGGTCAACAATCTTACCTTCAATCTCGACCATAGTAGCATGGTATTCTGCTTGTCGGTTCTCCAAAGCTGCACTGACAGTGGGTATATTACTTGCTATAGCATTCACTGTGGTAGCTTCTCGATCTCTCATAATCATCTAAATATTTCAGTGTGGACAGTCCCTCAATAGATGAGGTTCTCCACAAGCCCAACATTTCGAAGGCTCCCGCATTTTGACTTCCTTTGGTTTGTTATATTTTTTCCACTGATGATCCCTACCAAAGTTCTTCAAGTAAGCTGGTTTCTATTTATTTCCTTTGAATTCACCCTTGTTTACCTAGAATTTTCCATGTTCACTTTTTCCTTTAAACTTCTGGTAGCATAATCCAGCTTTTCTCACCGCTTCGTCCATAGTTTTTGGATTATCGAACTCTATTTTCTCCTTGTACACAACAGGAAAACAATTCAAAAACCTTTGTACCTTGGCCTTCTCTTCACAAATATAAGGAACATACCTTAACAAATTTGTAAACTTAGTGACAAACTCATCTATGGTGAGCTGTCCCAATCTAAGTTCATGGAACTCCTTTTCCTTATCATCATAATAACGTTCGTTCAAATAGCGATTTTTAAACTTGACTTGGAAATCTTCCCAAGTAACTATTTTTTCATCAATGGCATGAGCCATTTTCATCTCCTCCGACCACAAGGTAGCCTTACCTTGCAACTGGTAGACAGCTAATCTGGCCTTCAGATTTCTTTCGTATTCATAGACCTGAAAATACTTAATTATATTCAACATCCATGCCTCAGCATCTTCCTCCTTCTCCCCATCATAGGAGGGAGGTTTAATTTTTCAGAATTCACCTTGTAATTCCTTCTTCTATTTAGACTGATGTCTAGTAGTGTCATCTTCCTCAGAGTCATCTGAGAACTTGCCTTTCCTCCTCTTTCTGGAACCTTCACCTTCTTGGTTGTTCCGCGAGGTACGTTCTCTTATCAGCTTTTCATGTTCTTCACTGGCTAATGACAGCCTATCATTCTGGATTCTTAACTCAGCTATTTCCCATTGCAACCTATGCAACATAGCCATCAAAGGAGCGTTGGGATCTAGTGTGTTGTCTCCATCACCCAAATCAACATAAATTTCATCTCCTTCGGCCATTGACTTTTTAGTTCCAGTACCACTGTACACTAAAAAGGCCAACATCAGTAACATAAAATTTTTCTCAAAATTGATTTACAGTGAGCACAACAACAGCCCAATTTTTTCTAACCTGAGCTTTGATACCATTTGTAATGTCTCTCCTACTAATTTTTTTTTTTTTTTTGCCCACTCCTGTAAGAATAATGATCTCAAATTTTTGATTTAATTTTCTATGTTGTAATTCCACTTATAGTAAGCTTATATACCTTTTTAACTAATGTATCTCACTCTGCATATACATTAATTTTCCGCAATTAAATATTCACTTACTTTTGAACTATACTTTTAAGACCAGTGATCACTTTGATGGTTCTCTCCTCTACTTCTTCCATATATATATCATTACACCTAGCAATGATTTGTATCCTCTTCAATTTTTTTATGTCAACCTATTTAATCTCTATTTGGTATAAGGATCATTCTATTTCTACCTTTGACCCACACACTTCATTTAATTTATAACATATAATATACGTTCCATCCTGATACTTAACAATGGTAACTTATGTCATACTTAGTTGATCAGGATGCTAGGGTCACTCCACTGTCGTATACATTATCTATGAGGAATGTATTAATTGTATTAATCATTTTGTGGACTAGACCCCTAACATCTTCCTATTGACGTATGGTCAACACTTCGTTTGATTCGCATGGTATTTATATAACTATACCCTTCCCACCCTTGTGAGCATACATCAGTTTCTATATTGGTATTAAAGATTTCGATTTATATATAAGCGTTATGAAAATTGATCTATGTATCTATATGTTGTTCATCTAACTCTTAATGAATTGAGCTTTAAGTGCTCTCTACAATAATGGCTTCCGTCAGATCAAACTTTTAGATGCAACGAATCTTGTCTAGTAATATTTTTGTAGTTGCATTTATTTGAGGTTATCGTGGTTTTTGGTTAAACCACCCGGATTGACGTGTTTGTATGCCTTGACATTTGAACTCTGTATGGAATTTTATGGCACTTGTACTGTGATGATTCTGGGTTCATTTATGTGACAAGAGGAAACGAGTTGAGTGATGATTTTTTTTATTGTTATTCCGTCGCTCTCCCATGTGATCACGTCCTGCATAGTAAATGTGTGAATCTATTCCATGTGATTTATATGGTTGGCATTGGTATTGTTGTTTTAACACATTCTCCATACTAGAAATAGAGGTCTTGATCCACGCTTATACTCCTAGATCCTTACACGTGGACGGTGGGATTTACACACTTGTTAGGCTTTTGTTTTACCATAAAATTTCCATGCCATGTTCTATTCCTCTTGCCAGTGCATTTTTTCTATCGTTTGTTACTAGAGCTCAGCCTCTATACAAAGGCGTTTTTGTTTCAGGTACAAAATCTATTGCTTGTCTTATGAACACATTCCATGATTTTATTTGAGTTCAGACGAGAATGGTTCTGCTATCGTTCTGTGTCGAACGTTGTATTATATATATTTTCCTTCCAAATGATTTCAATCTCTATTCACCATTGGATTCTAGCGTTACATGGCATAGACATCAATTTTTTTTTATTTTTTTTGTCTTACATTTTCTAATGGAAATCTATTACCAGTTACTCCATCCATTTCTTATATGGTTTATGGATTCTTCCTTGGCAAGTTGGGCGTCTTGGATGAAAATTCCACACAATATTTGATCCTTGGAAGGCGTATTTCTTAAGCTTGAGTTCAATGCCAATGAAAATTTCAATGGAGTTTCCTCGGCCCTCCTTGCATTTGTCCTTAGCACGAAATATCTCAGGTGATTTTACATCAACTAAAATTCTTATTCATATTTTTGTTTCTATGGCCAACTAACAGTCATCATTTTTGGTGTCTAACTCATTGTTTCCTCACACAGAGGCGTTTAACTGTTACGCTATAGTTAATGGGGTATGTATATTCTTGTTCGACTTCCCTGAGCCTCTGTTAACTCATTTGTTTATATATTGGTCAATACCCTTATCAATACTCATTTGTCTGGGTTGATTTTGCAGGTAGTTTCCTACTCTGAGGTGACTTTTTTTTATTGTTGAAAACTCCTGAACTCTTTTACCGGGGTCCATTGACACCAATATTATTCTCGTTTGTTACAGGTCGGTATG
The DNA here is from genome assembly GCA_034641835.2 of Pinus albicaulis. Lineage (NCBI taxonomy): Eukaryota > Viridiplantae > Streptophyta > Pinopsida > Pinales > Pinaceae > Pinus > Pinus albicaulis. Next base: position 3,000 of record JAXQQM020090192.1, on the reverse strand, counting down.
AATGCCTCATTTTCATTCTTATATGGAACAATGTATTCCGAGAGTTTGTCATTAATTGCTAGAGAGCAATACCCTGAGAATTTTCTCGGGAAGATTTACTCAATGTAATTTGTAATATAGTAAACTATAAGTTGGAGATTCGTTAACATGAATCTCGGCACCAGGATATTTGTTAACATTTGTCAAGGGTTCATTTTCTACTGTTAGTTGTTTCCACAGTCTGCCACTCTATTAGGACTTTTATATACTTATTCAGAAATATTTTTGAGCATTTTGAATATTCATAATAATCATTCTTCTAATATTCTCCTGTAAGGAATTTCTGAATATATCCAGCTGAGTTTTCTTAAACCAATAGTATTTACCTTATTTTTACATTATTTTTACACGTATGAAGTTCACCTGTCTTTTCATAAAAACAAAGCATTTTACTGTTTAGTCAATAAATTTAAGTTAGGGCTACTTGTATATCTCAAATATTGAGGTAGGGAAATGGGTTCTCTTCTGGTTCTCTATTAGCTATTTGAATGAATGGTCATTTACTATACCTAGTAATAACTTCACAATAGGGTTCATTATAGCAAATAAATTTCTACAATGGTTATTTGGTAAATCTATTGATGCATCTCCTTTTTCAGCATATAGAATACCCTTTCATTTTTTTTTTTAAATTTCTCTTTACTCCAATAAATAAAATTACTTTAATGCTACAGATAAGAGACCTCCACAATGATTTAATAACATTAATCTGTCTTTTTCCATACAGTTATCAGCTAATAGAATTTATATTTTTCATGGCCAGCATACCATGTGCTACAGAAGAATTATATTTTTATACCTATTCACAATAACCTACTCTTTTCTGATGTAATTTATAGCTAAATTGATCATAAATCCTTTCCTTGGCTTTGAATTTATTTTCTCTTTTAATATGCATATATATATATGCAAAGTATAATTTGGTCACAACTATTAGATATGAATATGGAAAATCTATATCTTTCTATTATAGTATTTATTCCTTATAGAAGCAGATTAAAGTTACACTTCTAATTATTCTAGGGAATCGTTTTTTTTTCTATCTCCAGATTTAAGCCAAATAATGGTTTAGAGATTCTGGCTTATAGTATTCCCTCGGATTTTTCCTTACTACCATACAGAAAGGTAGAAGATTTGTTTCTTCTATTTCATTCTGTGAAATGTAAGGAAGATGATAACATAGTAACTAAATTAAACATAACAACTACATCATTTATCCATCTTGACTACCAACATCAAACTTAATCATTCATAAAATTTGTGTACATACCACTTCTGTGCAGAGCAATCCTCCCAACCTTAGAGTTCTTCTGTCTCTAGAACTCACCCCTGAGCTGAGATCCTCTCCTAGAATAGACCAACCTCAATCTGTTTTGGAGTAGCTTATTTAAGCTTATGCTCCCCAAAGCCTGTTTCTAATTCTACGTCCAGAATTACAGGATGCTTTTATTCTTGTTTGCCTAGGCTTCCCTTATTTACAGACTTTAATGCTGCTTTCTGCTTTTCCATCTTTTTACCTCTTCCCAACTACTCTCCACATCATTGGGGAATTTTAGATTTTTCCTCAAAAATATAATTTAGAAATAAATTCTTTCAAGGTTTTTTTTGAAAGATTTTTGGGGAAAGTCTTAGCTTCTTTCCATACCTCATGGATTTGGCAAGTGATCTCAAAAATCTCATTTGCTCAATATGCACAGAAATATTTTATTTATTTTTCATAATTAATTACATTCACACAATAATTATCCATTGGGGTCCACTCCCCTTTGGACTGAAGTTCAAATGTCTAATTTGAAAACATAAAACTAGGGGTGTTACAGTGGTATGCATACCTAACCTATAATTTTATGTTATAAGGTGTATTATGAAATCTTAAACTGGTATTGAATTTGAAACTTAGTAAATTTGCATGCTGTAGATATTATATTTCCTTACATTTAACAGATTTTTTCAGAAGAAGTAATCCTCTAAAAATCTATATAGTTGTAGGAATAGAGTCTATTGGGAAATATCACTCAAAATCTCTAAACCGATATTGGTTTAAATCTAAAGATACATCTTCTCCCATAGAAAATGTATTTTTATAACTTTAATCTGCTTCTGTAATAACAAATTTATATTAAAAAAATAGATATAACATATTTCATATCTAAGTGAATCAGATTTGAATATTATGAATACAAATAATTAAATTCTATTTCATTACTTTCCAGAAGAAAATATTTGATTTCAGGAACATCAACTATATTTTCTCTTACAGATGAAGTAGTGAAATCTAGGAGTAAAAATATATTGAATAGCTATGATAATGCTAAAAATAAATGTCTGCTGAGAATCTATGATGGTTGTTGTATGAAAATATAAGAATGTACAATTATGCCAAATTCAATTTAAATGATATTTAGGAAACTTCCCAACTACATATAATTATCATGATTTGAATTTAGTACATCATACAATTATATACATATCTATTTTGTATAAGAAAAGACAAATTTCAGAAGTAGAAACTATATAGGTATATACATGAGTATTTTAGGGTATAACTGTAAAGTGAGTGCATGAAAAGAAATATGAAAATTTGTGTAAATGTTCTACTGAAAGCATATTATATTCTTTCTAGGAAAAATCTAATAGTATACATCTCTACAGAATTAAAAGTGAATTGCTTAAGTATACTTTATGAAAGAGAGAGGAGATAATTTGTAACTTTAATCTGTTTCGGTGTTCTAAACTAATACATGCATGAGAAATATTAAAGTTTCTTTAAAAGACCACGCAATTTCAGAAATAATAAAAAACAAAAAAATTGTACCTTTTATTTTAATAGAAGTTGTAAAATGGAAAGAAATGATAGAATATGTTAAGGTGTGAATTGGATTGATGGTATAGAAGACAATTATTCTGTACAGAAAATTCAACTGAGAAAAATATCCTAATCATATAATTATTACAATTTCT
>JAXQQM020081920.1:0-193340 GCA_034641835.2 Pinus albicaulis | reverse complement strand
AAATAATAATACTTTACAAAGAAAAAGATCTAAAAATATATACATGCAAATATTTGTTAACTTGACATTAACTCTTACAAATATCTATTTTAAGTAGAGAAATTTACTAAGTTGCCAAGGGTAGCTATAAATATTTTTTGTCCATTTGAAAATACATAGGGAGGAAGAACACTTTTGATTCCCTAGTCATTCCTTAAAAAAGGGTCTTCATCTTAAAAGAAAGTCTTCCTCTACTACTAAACTTGACATCACTAATAAAAGGAATATTAAAAATATCTTTTTGCTACCAATATTAAAATAATAAAAATATTATAAATATCTTTTTGCTACCAATAATAATATTGGGTTCTCATTATCAATTGTTTAAATCGGACGATGGAGCAGTTTAGGGTTTCCTGCACCAAAACCCCAGCCGACACTGTGTTTTCCGCGGCCGCGGCTGTTGCAGCGGCACCCCCCCACGCTCTGTATCAAGAAATCCTCCGCCTTCGCCAGGAGATCCCATTCCTGCTACAGAATGCAAACGATGCAGCAGCACCACCCTCCAATCTCCAGCTTGGAGCCGTCAACAGCTGCATGAAGAGCCCGATTGAGCCTCAAGACTTCTTCAATCAGATTCACAAGAGTCAGATCTCTGTTTCGGCTGCCGATGCAAATGCTACCTACATCGATTTGCAACAAAGCGCTGCCATTTTCAGCAAGAAAGGACAGGAAAGGCAGCGTGTTGGCCACATCCCCTGTCTGGCCACAGCCGCCTTGGGACACTCTGCTCTGCTGGATCCAAGCGCCGACAATCCTTATTCAGTTGCTCTCAAAGCCAAAAGCCCTCTGGATTTGGGGAATCCAGGAATTTCCTCAGTTCAGAAGCTAGCTATTTCAGATCATTCAGCTTCCGCTTACCAGATCCAGATTTCTCTTTTAAGAGGAGGAACAAAACTGCTTTGGGTGCAAGCCACGAATCTGGTGCAAGACATTCTCCAAGATCTCGAACTCAGATTGGGGATTCCCTCAAATCTCATGAGGCTACTTCACGGAGGTAAACAACTTGAAGTTTCTTTACCCTTGTCTCATTACAATATCAAAAAAGATGCTACAGTTATGCTCTCCCTTCGTTTGAGAGGAGGAGCTGTTGGGTAAACCTCCTCGGCTCCTTCCTTCTCCTACAAGGATGCGGTTCATTCACAGCCACCCAAGAGAGCCACTCAACCAGCTGAGGCTCCCAAGCCTTTCCTGGTGGACAAAAGGGAGGAAACCCCTTCCATTGAGATCTCCCATCCAACTTTGGAGGACCAATTTCAGACATTTGCAGAAAAGGCTATCATTTGCAGGTTTAATGGCCTATGGCCTCGAATTGCAGATCTCTATCAGTGGATCCATTCCAACTAGACCAACAATTGCAAGGTTTTCTTTTGCTCGAAAGGCTTCTTCATTGTGGCCTTTGCTTTCAGTGAAGACTATGAGAAGGCTTTAACGGAAGGCCCCTGGTTCTGGGGATCAGCAGGGCTCTTCCTTACTCCTTGGTTTCCAGATTTCGACCCCTCCACTGCTGTCATCACCAGACTTCCCATTTGGGTCAGGCTTCCAAATCTACCTGCGTACCTCTGGCACTTCGCAGTCTTCCAAGGAATTGGGAACACTCTAGGCCGCTTCCTGGCCACAGACGCCTCAAGGGGGGAGAAAGGAATATACACATATGGCAGAATTTGTGCAGAAATAGATATCAGTAATGGGCTTCCTGACAAGATAAATCTCAAAATTGGGGACTTCCATTGGACCCAAACCTTAGACTATGAGAATACAGCCTTTCGGTGTCGTCACTGCCATCAGACGGGACATCTTCAAAACTCATGTGCCACATTCCTCGGCAAAACGAAGAATAAAAAAGTGAAATCCAAATCAAAGAGTTGGAAGCCATGTGTTCCACCTCCCATGGATGACATTGACTCCTTCAGCTCGGACGAGGAGGAAAAAGATGCAAATGAAGAAAATGATGAGCCGGCAAAGGACCCCCCCTCAGCCAGCGCTATGGATCTTACGGCATTGCACATATCGCAGAAACGCTCACAAGTGCCCTCTTCCTCGGATTCAGATAAGGAGGCTTCTCCTTCAGAACAAAATTGTCAACAATTGGTTCCTGTCTAGTCAGATCCCAAAAAAAAAAGTGAAAAAATGTCGTTTGGAGGTTCCTACCCAATCTGGGTAGACCCCCTTGTCTCGCTTTATGCTTTCAGTTCCCCTTGTCCCCCCTGTTACTTTCTGCTTGTTCTAGATTGCTTATAGGAGCTGAGGTTGATATCTATCATTTCCAGCTCCCCTGTTACTTTTCTTTGCTTTCTGGCAAAGCTCTGATTGTACTATATGGTTTTTCTTAATAGATTTAGTCTTATTTAGAAAAAAAAAAAAAAAAAATATTAAGTTCTCATTATTTCATATATGAAAAGAACTAGCTATATATATTAATAATAATAATTCTACAATATATATAATTATATACATGATATTTCTACATGTATAAATATAAAATTTTAAAAAATAGATAAATTTTAAATAAATTTAAATTTTACCTTTATCTTTATTTTGTTTTTTATTAATTTATTAATTTATTATATATTTTAAATTTTATAATTATTTTATTTGAAAAAATATTAAATATTTTATATATTTCTCACACTGTGAAAAAAAGTTTTTCATTTAAAAACAATAAAAACAGACTTTAAAACACAGGAAAGCATATTTTCGGAAACTATCATTTCAAAACAGTGGAAAATATCATTTTCAATAGTAATTAAAAGATTTCTTTAAGGAATTGTAATTAAAATATAAAAGGTAATTAAAAGATTGGTTTAAAAGATCCATAGATAAAAAGCTAACTTGGCTAAAAAGCTAACTTTAATTTTAAACACAACGGTCCTAATGCCTTTTGTTTCATTATGCCATGAGTGATTGTATAGAGGCGCGTCCACAGTAGCTGCAGTTTCACGAATGGCTTGAGGGATGAATGAAGACGAAGAAATGAAGAATGAGAATGACAAGGAAACGATTTTGATGAACGAATAATGACAGTGACGGCCAATTGAGAGGAGGTTCTGCTAAACAAATAATCGAGTAATTATTTGTTCCCTTAATTCATTTCAAAGGGAAATTTGAGTTACCAGGAAAGGCAGCAGGCTATCTAGTAATTTATATTCCCTTAATTTCTGTGTGTTTAATTTATTCTGCATTTGCATGTCAAAATCTGACAAAATTGGTTTCTATGTTGAATCTACAGGTCAAGCCGGTGATGAATGAACTGTAGTTTCACTAATGGCCTAAAATGTGAACTGCAGTTTCACGAATGGCTTGAGGGATGACAAAAATCCACAATTTCCAATTGATTTCCACTGTCTTGAGGGATGACAGTGATTTCCAATTGAGATTTTCAATTGAGAGGAAGAAATTCAGGAGGTTGTATTATTTGTTCCTTTAATTCATTCCAAAGGGAAATTTGAGTTACAACAGTAGGCTATCTAGTAATTTATATTCCCATCATTTATGAATGTTTAAAATCTGAAAAAATTGGTTTCTCTATTGAATCTACAGGTCAAGCATGGTTGTTTTATCAACTGGACTCTGTTAGCTATTTCTTTCTCTCTCGAGCACTCTGATGTAAATGTGTCTTATGGAGCGCTCCATAAATGTTGTGTGTGTTGTGCCAGTGTTGTGTCATTGTATATGTTGTGTGTTGTTGTAAGTGTTTGTGGATTTGTGCTAATTGAGAGAGAAAGTAATGGCACCAGTGGTTCAAGGGCCAACTTAATCACCAAATAATTCACTTCACAGTGAGTTGGTATTCATGTCAATATTTTCTTAATTATTTTTAAATTCATTCCTACTCCTTTTTATGTTTCTTTTTCTAACGAGTTGAGAATTTTATATACAGGAGCCAAAGCCACTTTTCCAGTTCTTTTGCAGCAGTGAATGAGGAATTTTCAGCTCTTTTGCAACCACTAGTTTTCAGAGTTTCAACACCAAAGGAAACAAGGTTAGTGTTCTTTGTTGATGGCCTTATTCTTCTTATAGGCAAGGGTAAACGCTCTATAGAGCTTTAGTCATTTATTTTAGAAAGAAGAAAACATATCTGTATAAATAATGGAGGGTGTGAACAAATTAAACTTAAATGAATGGTAAATTCAAATTTGAACAGAGAGACCAAACTTAATTGATGTTAGTCTAAATTCAAATTTTAAGACACAGAATTTTTTAAAATTATTTCCCAGATGTTTACTACCTCTCACACTGGAATGGAAGTCTTAGATTGGTGCTAAAGGTGGAGTGATCTCCTCTGTTTCTTGTTGCAGTTTTCGAATACCTCTCCTATACATAACAACAGAACATGTCCATTGCAGAATATACCAATTGAGTCTGTGTGTTATGTTGATCACGCAAGTATTGACGATGGGCCTTAGGTGGTTTTCCGTGTAACAAGTCCTGTAGCCTATCAATGTTTTTGTCTACTTATCTCTGTCCAACTTCCAAACCGCCAATTGATCTCCTCCTTTTCTCATTTTATGGCTGTGTTGTTTGTTAGTTACTTTACAGAATCATATATAGACACACCCCAAGAACTTTACAGAATCATATCTAGACGCAAGTGTAATAGGTACTTAACATTCTCCACACATTCTCTAGTGATTTCACTCTGTCCATTATATTTATCTCTCTGGAGTCTGAGAAGAGAGTTAGGCAAAGGAGTTCATGTGATCCTATGAAACATATTGATATAATGCGGTTTATCTATAGCGGAGACAATCAAATAAAATTAGAACTCGATAACTCAACACTTTAATGTCGTGTGAGCGTCTAATCCTGTTTTCCATAAATCTTGAAATTGTTGTTCTGTTGATTTCGAAAGTGACACCCAGAAGGAACCCCACAGCTAGAAGAATAACCTACATATATTACATACATCATTTTATTTTAACCTAAATTAATTACATCATTATTGTCTCTGCTACCAATGCTAGCTCCACTTTTCCCTTGTCCCCTGCTCTTTGGCCTTACCTGTCTCCTCATTTCTCTATGGTATTCCATCCTTTTATCGGAGAATTTCTTGTCTACTTGTGCTTGCATTCCATTTCTCTTTCGTATTCCATTTCACGTATTCCATTCCATTTCTCTTTCGTATTCTATTTCTCCTTGGTCTGTGGTTTACAATGAACTTCGAGATAGAGTTATCTTGGATAGGGGTGCTCGTGCTCCTAAAGAGGTTATGGAAGAATTATCTCCAAGTTACTAATACCCAGATCCAGCTGATACATTTATGACATAAATTTTGATACAAACAAACTAACAAATAATTCACATAGTAGACTACCAATAACGCAAACACAAATTTTGATACAAACAAAATAACAAATATTTCACATAGTAAACTACCAATAAAGCAGAAAACATAGTCGGTTATGTTCCTATACAATTCAAATTTATCTCCCAATTTCAATTCGATTTTTCTTTTCTAGATTTAGTGAAATATATAAAGTTACAAATACCATTGAAGTCCTATGCCCTATGTTTCCATATAAAACACGAAGGAGCAGTCCCAACCCACCTTATAGTGGGTCTTACGGGGATTAGAGTAAAAGTGAGATAAAACGGTTTAACCCCACTTTATAGTGAGTGCCTTACAAAATTTATTTTTAAATTTGGAAGGAAGTAAATACAGATACCATTGATACTTGTTTAGCGTAGTGGTAGCTTTGGCTAGTCACGCTTTTTGAAGCTTTTGCCATCAAGTTCACATATGATTTAGGCGGGATTTAAATGATCATTTTGCATTTTTTAAATTTCTTTTTAAGATCTTAAGTTATCAAAAGTAAGTTTGTTTCTAGGTAAAGTATTTTTATTCAAGCTGGTCAATAGAAAACAAACAAAAACATAGAAAGGTAAAAAATTGAACTAAGATTTTGAAGCTCTCAAAAAGTTGTACTAGAAAACTAAGAAGCATTTTTGCAGGCTGGGCAACATTTCAATTAATAATCCACAAGTGACCATAAATACCTACTTAGCAACATTACAACTAAGTTGAGACCAACATGAAAAGGTAAAATTGAACTAAGATTTTAGGAAGCTCTCAAAAAGTTGTACTGAAAGCTGACATTTTTTGGGCTAGGCAACATTTCAATTAATAATCCACAAGTGACCATAAATACCTACTTAGCAACTTATACACAACTAAGTTGAGACCAACAAAGTTGAGACCAACCTCCAGGTGGAGAATCAATTGAACAAATCCCATCCCAGGGAAATGGCAGACCTAGTGATTTTGCCCATTTCATATCAACTTTCAATTGGCGTTACTTTACATTTCACATGTACATACGAAGGCGTTGGAATCACCCCACTAAATACACGGATGAATTGACAAACACTTTATGCTTCTTATTTATTTTTAGTATTTTGAAAATGATCAATTAATTATTAATTTATATTGTTACAATGTTTGATTTAATTACTTGACATTTTTATAATTTTTAAATCTATATTCTTGCATTGAATTTTAGAAGTTACATATTATGATTTTATTTTTTAAATATTTATTGCTTAAATTTAAGTGTTATTATATCATAATTTATTACTTTACATAATAATATTGTATTAATATTTTCATGTAATTTTTAGCTATACATTATGTGTTTCTCATAATAGGTTTTTATGAATTTTCTTTATGAATTGTTATGTTACAAGTTGTTATGAGGGTTTGTATACTAACAATACCTTTTCTTTGTTTGTGAGTTCGGTTACAAGTTACCAATGCAAGTTGTCAGCTAGGTGGAACACATTAGCTATTTTTATGTGTTGTAATGTTGTAACTAGAACAATTTATATTTTGTTGTTTAGATGCGACTTTATCGAAAAAATGGACATGAACTAAAGACTATTATTAATAAAGTAGGAAGTATTTATTTTTTTGTGGAGGGATATTCATCCCCTCAAAAGACTCTTAGGAAGGTCAAAATTGTGACCTCCTCCTTTGAGTTGTGTTCCTTGTGCCATAAGTTTCATGGTCTTTACTTTAGAGTAACTCCAATATGCACAAACTTAAATATATATTTTTATTATGATAATAATTTATAAACATGTTTCAAATATCTTCCCAAAATACACACAAATATAAAAATAACTTTTTTCACATAAATTATGTAACATTTTTTCAATGTTTTAAACATTTTCTCCACATACATATAAATCACAAAATCACTCTTATTCACATAAATTAATAACATATATATATATATATATATATATATATATATATATATATATATATATATATTTTGGGTCTGATTTTTTTAAAATTATAATAGTTATGGTAAATATGTTATTAGAATATTTATACTATATTTTTTTTCTTTCCTTTCATAGATATAAATGCATATATTTTTATATTATGAATAAATATTATTTATAGTGTTAGTAAATGTATAAATGTTTTCATTATAAATGTTTTCATTATTTACTTATATAAATTATTATATTTAAATGCTTGAATATTGGTTTTATTATTTATATATAATAAATATATTTTATTTTTATATTTGTATTAATGTATGTTTTGGATTCTTTGTTTTGTATGTATATGAATGTCTTATTTGAAAATTGAATTTATAAATATATTGTATAGGTATAATAAATATATTTTATTTTTATATTTGTATTAATGTATGTTATGGATTCTTTATTTTGTATGTATATGAATGTCTTATTTTGTATGTATATGAATGTCTTATAGTGTTTTTTATTAGTTATAATAGTTAGAATTTATTTGTTGATTTTTTTTTGGTATGTATTAATGAATAGGATATTTACTTTGTATGTGTGAATGTATTTTTTATTTGTGTATAAATCTATTCTTTGCTAAATTTGTATGTACCTTGTCTACTTGTATTTTTTGTATGTGTATGAATCCATTCTTTGCTACATTTGTATATGTCTTGTTTACTTGTATTCTTTGTATATGTATGAATGTATTCTTTGTGTGTATGATTCTGTTATTTCCTACATTTGTATGTGTCTTGTTTACTTGTATTCTTTGTATGTGTATGAATGTATTGTTTGTGTGTATGATTATCTTATTTCCTATATTTGTATGTGCCTTGTTTAATTGTATTAATTGTATGTGTATGAATGTATTCTTTATATGTTCTTTGCTATACTTGTATGTGTTTGTTTAGTTGTATTCTTTGTATGTGTATGAATATATTCTTTATGTGTTTATGATTCTTTCTTTGTTACATGTATGTATGTATTATTTACTTATAGATATATGAGCTTAATATGGGTGACTATAAATATATTATCATTATTTCTTATATAGATATATATTATTTAGAATATTAATTTATATATAGATTAACTTATAAATATATTATTATTATTACTATTTATTTTTTTTATTAATTTTTTATTTTTTATCTTTTATTTTGATTTTTTATTTTTTTTAATCAAAATTTTAAATATTTCTAATACTATTTTATCATTTTAAAATGAAAAATAATATACATATTACATAACACTAAAAAGTACATAATATTAGCTCTCCCACCACTCAGTTAATGATTATCATGTCATAAATTATTATGCAAACCATGACATTCAAGCTTAAATCTCTTAAAAAGAAAAAAACAATAGCATCAATTTATAATACCACATTAATTAATTATTTACTACTAAACTAAATATAATAAATAAATTTAATTAATTTAATTTAAAAAAAATTCATTAATTTTAATAATCTATAATTTTATTTTTTATAATACTATAATTTAATAATATATGGGAAAATATTAATTTAAAAATTTGTTAATTATAATAGTTGTTTTAAATATAATAAAGAAAATAAATACTTATTAATTTTAATATCATACTAATTAACTTATAAAATAAATGTAATTATAACATTATAATATTTAAACTCAATCTTCATCACATACATTAAATAATTCTAATTCTAAAGTTCATAATAAGTGTAATGTATGTTAACATGTCACTTTGTGAGTCAATGTGTAGTGTTTGTGGGTGTGTGTATGTTTGTGTGCACCCTATGTTTTTGTATTATGCATGTTGAGTGATTGTGCCTCATTGGCAGTAGGTTTTATGGGTCGTGCAACAGCCAACTAATCAAATATTTACTCACCATAAAAAAATATTTATGCACCTTGCTTGAACTAAAACATAGCATTATCCATACTATACCAATCCTCAATACGTAACATTGGATATGGTGAAACCTACACAACCTTGCATCGCAATATGTATATAGGATTTATATTTGGAGTGCTGTGCTGATGTCGGTGTTGATTACCATGCTTACACTCGCAGTGCTGCGTTACAATTATTATGGTGGAATTTGGCATTATTGTGATTATACTCCTTTCAACTTTTGGGCTCATTACATATGGATTGTCAACACTTTGTTTATTTCGGGAATTCGACTGATTAATGTTTTTCGAGATCTTGGTACCGTCGCCTCCCACATGGCTACCTCCACATCGTTGATTGGAGTTACACATCGGCAGGCCCTTGAGCCTCGGGTTAGACAACAAGTCTTGGTGATTAATTGTTTTCAGTTCATTTTTAATTTCATTTAGGTAGGAGAGTTACGGGAAGTCTCTGCGAGGGTTGCGAGGAGTTTGGAGGGTTTCGGTATATCGATACATGGCGGCCGCGGCTTGAATGGCTCCTACCAAACCGCGCAACTCTTGACGGGTAGTTGCTCCTTATGCAATCTCCCAAAGGTTTCGGTCTTTGCCTTTTTGGATGTCGCCCTCTATTTCTTCTTTGAATGCATTTGGTTCATCTTTGAGTTGGGCTTTGGGTATGAATATTGTTCTTATTATATTTGAAATTCTTAATGCAATGGCGGCGGGCTTCGGACGTTATAGGTTTTCTTTTAAAACAAGACTCTACGAGGTATAGCCTTACGCTCGTTCTTTTATTTAGTGACGAGGCGTTTTTATTCCCTTGCCATTTGGTGCTTTCTTAGCATTCCCCTTGCGCTTTGCTACGGTGTTACCCTACCTTTCTTGATTTGTCGCTTCTTGGAGGGTTACGGTGGAGGAGTTTTTGTAAACCTTCGACTACGCAGCAAGTACCCCATTCCTCACGGATTCGAGTTTCTTGCTCCTTGTGACCGACATACTTGAGTTGGAAAGAATTAGATGTTGGAAGGCTAGGGTTTGAGAACATGACATTCTTTTTATTATACGGTCTTTGACGCTCCTTGTCTAAAGCCAGAATGTGCTTTAGGGTTTCGAGTTATCTCTTTTGTATTACGAGAAGAGTCTTTTAGGATTATTTCTCTAATTCTCGGAGGTTGTTGTAATTTGGTTCTGGGTCGGGTGGGGCTCTATCCCCGTGCTTATTTTGTTTATAGAATTGAACAGTTTGCTCCACTTAGGGAAGTAAATTTTCACATTAATCGGATTATTGTTATTCTAAGAGTGCATACCTTTGTGTATTTATAATCCTTTCCGTTTTGCGTTCAGCTATAGTTATCATCTTCGAAATGAAGTTATGTTTTCTAGCTCTATATAATTAATAAGCTCGATGTTATGATTCCTCTTGAACGAACTTTGTCGTTTCCTTTACAGTAAGTACATGCGCTATGATTTAGACTTATGGGCTTTTCCTAGCTTCTCTAGTTATATAGCCGCTTCTTTGGAATTCTATGTACCACTTGTGTATTTTCTTGTGGACGATTTTCAATAATGCATCTTTGTTACACGAACAAGGGTTTTCCAATTTTTATAAGTTCTACAGTTATTTGTTGTTTGCATTTTTTCTCTAGCTTAATTTATCTAGTATTGTAGGTGTCAGGTCCACGTCTCGTCAGGGTTTATCATAGGCAGGGGGCAATCTATCTAGATTCCTTAATTAATCGGAGCATTGATTAACGGCCACACAGGTATATATAGTTTCCAATTTCACATTGTTCTGTGGTTATTGTACTTTTTGTCCTATACTTGAGGGGAAGTAATTCAAGTCGATGCTACTCTGACCCAGTTTTATTTACCTTGTTATATATATATATATATATATATATCTTTGTCTGATAGTTTAGTCTTCTTTCTTATACACATGCATGCTATCTTTTATTTTGTTTTCAGGAAAATAGCACTCCTATATTCTCATTGTTTCCAATATAACTTTTCCCAAATTAAAGAAAGATTACAAAAAGTTAGTAAGAAAACAACGATGTGGTGCATTTTCACGAGGAATAAAATAAAAGGAATAATTAATTATAAACAAAACCTCTAATAACGGGGCAAATCTTTTACTTCCATGTAATCAGAAAACTAAACTGCATTTTACTTATCTGTGTCCAAAGTTCAAGCGATGGTACTCGTTACCTCCCTTCCACGGGCGGGCAATCCGTCCACGAGTTCTCCCACAGGCTCGAGCACGGGTCTAGTTGAACACAAATTTTTTGGAGGGAGAGTTCTCGGGACGGTCCGGTCCAGCTCAGGCTCGGTGAGAAGCAGAGAATTTACGGGAGTTCTCGGGGCAGTCGGTCAGCTACCAACCGGAGATCCATACATTGCGGAAAACTTTCAAACACCTTGATTTCCTTTTCTTTTCATCTCCCCAGAGCCCTTTAACTCTCTTTGGAATTCCCCCTTTATTCGGAGTTCTCTTGGAGTAGCTGGCAAGCGTATTTCTTTTATATTCCAGCTGCTTTGATTTACTTTTACCATCAATTATTTTACTCATGAAATAAATTTCACAAATTAAATCTTTATTGGAAAACAAAATTAATCTTGTTCGAATGCTTCATTTAAAATAACAGTAGTCACAATTAATCTTTAACCAATAAATATTTAACCATTTGTTAAGCGGCTAAGAATTAGTTACAGTTTCCCCTACGTAAGAGAATACCGTCATAGTTGTTATTATTCGATTCGGTAAAAAGTTCGGATAAACTACAGAACAAAACTTTCGTCTTCCCGAGTAGCTTCCTCGGGTCCAAAGTGCTTCCATTGCACTTTAACTTGGGCGATGGCTCGTTTCCGGAGCGTGATTTCCCTCCGGTTGATTATACTGTGTGGCTCGACCAGAAATTCCCCGTCTGGTTCTACCTGCACAAAGTAAACTTATGTTAATTAAATAAGTCTTGAATATCGCATTATCATTTAGTAATCATGCTCATTCACTACCTGTATGTTCTGCCAATGAATTATGTGTCTTGGGTCATGAACATATCATTTTAATAACGATACATGAAAGACATTATGCACTCGAATGTGACTAGGAAGAGCCAAACGATAAGCTACCGGTCCCACTCTTCCCAGTATTTGGAAAGGGCCATAGAACCGGGGTGCTATTTTTGCACAAGATGCCCATCTTAGTGTACTCTTCTTTGGTTTAATTCTGACATATACGTGATCTCCAACTTCATACTCATGGTACGACCTCTTTTTATCCGCATACACTTTTTGTCTGTCTTGTGCTGCCTTCAAATTCTGTCGAATTTTCTTAACCTCTGCTTCCATTTCTGCTAGCATGTCTGGTCCTAGCATGAGTCTATTCTCGGGGCTACTCTAGTTAATGGGGGTTCTGCACTGCCGCCCATATAGCGCCTCAAACGGACTCATCTTTAATGATTCCTGGTAACCATTGTTGTAAGCAAACTCTATCAAGTGTAGATACTCCTCCCATTTAATTGGTTGCTGCATGACATACATTCTTAGCATGTCTTCTAGCACTTGATTTACTCGCTCAGTCTGACCGTCTGTTTGCGGGTGGTATGCAGTAATAAAATGTACTTGAGTTCCCAACCCTGTAAACAGTGCCTTCCAAAAGGCTGATGTGAATTTTACGTCCCTATCCGAGATAACAGTCTTAGGAATGCCATGCAGTCTGAAGATCTCACGCATAAATAAATCTGCTATTTGTACTGTCTTATAGGTGGATTGGACAGGTATGAAATGTGCCAACTTACTTAGCCGATCCACAACTACCATTATGGAATCATTACCTCGTTTTGATTTTGGTAGTCCGGTGATGAAATCTAATGAGATCACCTCCCACTTCCATTCAGGAATGGGTATAGGCTGCATTAATCCAGCTAGGTGCCGGTGCTCTACTTTCACTTGCTGGCACTCCAAACACTTGGTTAAATAGCTCGCTATATCCTTCCTCATGCCTGGCCAACAGTAGTCCTTTCTTATAGTTGTCAGCATTTTTTGATATCCCGGGTGTCCTGCATAATTGCTTCTATGATATTCATCCAGTATCATAGTTTTTAATTCTATTATGTTTGGAATGACTATCCTCTTCTTGAAGATCAGCAACCCATTTGGGCTAATCTCATAATCCCCTTGTCCACCTTGTCCTTCAGATTCTTGTGTCTGCTGCCACAATTATTTATACTCAGGGTCCTTTTCTGCTTCTTTTCTGATTTGTTCTAAAAATCTGGTTTCAATTTGGTTAACATATAACTCATAAATGTTATGCAGTTTCCTGCTTAATGCATCCGCAACTTTGTTCTCTTTTCCTTTTACATGCTGTAGATCAATGTCAAATTCGCTCAGAAAAGCATTCCATCTTGCTTGCCGGGAGTTTAAGTCAGCTTGTTTAAAATAGCTGGTTAGACTACTATGATCAGTCTTTAATACAAACCTTTTCCCAAGTAAGTAATGTCTCCACACTCGGAGAGCGTGCACCACTGCAGTTAGCTCTAAATCATAAGCTGAATATCGCTGCTCATGCTCTTTTAACTTGCGGGATTCATATGCAATTACCTTCCCTTCTTGTGATAGAACAGCCCCAACTCCTTCCTTGCATGCATCTGTACAAACCTCGAATTCCTTATTTGGATCTGCTACACTTAACACAGGTGTTGTTGTCAATAACTGCTTCAATCTTTCAAAACTATCCTGGCATTCTTTTGTCCATTTAAAGATTTTCCCTTTCCTTTGCAAGGAAGTAATGGGAAAAGCTATCCTTGAAAACCCTTTTATAAATCGCCGGTAGTAGCCAGCAAGACCCATAAAAGACCGTATATCTGCCACATTCTGTGGCACCTTCCATTCCATGATAGTTTTAATTTTCTCCGGGTCTAATGCTATACCCTTTTTAGATATTACATGTCCAAGATACTGTATCTCTTCTTTGAAGAAATCACATTTACTGAACTTTGGATACAACTGATGTTTCCTTAGCATCTCCAACACCATACGCAAGTGTTCTTCGTGTTCGTCCACATTCTTAGAATAAATCAGTATGTCATCAATGAAGATTAACACGAAGTTGTCCAAATAAGGGTGGAAAATACTATGCATCAGTCTCATAAAAGTGGCTGGTGCATTAGTTAACCCAAAAGGTAATACCATGAATTCATAGTGGCCATACCTGGTGCGAAAAGCAGTTTTGTGTATATCTTCATCCTTGATTCGGATTTGGTGGTAACCGGACCGCAAATCAATTTTTGAAAACACAGTAGCTCCCCTTACCTAGTCAAACAGGTCATCAATACGGGGTAGGGGATACCTGTTCTTAACAGTCAGCTTATTTAACTGTCGGTAATCCATGCACATGTGCATGGTTCCATCCTTTTTCCTAACGAACAACACAGGTGCTCCCCAGGGTGACACACTGGGTCTGATATACCCCTTATCTAATAATTCCTGAAGCTGCATTTTCAGCTCAGTCAATTCTGGCACACTCATACGGTAGGGAGTTCGCGAAATTGGTGAAGCTCCTGGCAACAGTTCTATTGTAAAATCAACCTCTCTTTTAGGTGGTAATCCCGGTATCTCTTCAGGAAATACGTCCTTAAATTCCTGTACTACAGGTATATTTTCTAACACAACAGCTTTGTCCTTAGATTCAGATAGTCCAACTTGTATGGCGTACAATTGGCATCCCTTTCTCATACATTTTGCCATTTGGGAAGCGGTAATTGGACGCAGACGTACAGGCTTCTTTATGCCCTGAATTTCTTGGAGATTACCATTCTGATCTCTGTAGTAAACTATCTTTTCCTTGCAGTCTATGAGAGTCCAATATTTCTCTAACCAATCCATACCCAACAAGACATCATAGGAGCCCAAAGGCAGAATATTTAAATCCACCATTAACTGTTGTCCACCGACTTGCAATGCACAATCTGATATTTTGGCACTAACTCTTCTTTTAGCTCCTGTTGCTAACTGAACCAACCAGGTCTTCTTAAATTTTTGACTTGGAAGTTTACAGATTTCCACTAATTTAGGACTTATATAACTTAGACTTGCGCCTGGATCTACCAAAACAGAAATAGTTTGGGATGACAATTTACCTTCCAGTTCTATCATGGTGGGTTGAAAATCAGCTTGCCAGTCCTCCAATGCAGCGTTAATTCTGGGTATGCTTCTGGCAATATCTCCCACCGTAGAGGCCTCCTGTAAATTATTCACTGCTTCAGTTTTACCCTGCTGTGGGCAATCTCGATAGTAGTGCACTGCCCCGCAGCCCCAACATTGCAGGGGTGGCCTCTGGTTTTTAGGTTGCTCAGGTCTATTTGAAGCTTCCATCGTCTTATCTTCCCCTGGCCATCTAATCCTCTGATGGTTCCTACCGAATTGCTTATTAACTGAATTCCTGGCTGAGCTTCTAAAGTTACTGGTTTTGCCCCTTTTGAAACCAGCACTGTACCTATTTTCTTTCTTTGTTTGCCATCCTTTTCCTTGGTCTACCTTGTTTTTTGCTTGCTGATAACACAACCTTGCCTTTCTGATGGCCTCATCCATTGTCTTAGGATTAACAAACTCGATACGCTCCTTCATATGGGCGGGTAAACTGCTCAGAAATCTCTGAACCTTGGCCTTCTCATCTCTTAAATGCGATACATAGCGCAGTAATGATGTAAACTTGGTGATGAACTCATCCATGGTCAATTTTCCTAGCCTTAAATCATGGAATTCTTGAGCTTTTTCATCGTAGAAACGCTCGGTCAAGTACTTGTCTTTGAAGTATTGTTGGAACTTATCCCATGTCACATCCTGATCCTCTATTCCCTTCACGTTCTTCACTTCTTCCCACCATAGGGTGGCTTTATCTTTTAGCTGATAAATAGCTAATCGTGCCTTAAGACCACTGTCATAATCATACACCTGGAAGTACTTGTTCATATTAATTAACCAGGCCTCTGCTACTTCTTATTTTTCTCCATCGAAGGTAGGTGGCTTAATCTTTCTGAATTCTCCATGTAATTCCACCTTCTGCCCTTTTCCTGCCTTCTGTTCTGTTCCATTTTTAGATTCAGCTTCATTAAAGTTTCTGTTCGGATTACTGCGCTGTGACAGAATTATTTCTTTTTGACTCGTATCTTGTTCATCAGTTTGCTGTTCGTTTCCCCCTTGGAGTTCTCTGTCAGCACTGGGATTTTCATTCCTTTGATTTTGTTTATCGGACAGGCTTTTTAAGATCCTTTCTTGATCCTGCATCATCCTGGCGTTTTCCCTTCGTATCCTCTCCATTTCTTCCTGCAACTGTTGTACTGTATGTAATAAGATGCGGGTCTTCTGTTGCTGTTCTTCAATCAGTCGGTTTGACCACTGGTGTTGCTCGATCCCCAACTGAACCCACATCTCGGGGTTTCCCTCTGGTGGAGGCTGCATTTCTCCGGCATTTCGCTGTGACTATTGCGAAGGTGTCCGTCTCATTTGTCTTTCCATATAATTATCGGACTGTGCATAGATAACATACAGTTTTAATGTCAGTTGGCCCAATAGGGCCCAGCGTTGTAACGCCGCTCTGATACCACTTGTAACAACCAACTATTCAAATATTTACTCACCATAAAAAAAAAATTATTTACACAAACCTTACAACTTGAACTATATCATACCATTATCCATACAATGTAATCAATCAACGCGTAACATTGGATATGGTGATAACCTACCTGTACTTGCAACGAAAATCTGTCACAATTGGATTTATGTTTGAGTTCTATGATGTCAGTGTTGATTACCATACTTAATAACGGGTACTCGTTACAATTATTATTGTGGAATTTGGCATTATTGTGATTATACTTTTTTCAAACCTTTGCGCTCATTACATATTTGTCAACACCTTGTTTATTTTGGGAATCCGTCTGATTAATGTTTTCGAAATCTCGGTACCGTCGCCTCACACGTGGCCACCTCCACATCATTGATCGGGGTTTAATCCGACGACTGTGGCGACCTCGGGTTGCTAATGACCTTGGCAATTAACTGTTTTTTTCCCGTTCATTGTTTCTTTCGTCGGAGTGTTTTGGGCGTCTCTGCGAGGGTTGCGAGGGTTTGGAGGTTTCGGTGAACTGATCTATGGCGGCCCGCGGTAATTGGCACCCTACCAAACACGACGCATCACTTCGACAGGTAGCTGCCCCTTATGCAATCTCCGAAGGTTTCTTTCAGTCTTTTCTTTTCGAATGTACGCCCTCTGTTCTTGCCGAATGCGTATGGTTAATACAGAGTTCAGGTTTTGGTGTAAAAATTATTTCTTATTTTGTTTAAATTCTTATTGTAATGGGCGGCAGGCTTCGGACGTTTATGGGTTTTCTTCCCGCTCGAACTCTACAGGTATAGCCTCCTGCTCTTTCTTTTATTTAGTGACATAAGCATTTTACTTCCTATTCGCCATTTTTGCTCTCTTCTAACGAAATCCTTGTGCTTTGTTATAGGTATTACCCTACCCCTCTCCGTTTGCTCTGGCCTCTTGGAGGGTTCTGGTCGCGGAGGAGTTTTAACCTTCGACTCTGCCAACAGGTACCCTATCCCTCACGGTTCGAGTTTCTTGCTCCTTGCTCGGCCAGCACACTTGTGCTTGGAAAGAAATAGATGTTGGAAAGGCTAGGGTTTGAGAACCTGTTCTTTTTATTATGCATTCTTGAGCGGCTCCTTGTCTAAAGCCGAATGTAGCCTAGGGTTTACGGTTATCTAGTTTTATATTCTGAGGAAGAGCTTTTCCAGTTTTAGTTTTTCCGTTCTCAAGCGTTGTTGTATTTTGGTTCTACAGTCGAGTGGCCGGGGCTCCTATTCCCGTGCATATTTCGTTTATGGAACTGAACATTTGCTCCCACAGAATTGGAATTTTCACCTGTTAATCAGATTATTTTTATTCTAAGAGTACATGCACTGTGTATTATGATATTTCCGTTTTGCGTTAAACTATAGTTATCATTTTCGAATGGATTCCTATTTTTCCAACTCTATATAATTAATAAGCTCGAAATTATGATTCCTCTGGAACTTACTTTATTGTTTCATTCACAGTAGATACATGCGCTATGTTTTAGGCTTATGGGCATTTCCTAGCTTCTCTGGTTATATGGCCGCTTTGCTGGAATTCTATGTATTCTGTATATTTTCTTGTGGACGATTTCCAATAATGCATGGTGTTATACGTACAAGGGTTTCTGGAATATTTTTAGTTCTACAGAGTTATTTCAGCTGTTTGCATCTCATTTTTCCTCAAGGCTTAATTTAACTAGTACTGCAGGTGTCCGGACCACCCGTCTCGTCCGAGTTTATCATAGACAGGAGGCAACCTATCTAGATTCCTGAATTAATCAGGCGTTTAGATTAACAGCCCACCTGGTATATAGTTTCCAGTTACAACTTGTTCTATGGTTATTGTACTGTTTTGTCCTAGAACAGAAGTACTTCGAGTCGATGCTAAACAACCCCTTTTATTACACTGTTATATATATCCTGCTACAGTAGTTTAGTCTTCTTTCTTTATACACATGTATGCTATCTTTCTTATTCTGTTTCACGGAAAATAACCTCCTATAATTTATCTGTTGTCCCAATATGTCTAATTAAAGAAAGAATACAAAAGAAGATGGTAAGAAAACAACAGTAGCTGCCACTACAATTACACAGGATAAATAAAAGAAAATAATTAAATATAAACAAAACCTCCTGTAACAGGCCCAATCCTTTACTTCCATGTAATCCAGAAAACTAATTGCATTTTACTTATCTGTGTCCAAAGATCAAATGATGGTACTCGTTACCTCCCTTCCATGAACTGGGCAATCACGTTCCACAGTTCTCCCCCGAGCTCCAAGCCTGGATCTGGTTGAACACAAAATTTCTGGAGGAGAGTTCTCAGGACAGTCTGGTCCAACTCTCCGACTCCAGTGAAAACAAAATTTCTGGGGAGTTCTCAGGACAGTCCGGTCCGCTTCTCCAACCCAGAGTCGATCTGTTCTGGAAAACTTTTCCAGCTTACACAGATTTCTTTTTCTTTTTTCCTTCTCACAGCACCCCTAACTCTCTTTGGAATTTCCCTTTTATTCCAGAGTTCTCTTGGGTAACTGTAGAAACTGTTTTTCTGTTCAACTAACCCAGATTTACTTTTACCATCAATTGTTTTTACTCACGAAGTAAATTTAACCAATTAAATCTTTTATTCAAAAATCAAAATTAATTTTGTTCAGATACTTAAATAAAAATAAACAGTAGTCACAATTAATCCTTAATCAATAAAACTTAACCATTTGTTCGGCGAGCTAAGAGGGTGGTTACGAAATATTCAAGAAATTAATTAGTATGCTCGATTAGGGAGGATGGAAAAGGATATTAAGGCCATGCGGCGGGTTAGTTGAATTATACGGGTCCGTGCCAAGATCTAGCTCATATGGATCGAGAGGATGATTAAAGATATCATGTTTAAAGTTTTGGGTTCTCTTTTTTTAGCGGTATTACTTTTTTTATTAATGTTAATATTTTTTAGGAAATCCAGGACTTAGATATCGATTTTCATGAGATATTGTATAGGTTATTAAGACTATTTATGTTTTTGGTTGACATATTTCGTACTTAGGTGGCCAACGGACACAGTTTCCTACGGGTTGGTTGAGGTCTAATTTTTTGTATATACGATATTCGTTTTTAAAAGTAATAGAAAATGAAAAAACCTACATAAACTTACGAAAAAAAACAACAATTTATTTATTAAAAAATATATATATTATTAAAAGTAAAGTAATATTGTGTTAATATTATTGAAATTTTGTAAATTTTATAACCAAATTGGATTTCTATTAGTTTTACCATTATTTTTACAATTATTTAAAATATATTGATTAAGATTAAGATATGCTAGTGTCAAATTATAATAATCTGTATGTATGAAAACTACTTTGAATATGCGAGTCTGTATAGAGATTTACATCTATCAATTCGAGTCATACGCATCCTTCTCTGTTAAAGTGTCCCATAAATTTAGATTAAATGCTTTAAAATGACTCTGAGTTATTAATTGATTTGATGTAATAGTAAATATTTTAATATGCACTTGCTTTCCTTTATCCCTAGAGGTGTTGACATTACCTTAAATATATATGTTTTGTAAATTTGGTAGTATCTCTTTATTCAATCATTAGATCAAAATAGCATGTTATAATCATAATATATACTTAATGGTCCCAATGCGCTCATAGTAAACTAGGTTTCTTTACCACTTCATAGAGTTATAGAGCTGACCAAAATTGGTAAGTTTTAATTCTCTAGCTACATTCATGTCTATTATCTACTATATCCAAAGACTTACTTTGAGAAAGTAAATGTTATTCGTACGTTACTTCCCAAAAAACAAGGAACCATAAAGCACACATCGATGATTCGATGGGTGTCGGTCCTTGACGCTTGACTTGGGCATGTCGACTTGGTTCATACTGCGAAGTTGACATTCCATTCGACGAAGGCAAACATTCGATGGTGTTGCAAGATATGGATTTTTTGGATGTCCTTGTGCATTTATGCTAAAATAGAGGTTACTTTCATATCTCCACCTGTTCTTGAACATTAACAATGGCCTTGGCCGGTAAACACTTCATTGTTCGGTATATGTTTATATATTGTTTAAATAATGACGATCGGCCTGGTGTTCCCCCGTTTATTAAGCATATCATCTCTTCTTCGGAGATCATATTATTCCACTTTTGTTTTATCTTTCTCCCATCCTGAAATCAAAGATTTCACTTGGCCGATGTACCTACCCCATAGGCATGGAAAATGTTCTCCTTTATTTCCTTGAGACTTCCTTCCTCTTGCTTGGCCCCCATTGTTAGCTTTCCTTCCAGGAATTTCCTTTATCCTTACCCTCCTTTTTCATAGATTTCCCTTTCACGATTTTGGATTGGTGGTGTTCGGACAATGCAGATTCTCTTCTGCAAGGCACAACTGAGCTACTCCTCGGAGCCTGTAGTAGCTTTAGAATGAGTACTATGAGGCCTATAGAAGGCAACATAATTGCAATATTGAATTTAGTAAAATTATAGAAGATAATGTCACCTTATTGGTGGTCACCACCCAAACCATATTCATTTTTGTGATTATTATGTCCCTCTTCTTTTATCTCTGAGCATTTCAAGGTACAAACCAGAGCACCTTATTGGACGACTGGGGTGTATAGCTCATGTTACTTTCGGTTCTATAACATGGTCACACAAAGGCCTCAACCTTCCATATTTTGTTATATATACTCTTCTTAGAAGTTACATGCTTAACATGCGGGAGTGGGCCTTGAAATGATATGTTCACCTGCACCACAAACAAGGATAGAGACACGACAATGACTAAGACCACAGACAAAACACGATAAGATTTACACATTCAACTCAAGAATGAAACTTGATAAGCTTTATATGCAATGTGAGAATGGACCTAAGCATGCGTGGTAATGATTAGGCCCCCAGTAACCCGAATTTGGCTTACCATGCGAGGATTTCCCTTAACACTATGAATATTACCATATGGAACTCTAGCCCCCAAGGTATGATTATATGCCATGAATTAATTCCTTAAGTGTCATGCCAAGCGTAAATTGGAAAACAAGACAAAGATATTGACCTACATCACTATGGCCATGATCGGTATAGTTCACAGAGTGTAACGCTGTCCGTTAGGCCCGGGGTGGTGGGATCATAATTTGACTACGTATGGATTGGCCATACTAAGATGAGTACATTAAGCGAGGAAATTTTGGAATTGATATACGACTTTGTAATATTGACATGCAAAGCTAATAAATAAACATGCAAGGTTATTCAAGAAATTCAAATGACGAATGAGTTCAGGATTCAAGGTTTCCCCCACACTTTCTCCTACCACTACTTTGCATTCTTCAAACCCAAAATTTTGGAATTAACACAACCAGGAACATAACGAGAATATTCATGCAAACTTAAAACCATGGAGAAAGACGAACATAATTTTCATGCAAACTTAAAACCCAACACCCATACCTACCGAACGTCTGTAGTCCCCAATAACCGTAACATCCCCATGCATAATTTAATTGAAGCGACTGTGAAACGATCGTCTTATAAAAACTAGGGTGAATCTCTTACATTCCAAGCCACGGAAGAAAATAAATGAAACAAACGGACCAAAGCCTGTATTTCTCCGCAAATACAATCATACTAAGAAAGGAAACTAAAAACACATGGGAAGCAACAACGCAACTACTACCAATTCCTTAAGCACCGCTCACTTGAACCTTCTGCGGAAAGCTACCTTCTTTACCTACTCAACATACATCCAAAAAAGGAATAAGATACAAACCTTAAACTTATATTTTCTTCCTCTCGTGTTGGCACTTTCCCCAAAACATCGACATCATCGGTTGCTTTCCGTACGAATTTAATGTTGTTATTATACGGCGTGGGTGAAGCCAACCATCTCGGCCCTATGTCATCATGAACTCCTGCGTGTAGAGCGCACGGCGTCCTACCACCTCACTCCTTCCTCGGTACACATAGCACGATCGGGGTTTAGATTTTTTGTTGTTGTCTTTGTCCACTATCCACTACAAATTTTGAAGCCACCTCCTTTGAACGTCTATCCTAGGTGAATTCTAGTTGTTTTACTTCATGATTACACCCCCGAGTTTGAAAAAATAGTTGTTTCATTCCATATCTACGGTGTTGGGTATGTGTTATATTCATTCCACAACTAGCCCCGCGTCTTTGTACGTTGCGCTGGAGCATAGCGAGAGTGCGGGGGTGGCGGCGGCCCCCTTGTCGGAGTTTGGGGTAGTGCCCCAACAAATTTTTTGGTATGCGGTCCCACTCATATGCGGACCCACCCATGTTTTGTGCATGAATTTGCACATGGTTTTGGGGTACGATGGTTTGTTACGGTATTTTGTAGATCGGTCAGGGAACTACGGTTATGTTCTAATCTAGGGTTGATGGATTGGGGTTTATGTATGCTTTATGTATATATATGTGTTGTAACACTAAAAAGGGAGATAGAATGAAAAAATCAAAATTTGGTCGTCCCAATTTGGGATCCGGGGGAAAATCTTTGTGTTTATCTATTTTATGTTTTATGCTCTCGGCTTGTGTTTGTTTTTACATTTATAAGATTCGTGTGTAGATAATTTGTTCGGAGTTTAAAACCTACATTTGGTATCAGATCAATTTCATCTTGAGGGGCTATTTCTTGTTAAGGGTTTTTTGCTTGGGCACGAGTTGGGTCTTTGTTCGGTGGGAGATTTGCGGGGAGAAATCGATTCTTGTGGTGAAAGAAGATGGCGAGCGGTGGGAAGATAGAGATCCAAAGTTTAATGGTCGGAAGCTTTGAGTTATGGAAGCTCAAGATGAAGGATCTGTTTGGTGGATAAAGATCGGTGGATCACGGTAGATCCAATTACTAAACCAATGGCAATGTCATATGCGAACCCGGAAGAAATTGGATCGAGCTAGAGCACAATACGGTTGTGTGTCTCGATTCGATGTTGTTAAATGTATCTAGGGAAGCTACGATGAAGAATTTGTGAGAAAAATTGGGACTTTGTGCCAATCTAAGTCTCAGTGTCACAGTTGCTCTGGAAAAAGTTGTATAACACGAGGATGAAGGATGGAGGCTCGGTGACAGGCATCGAACGCCTTCAATGCTGTGGTAAGTGTTGTCATCACATTGATACTAAAATCTCAAATGAAGATAAGTGCATCATTTTGTTTGTTCTACCGGACTACGTGGGACGATCTGGTTATTGCAATAGGTAGCAACACAACTACCTTGAATTTTGATGACATTGTATCGTACTTGTCGGAGGAAATGAGACGGAGAAATATGGAGGGTCAAAATGGAGAGGCCTTATCTTTGTACGAGGAAGGACCCAAAATAGAAACAAGAATAAGGTTTCGAGTGGGAGATCTAAATCTAGAGGGAGATCTAAATCTCCTGGAAAGTTGTGTAAAGGTGTGTTGGAAATGAAAAAAGGAAGGACACTACAAAAAGGAATGCGAATCTAAAGCTCTGAGAAAGAAGGGATCACATTAGGCTCATGCAAAGGAAAAAACCACCTCGGATGAAGGTGGGGATGCGTATTTGGCTTCTTCTTCAAATACACTTGTAGATCATGAGTCATGGTTGATTGAATCGAGTGCATCCTTTCACTTCACTCCCCATAGGGAGTTGTTATAGCAGTATGAGAAATATGATGGTGGTGATGTCTTCCTAGGGATGATAGGAAGGCGAGTATTGAACGTGGAAAGGTTGTTGGAAAGTACAGGTGGAAGGATTAGAACACTTCCTGGTGTTCTACATATTCATGCCGTGGCCGGAAATCCACGTTCTGTAAGAAAGATGGATGATGTAGGTGTAAAAACGAGTGTTCGAGAAATATGCACGCAAGATGGTTCGGGGAGCACTAGTATTAATGCGGGAGTTCGGATTGGAACTCTATACAAGCTACAAGGTAGCCTTTGTTATTGATGGGTGTAACGAGTTACGCTGGTTCTGAAAGGAGGTAAAGCCTAGCTATCTACGGAAAAGACCATGCTATGGCATCAAAGGCTTGGACATATTGGAGAGAAGAGCCCGGATCTTGCATAGAAATTGTGGTAGAAGGTATGTCTAATTGCTCTACGGATTTCGATTTGTTTGTGAACATTGTGTATATGGGAAAAAAATGGGTGAGTTTTCCTTACGATGCTAGAGGGCGAATGAAGATATTAGAGCTTGTGCACGGTGATGTGTTTGGACACATGTCGAGTTCCATCCTTTGGGAAAGTCATGTACTATGTTTCATTCATAGATGACTTCTCAAGGAATACATGGATATATTTCTTGAGGAAGAAATCTGAAGTCTTTGACAAATTTAAAGAATTTAAGGCTGCGGGGAAAACGGACGGAGAAGAAGATAAAGGTGCGAGGACGAGATAATGGTGGGGAGTTACGCAGAAAATTTGAAGAGTTACCTTAAGAAGTGTGGTATATTACCAGCCAGAAGACTACCTCATACACACCGAGGAAAAATGGAGTTGCGAAAGAATGAATAGAACAACGTGGAAAAGGCAAGAAGCATGCTCGGTGGTAGCGAGGATTAGGACAAGTGCAGGCGACGTTAGGCCCCGCATGTTACTTAGTTAACGGATCACCTTCATCGGTGTTGGAGGATAAGACTCCACATGAGGTATGGTGGTAAGAAACCCTCTCTTTCACATCTAAGGGTATTTGGATGTGATGCATATGCTCAATGTTCAAAAGGAGAAAGGACCAATTTGGATAATAAATTTGAAAGGTGCATCTTTATTGGGTATAAGGATGGTTTAGAGGGTTACAAGCTTTGGGCAGGAAACAAGGAAGGTTGTGTACGTATCAAGATGTGGTGTTTAGAGGGTGAAAGATGTTGTTACACACTGGTCCTACCAAAGGAACACGAGAAGATAGAGTTTGAGCTAAGGGAGAATGAATCCAGGACTCTACAACGGAAGAAGACTCGAGAGAAGACAACCACAAACCCAGCTTTTAAGAAGATCACTTCGGGAAAGAAGGCAACCGGAAAGGTATAGTCCATCTATTTTTTGTTCGAGGTTTTGCCTTAACTATAGCGATGATCCCAGGCTGTCGGGGAGGCAATAGATTGAGAGGATGGAAAACTATGGAAGGAGGCCATGGTTGATAAAATGGCATCCTTGCACAAAAGTAGGAGCATGGGATGCGGTGGAGTTGTCGTGGAGAGGAAGCCCATCGGGAGCAAATGGGTGTTTAAAAGAAGTTGAATGTAGAAGGCAAGGTGGAGAAATACAAAGCTCGGTTGGTAGCAAAAGTTTATTCTAGGTGCGGGAATGATTTTGGTGATATTTTTCCTCCTTTGTTACTTAGGGATTACTTCTATTAGATTAATTTGCTCTGTTCTTCTTGCATTTGATTTTGAGATAGAATAGATGGATGTGAAGACAAAATTTATTCACGGGGATCTAGAAGAGGAGATCTGTAAACAACTTGAAGGCTTCATGGTGAAGGGTAAGAAAGAACTTGTATGCGAGGTTGAAGAAGTCTGCGAAAGCATGGGTTAAAACGAGTCACCAAGGATGTGGTATCGAAATTTGATACCTATATACGAGACTTGGCTTCACCGAAGCGAGAGGATCTTGTGTTTATTTTAGATTAATTGCGTAGTGTTATTTATTTGGTCTTGTATGTGGATGATATGTTGTTGATTGGAAATGACAAGGGGTATCCAAGATTTGAAGACAAGCTGTTCTCCAAATTCGACATGAAGGATCTTGGTGCGCAAACTATATTTTGGGCATGGAAATTAAGAGATCGAGCAAAGAGAAGGCTACGGTTAAACCGAGAGGAAGTATGTTGAGACTATATTGTAGAGGTTCAATATGCGAGATATTAGCCAAATGAGTGTTCCTATTCTGTGGGTGCAAAGCTATACGGTGACAGTGTCCCAAGACACAAGAAGAAGAGGAGGATATGTCCGTGTTCCATATGAAAGTGCGGTCGATGCTTTGATGCAATAATGGTCTATACTAGACCAGACATTGCACATGCGGTGGGGTATTGAGCAAGTTTATGTCAAACCCGGAAGTTGGACGGCCAGGTGAAGCGGTTTGATATTTACGTGGCATAGTGATTATGGCTTGTGCTACCGAAGGAAGACTAAGTTAGAAAGAATGTTGGACATTAGAGTAGTTTTGTTGACGGTATTTGGGTTGGAGGTCTGGACCAAAGAAGATCTACAAGTGGGTATGTTCCTTCTATTTGGAGGTGCGAGTTAGTTGGATGAGTAAAAGACGGTCTGTGTGGTGGCTTTCAACTACGGAGGCGGAGAATACTATCTTGACCACTCATGCAAGCAAGGAAGCGAGTTTGGTTGCGAGAGATTGTGTTCAAGTATGGGGTTGAGTACGGCCAAGCTATAATGATAGACTATGATAGCCAAAGTGCAATTTTCTTGGCCAAGAACCACCTTATCATTCAAAGACAAAGCACATTGATGTTACGTATATCACTTTGTTAGAGATATGGTTGAGGCTAAAAGAGATGTTCTTGGTAAAGGTGGACACTTTGAAGAATGTTGCGGATGCATTGATGAAGTCTGTGAGCACTCGAGTTCTCTTGGTGTAGAGAAACAATGGGTGTTGAAGAATTATTGTCAGATAAGCTCTCCTGGCATTTTGTGGAAGAAACGACAAGTGAGTCGGGGCGGTGCCCGACGATTTTTGGTATGCGGTCCCACTCATGTGGACACACCCATGTTTTGTGCATGAGTTTGCACATGGTTTTGAAAGGGTACAATGGTTTTTGGCCCCTGGTATTTTGTAGATCCGGTCAAGGGAACTACGATTATGTTCTAATCCGGGGTTAATGGATTGTGGTTTATGTATGCTTCGGCATATATATATATATATATATATATATATATATATATATATATGTGTGTGTGTTGTAACACAAAAGGAATAGAATGAAAAATCAAATTTGGTCGTCCCAATTTGGGATCCGAGGGGAAAATCTCGTGTTTATACATTTTTATGTTTTATGCTCTCGGCTATTGTTTGTTTTGTTATAAGATTCGTGTGTAGATAATTTTTGTTCGGGGTTAAAACCTACATACGAATGTGAGACAAAATCA
This sequence comes from Pinus albicaulis, assembly GCA_034641835.2. NCBI lineage: Eukaryota > Viridiplantae > Streptophyta > Pinopsida > Pinales > Pinaceae > Pinus > Pinus albicaulis. The sequence continues at coordinate 165,437 of JAXQQM020081920.1, read as the reverse complement.
TGTAGTTGATACTTAGTAGAAGGTCCTTAATTTCTTGAATTAGCAGGTTGTTCTCCAACTTGACTTCTTTTTTCCCACGGAGTTCCTTGCTACGACCTTTTTGGATAATCCATGTTACCATAGATGACGCCTCCATTACGAATTATTATCTTGCTCTTTTCTTACTATCGGGAGGCCTTGTTTGATCGCGATTAGCTCAGCTTCATTATTTGTAGCAAAACCAAATTCTATCGCTATGTCAGCACACTTGACCTCAGAATCTTTGAAGATTCCTCCTGCTCTGCTTAGCGGGATTACCTTTTGAACGCCATCATAATTGATTTTGAGGAAGCCTTGTTATGGAACCGATTTAACCCCAAATGATATATCATCGATTTTTGTTTCCAAGAAGTCAGGGCTAGCATTTGGGATTTGAATTTTTATTTTTCTAAAATTCTAGCCTCGTTTGCATTCACTTTCTAGTCATCCTGATGCCATTTTTTAGCAAGGATGGTTTTCTCTTATATTCTCCATAATGGTATTCCGGGTCTCTTAAATACGTACTCCTCTGCTCTCCCAGACATTCTCTTGTTCCTTTATTTCCCTATTGCCCACATCGCTTTATATAAAGTGACCAGCTCTATTAATAACTATGCATTGATATCCCCCTTTTCTCCAAGCTTCAATTGTGTGCCTCATACTCATTGTGTCTCTATCTGTTTATTGGAAAGAAAGGAGAGGTTACTTACATATGTTCCACTATAAGAATTTATTGCTACAAGTGTTTGATTGTTTCAATATGCTTCACATGTTTCATGTAGGCAGACTACTGAATTCCACGCTTCTCTAGCGATCCCATGTAAGTATCTTTCCATGTCTAACTAAACACAAAAAATATTCAATTTTCGACGATGATTTGCGGACCACATTTTTTTCCAAGGGGTACTTCTAGAGTCATATATATTATAATTTTTAATGTTGTTTCTTTCTTGAATTGTAAACATCCTTTCATTCTATACCCAATGCAGGGATATCTTCTCCCATGCTATGATTAATTTTTCTAGATTTTAACTCGTTTTCATAACTCTCCCATTTATGAGTATACAGATCATTTTCCATTTATTCTTTTAGTTTCCATTTCCTCCATTGATGGTCTTTCCTTTCATCCCATAATTGATCTATTGTTTGATATTCATCTAATTAGTGAAAAAAAATATCTCTCATAGATCTATTCTATTGAATAATTTCTCCCTTTGTTGCCATGAATCTTCCAAAAATTGAGCAATTTTTCCTCACAATTTCCAAAAAGCAGTGTTCCTAATAAATTGTTTGTTTGATGTTGCTATGCTCCAAATTAATGATCCTTTGGGAGTGCTTTTAACCTTTAATTTTCTGTAGTAGATAATGGCATTGCATACTTTTTCTCCCAAATATTTTCCACAAATATACGCACTTCATGTCATCTCCACTGAGATTTCTCCCATAACCTGATTCAACATATACGGGTCCCTTAAACCAAGGCCTTCTTTTTTAATTTTTAGAGTTTTTCCCAAGGAAGAAGGACCCATTTACGAGCTTGTTGGGATCCTAAACACAATTATTAAAAAATATTAGCCATATCGGTACAAGCTTGGATCTAGGGAACTGATACCAATAGTTGGTAGATAGGGATAGATTGTAAAACCGCTTTCACAAGAACAACTTGACTAGGAGATTAGATGCTGAAAGGACGAGTTCGGCAGGAGCTTGGATACGGTTTGCAGAATATTTCCAATAGGAAACGGAGAATTAAGGTTGTGGGGATACTTGTATATTTCATGGGAAGGGATCCTATGTTGGGCTTGGATGCGTGCCAAAAATTGTTGAGACATTGGATTGGTATTAAAAGAAGAAAACACGAGATTTGTCATTGTTTATGGGAGTACTGAAAACCATGAAATCCTTGAGAATGGATAAAATTGGCTTGGATTCTTTAATATTTTCTTGGAAAAAGAGCATAATATCATCGAAAAATGTTGGTGGGATAGGTTGAGAACAGCTTTAAATTTAAACCTTTAAGGTGACTTCCATCTACCTTATTCTGTATGTATCTTCCTAGACCTTCCACAACAATAATAAAGAGGAAAGGAGATAACGGATCGCACAGTCTCCAGAGCACGGGTGTCATTGAAAGGATAAGACGGAACTCCATTGAGTAGAATTGAGTAATTAGGAGAGGAAATAAAAGACGAGTTCCAATGAGTCGATCTCAAATCAAAGCAAAATCTTTGAAGAATATTTTTAAGATAATTCCAGCTAAGACGATCATATTCTTTGGAATGGTTAAGTTTAATCATCATACCTCTTGATTTTTAGGTTTTGAGAAGTGAATTAGCTGAGCTATGATTATTCCATCGAGGATTTGTCTACATTTCACAAAACTAGTCTTCTCCCGAGAGAGATTAAAAATTTTGAAAGAATTGGCTTAAAATTTAATTCACCATAATAGTGGAAAATATTTTATATATAACATTACATAGAAGCCCCGGTAATTGGAAACAGTTGGTTCATCATAATGATCCTATTTAGGAATTAAAGAAATAAAAGTGGAATTCGGGGGTTGGATATACCTTTATGGTTTGGCACAATTCCTCCACTAATTCCAATATGTCTCGGCCAGGTGAATGACCACGATACTGGTAAAATTTTGCTATGAAACCATACGAGGTCTGACTTTATTTTTTGCTAGGCCTTTTACAACTTCTTCTACCTCTTCAAGCATAATTTCTCGTAAAAGCTCCAAGTTTTATTCTCATTGATTATATGGGGTATGTGTTGTTGTATCCTTTCAATTTATTTTTGTTGTTTATGTTGATCGGGTCCCGTCAAAATATCACTAAAGTGTTTCACCAACAAGGCCTCCATATCTTGATGTTGAACCAACTTGCTACCTCCTGGATCTTTGAGGGAGAAGATACAATTGTTTGTCTTCTTTGAATCATTGCCTTATGAAAGAAATTAGTATTTCTATCCCTATACCAACCATTGTATTCTAGATTTTGTTTTGATAGTATTTCCTCCATTTTTATTCGTTTTTCTAGTTTACATAGAATAATTCCTTCTTCCATCACAAGGGTCTCACGATATCCCATGTAATATCATTCATTGTTGAATTTGTTTCATATGAGCCCATTATTTTCCTTATCACATTGTATATTGTAAAACTATGTTTTCTTCCATTTCTTTGTTTTTTTGCTTTAAATATTTTATTCGAAGTTGGAAGGAGTGAATCTTGTTCGAGTCCTTGGAATTGGCAATTCCACAAATATTTTGGCCTTGTGAAGGAATTTTGTAGCCACTTAGCCATGTACCTAAAATCTAAATGGTATTTTCTTATTGTTGTTTTTATGTCTACCTCTAGACATATTGACCCGGTGATCTAGTCCCAAAAAATGAAGAAGTTGAGGCCTCATAAAAAAAACATGACTACTTGCAAGGGCTTTAGATGCTAAGAACCTATCCAACCTTGACGCTACACGATTTTCACCCCTTCGTATATTGTTCCATATACTTACCATTAAAATTTTGAATATCAATTAGGTGCAAGTACGGTAACAAATCCACAGACAACTCCATTTCGGATTGCAGTGGTGTCTGTGTTTTGATAGTCTGGCAAATCAAAAGACAAGGCAACATCGGAACCAATATTCTAGAGTTACAAGATCTAGTCCTCTTGCTCTTAGAGAGGGATCTCTCAAATTTTTGTTTTGCAAAGGTTTATCTTGTGTGCTTTGAGTATTGGTTTTAGACTAGTTATTAAGTGCGAGTGTTTATTTGTTTGGTTGGGTTGAATTTATATAGCAGGAACATGAAAGGTCTAGGAAAGATATATAGGACAAAAAAATATACGCTTCATTGGGAAATAGATCGAAAAAGAGGTCATAACACACTTACTAAAGGATATGTGATATCAAAGGGCAAATCTAACTTGGCCAGGATCCTTTGTTTTGGAATGGAATGAACATTAATGATTTGAAAAGAGAGTTTCAATTCTCAACAAAGAGAATTTGAAAGCATAACTTGAAACAATAAAGAGTTCAACGTGAAGCCCGGGGCTAACCATAAATTCTAAAAATCACCTTTAAGCAAATAATGATTTCAAAAAACTTTAAAGTAAAATCTAAGATTAGAGACATACTAACATCAATTTTATTCTAAAGGACTTTAAGAAAACATATAAGATTTACTAATAATCACGGTCATAGAAGAGGGAACACCTAAAAACATACATGATCATAATTATAATAGCCTTTAAGCCAACGTTTTAAGTGAGGACCAAGGCAAGATCAAAGCAGACCTCTTTGATTCACTATAAGCAAATAACTTCAGGAGACTTCGACTAACAAAATTTTTAAGTGGCAACGGACGGAGGGAGAACCATAAATCATCACAAAAACCAAAAAATTTGTTCGAACTATTAAGGAAATACACAACATGAAGGCAGAAGAGAAATATTAAACCCTCTAAAATACTTGTGGAAAACACCAACGTGCTTTGCAGAAGGATGAATGGGTCTGGGTGCTTCAGGGAGTCATTTCTTAGCCTAATACTTTGCCATCCTCATGCAGTGAGAAATTATGGAACATGACAAAGCAGGCATATGTGATTCGAATACTTCACACGGCCAGCTCATGAATCCGGTGATAGACATGAAACCAAACATACCAATAGCATCCTCAGACCTCAAAGTTTCAATTTGTTCTTCAACTTCAAAGGACTATGTATTGATTTCGAGTTCCAACATTCTGACTTGTAATCATAACAATACATGTAAAAAATAGCCCTCACTCATACACAACATTTAGTATATATGAAATGAGGAGGTGAGATACGATAAAAGATCTCAGTTACAATTAATACGAAGTTAATGTCTTCTTAACACTTAGGGAGTCTCAATGAAGAAACGTAAGATGTTTCATTGTATTAATTGATTTACACTATGAATTAAACTCAGTGGGAGCTTAGTTGACCTTTGAGGCTACGTGGCGGTTAGGGTTATCTCAGAGATATCTTTTTTGCATTAAAAGTTCATTGCAGTAACTTATTGTTCTTGTTGTGGAGAAATGCGATCTTCTTCGATAACTTGACCTCTGTTTCGATGGTTTAATTATGGACGGCTCTATAGTAGGCAGGAGAAATTGATTAACCTCATATGTGGGTAGAGTTCTGTCGATAATCTTGTGCTTTCTTCTTTAAGCATTTTTTTAAATAGAGTTAATCTTTTGATAACGAGTCTTAGCGATAATCATTATGGCTTCGTCTTTTATTCCTCTTCTATTGAATTAATTACGGTCATCTCGCAGTATACTTTGTACGTACCCGATTTTGTTGTGTTCTTTCATGACTTGACGGGAGGTTATACAGAGGTTCATAAAGGCATCAAGCGAAACTGCGAGAAACGTACATTTACCTATGAATGATTTCCTTTGATGAATCGAAAACGGGAAGTGGTCACCTCCGCCTCAAGAATATTCTTCGAAAATTGAAAAATGATAAAGCACGAAAAATGAAATTTTTAAAAAATCTTGCTTTATGGTTGGTGCATCGGAGGGTGAGGAGATTAGAGCGCGGTGTGTGTAAACGTGTCAGGTAGATAAATTTATTGAATGGGTGAGAGAAAGGATTAAGTACGAGTACAACGGGTGCGCACGGGGGTAGGTAGTGAAGATTGAATGAGCGGTCGGAGAAGATGGAGTACGGTGGGTGGTCGCGCGAGAGGGGCCCGACAGTGGGGAGTGGGGCAATGGAGAAGGCAGTCCGGCGGGTGATCGAGAGCGAATGATGCCGGGCCATTGATCTACGGATGGGATCGACGACGGAATTGTTGCATTTGTGAGGCCCGACTGTGTGCGCACATTATTCTTCCTAAGTAACGGCGGTGGTCACAATGAAATCGGTAGACACCCAGAATCGGGACGGTCCATTGATATCGATGGGCGTCTGGTGGGTGTGTACGCGATGGACGATGGATGGATGGCGGTTTGCACAGTGTGCAGGGCGTGAAAGGCTGAGGTGTGGATGCTGACATGGGGGAAAACAACCTTTTGCCCACAGAAAACGGTCTGATGGATCTTGGTAGTTTTGGAAAGCAGGTGCTGCAGGTGGGGGGGGTCCGCAAGGCACTCAACGCAAATCAGTCTTGATCAGATCGACGGTGAGAATCGCTCTCAATTTTCACCCAGGCGCGGAGAAATTAAATATGAAATTTTCGACGGTTCAAGCAAATATCAAAGGTTTTTAATGTTTTGCGAAAATATTTATTTAAACCGGTTGGCAGAGCGGCTCGGCGCGGTCATGACACCGGGGTGTATGGGTGGGAAGGCTGAGGCTTAGCCCAAGTGGAGGCTTAAGCCAAATACACATGTCATTTTAATGATTTTTGAGGATTTTCAAAGGAATTTGAGGTTACATTAAAGTAAGAAGGGGTCTTGAGCCTTGCTAAATGGATTTGATGGAAAAATGTGAAAATGAGGGTTTTTTGTGGGAAATAGGCGGATAGAAAGATGAGGTTAGTTTTGGGAGAAAGGGAAAATGTGTTTGCGGTAGTATTTGGCCTTAAAATCGAGCGAGTTTCGGGGTGTTTTGGGATAAAACAATCCCGATTGGACGGGCGAGGAGGCCTTCAAGAAGTGCTAAGATCCAACGATTTTTATTGAGAAAAATTGTTCCTTGAAGGCTCAAAAATGAATTTAGCCACCTTTTGGGATATTGATTTACGGGTGGCTAAAAGTGGCTCCACTTGGGGATGGTGCCTTCTTGAAGACATCGAAATTTGAGACTGCATTCTGCGAGAGGTGACCATGTGCACGATCCATTGATTTTCTGCGGGACGCATTAGTTTATAATCCATTTGGATGCTCTTATATGGATGATTTCTAAAGAAAATGTATTAGCATTCATACAGGCAAATGGATCTTCATCGATACAACTTTCTACCTACTAGTCCTACGGATCTAACATTTTTTCCTTCATTAGAGTGCCTTGGTTCAACAAAATCTTTTTACAACATTTTATTCTTTTAGTAGTAAATATAATCTGATTACTCATGTTACTACGAACTTAATTTAACGATTGCAGTTGGGATGAAATTCTCTTACCTAATCTACTATCTGTTGGGATTAAACTATCCAACGAGATCTTATTCTCTAAATTTCTAAAACAAAATTTTTAAAACGATCAGTCAAGATTAATTTGTTTTGACTTTTGTGATCTATGGCATAAGGACTCATTGCACATGAGACATTTCCTTTAGAAAAAAAAATAAATTAAATAGAAACAGGTTGAAAGTTTGAAAGCATTTCCTTCTTTTCTACAACTACGATTTGTCTCTTATTGAGTTGTCTTCCTTTTCCCTCAGTTCAGATTTCGGTGATTGGAACGAAAGTTTTACACCTTTTTTGACTCAAAAATAAAACATATTTGAGTCATATCTCTTTGTTGAGTTCGAGATTTTGATCATGTTTGAACCTTTAATTTCTATTCTAAACTATCTAACGATAAACGAATTAAACGGTTGTAATCAAATTCACTACCTATCAACGAGAAAATTTAAAGCTAATTAGTCAAGATTAAACGGTTGGAAATACATTGAGAGTAATGTTTCGAAGTGGCATTTGAGCTTGCACACTTTCGGGATTGTTTCTCTTTTTTGGTATGGGGCTATACCTTTCTTGTTTTGACAATACGCCTGTTTTCTTCCTTTATTTGGTTTTATATTTTTATTTTTCTAACTTCGAATGCAACCTAGTTTAAAAGTCTGATATTTACAATGAAAAAATAAAATGATTTGAAACTTAAGATTCTTGGCGAAGTAATGCTTGAGCATCCTTCCATTGACGGGACCTCCATATAGATCTTCTCCATTCGGTGCTTTCAAGAAAAATGCATTGTGACCACCTCTCGGCATGAATAATATAGGGCCCTTTCAACAAATTATCAAAATTTTATGTTTCCCCTTCTCTTATTTTCTTGGAATCCTCATAAGAACAGACACGACTAGGAAATTGTTTGCCTTAGTCCTCTTATCGGATAGCTTCTTCATTTTCTTGGACTATTTGTGTTATTTCATATAATTCCTCTGCAGTGCTGTTGTGGTAGTTGTTTTTTTTTTTTTTTTTTTTTTTTTGATTGTCCCTTCTCACCATATCATTTTTCTTCACTCTGCACTCTTGAGAGAACTTCATGGTAGCACTCCCAACGAGGTGGAAGATTGCATCCATGCCACTTGAACCTAGGCGATAGGGGGACATGTTTATTGATTTCTTTGTAGTTAGCCTATCGGCCATAAAGCATGAACAGTTCTTGTGCCATGATTTACGATTTTTCTCCAACAGTTTTTAATGATAATGATGAGGCTTTTGTTGGAAGATTCAGCTAATCCATTCACTTGGGGATAGTAAAGGTGTAATGGCCCGAGGTTATGTGATATTTGTAGCGGTAAACATATTCTTAGATTCATGCTTATTATGCTGTTATGATTTTACGGGACAACCAAATACGGATAGGATATTTGTTTCAAGGAACTTGATATTAATGATCATTGGCATTTATGGAAGGTATAGCTTCTATCACTTGGTAAAGAAATCGATGCGTTGTGGCTTGATCGCTTATGTTGGTGAGGAGGATGGGTGAATTTCACCAATGAAGTCCGGCCCCCATTGTTGAAAATTGCCTCAACTGCGATAGGATGTAAAGGTAAGGAAGGAATTTCCTTTTTCCATCAAATATTTGACACTTGTAAGCGAAACCATGACCAAATTTTGAGTGTGCGGAAAAGGGTAGGCCAATAGTAACCGGATCTACAGAATTTTGTTTGCGGTGGCCTTCCGATAGAGGTGTCCTCCACATTCCCTGCAATGTGCATTTTGTTGTGATTCTTCCCGCATCATCTTCCGGTAAAAATTTAAGTAAAATTCCAATAGCATTTTCCAATATAACACTCCGTCTAATATGCAAAAACTCTAAACCTTTTGTTTTAAAGTCTAGCTTTAGTTTTAGAAAAAGGAGGGGCATTTAGATATAAAAGAACATAAATAATGTCGGCATAACAAGGAGAATTTAGGAATGTTTCATTAATGGAAAGAGACATCATATTCTTCTATTTCTTCTAACACATCTACTATATTTATGTCCCGGTGCTTGAAAGTTAGATTCAACCACTAGTTTTTCCAATCCTTTGCCCCTTGACTAGTTTAGTGGGCATGATTTCTAAGTCTCATGCAAGAATAGTTGCAATCCATTTCCCCTTTTACCATCGGGATCTTGACTTAGAATGTCCTTGACAACGGTATGTGGAACAAAAGCGATTATCATGAGAGTGTAAAATATAGACCTAAAGTCTTTTAATGTTTTCAATAATGCTAGGCTTGCTTCTCCATGATGTTATATTTGAGAAGAACATCTCTCAAGGCCTGCTAAAGAAAGATATTGGTTGTTCTTGCCTGAAATCATTCTTTTGGTAAAAATACATTGTGTATGTTGAGATGCAAAGGAAAGATATATAAATCTTTGGTAAAATGCGGTCATTAGTTTAAGTGCTTGAGTAAGAGCTTGCTTGACCCATTTCGAATGATTTTTTAGCTAGTAAAGTACATTTACACCTACATCTTTCTTAAGCATGTTTGTAATGTTTTTTAATAGCTGTTGAGATTAGGAATAAACCTCCTTAGAAAATTAATCTTTACGATGAAAATTTCATTCTTTGAGGCTCCTTGGATGGGTGATACGCAATATACCATCTATCCTTGTCGGGTCTATTTTGATTCCCTCTTCGAAATTATGTGGCCAAGAAGTTTACCTTCTTGGAGACGAAGTGTTTTCTTGGGATTCATGACAGAGCCAAATTTCTACACTTCTCAAAAACTTTTCTTAGGTGAATCAAATGTCTTCATCGGTTTTTGAAAGCAGTTATGTCATCAAGGTAAATGATTATGAAATAGCCAATGTCTTGGAAGGTGGCCCCCATTCATTGTCAGAAAGGCATTTTGACATACATAAAGGTGCCCCGAGGTGTGGTAAAAGCGATTTTTGATTTGATCACTTGGGAGCACTAACTTACTGATTTGTAACTTGAGAACCCATCTAAAGAGAAATCCTTTTTGACCCAACTACCTTCTGAAGTATATATGATCCATCTTGGGAAATGGTAGTTTTCCTTTAGGGATGCTACTTGTTTAAATTTACGAAGTCGATAGAGTCGATCTCTCCCCATCTTTTTCCTAACGAAGCTAAGTTTGATATACCCATTACAGAAATCTAACGGAGTACTATAATGCCGGCATCATGCATCTTTTCAATTTCGGCTCTAACTAAAGGTAATAAAAGTGGGTTTTAACCTCCTCAGTTTTGTTTGAAGGAGCTTTTGATTTTCCTTGAGGAATCTTGTCTTGAATGATGTTAGCATCATATGATTTTAGGTCTTTTTGTATCCCCAGAGAAAAAACATCTTTAAACTCTTTAAAGAGCTCTATATATTGCAATTTATGTGAGCTAGGAGAGTTTTGGACGGTTTAATCATCTTGGGTTCTTCTAGGAAGCTACCTATGTTATGTTCTTCTACATCTATTTCACAGGCTCCATTCTTGGTTATTTGGCTACATCGTTAAAATCGAAAAGGTGTTTTAAAGGTGTTAGACCCCTTGGGTATATCATTTTTGCATTTTAAGGACTTCCAAGTCTTCTTGGTCTGTGTTGTCGGTTACCTCGATTCAAAAGGATTTTCACATAATGATTATATCGAGCGTATATCATTTCGGCTTAAGGATTTCTTCGATATATGGTAGTTGATTATGGCTAGATTCGGAAATCTTTGAGTATGGGTAAATCATTTTATGACTTTAAAAATCACTGTGTTTGTCGAGAATCAAACACTGCCCGATGATCTTCGTTATCGAATACCGGTTAGTGCTGTGTTTTACTTTTATACTAAATTTTTGATTTATTTCGGGTGTCGACAATTGCGGCATTGAAAGCGAGTTCATTTTCTGCGATGATTCAATTCTCTTGGAATGAAAATAAGTTCATATTTTTCAAGGTTTTCAAAAGATCGAAGCGGTGTTTCGATATTCCTAAGTCTTGGTTTTTTTAGTGAGTATTCTCCTTTGATTTGTTTTATGATAAGTTTAGAATCTCATGATTGATGTCTCACCTTCTAATTGTTTAAGCGGTTATGTAAGCCTAGGAGAGGTGCTTCATAGTCGGCCAATATTGTTAGTGCATGGGGAAATCCAATTTGTATGAAAAACTTTTTGTTTCGTATTTGAATCCACACACTGCTCTTTGCACTTGTTTGATTACAATATCCATCAAAATTTATTTTCCAAAGTATGCCATCCTTGTTTTCATTTTCTTGTTCTTGTTGATTGTCGATGTTTGAATTTGATCCAAGGGAGATTGGATTGTTGTGGTGAATTGATTGGGTCTACGTTTTCTTTATCTTGTTGAGTAATGTCATCTTCATTATATAAGATAAAGGTATCTAAACAAATTGAATAGAATATATTGGAGAATTGTTTGGTATGTCCATGTTTCTCACCATGTACTTTATATGAGATTCCCTGTATAGTATTATGTTTTAGTTAAAAATGGGAATGGTAGCATAAGACATGTCATTTGAAGGCTTCACGAAGTTTGGCTCCCAGATCTTGATAAGAGCATTCCATACTTAGGGGAATGCTCAGTGTTTACAACTATATCCATAACTAGACTTTTAGCGGGGATGCGAGCTAAAGTAACATAAATCTTTCATTAAACCCAAACATTTGACTGACTTGAGTCAAAAGAATACAAATCTTTGTATGGTTTAGTAATATCTAAGCCTAAGCTCTCCATTACCACCTTGGGCATCGGATTATGTGAAGCTCCGAATCTAACATGGCGTTGTGTAAAATTTTCTCAGCCTTATGTTACGACTAACATAGGAGGGAAGGGACAACCCCTTCCTGATATTTTCCTTCAACCCGGACCAAACAACGGCTCGGAGTTTGTCTTGTCAAGTTTAAAGTGTACGTATCACTTCCCAAGTTCAAAGCTTTCAAAACTTGGTTTTGTACACCTCTTGGGTTACTAAGTTCAAGTAGGGGATGGTGACTTTTATTTTGTGATCTCTCCTCAAGGCTAAAAGGAATAATTGACTTGTTTGTATTTACATATGTTTTTTCAATTGAATTCTTTTTACGAACTTTGATTTGGTGAGCCTTGTTTGGAATGGTAATTGGGGCAGTTTTGGTAGGCCCACTAGGCCCAAGTCTTGGGGTACTTTTTCAACATTTGGGTAGAGTATTTTTGTCTTTGTTTGAATGCGGTTTTTTTTAGTTAAAATGTTGGTTTTTTCTCTTTTGTCTTTTTTTTTTTTTTTTTTTTTTTTTTGGGCTGATTTTTTTTTGCGTTTTTCTTGGCAATGAGTGCTAATGTTCTTATCTTTTGATTTATACATGTTCCCTTGCTCCTAAGATCATATTGTTTGTGTATCTCCATGATTGCATTTTCAAAACCTAATCTATAGTCATCGGAATCTTCATAGGTGTTTGTATTTAGATCGAGAGAAAAAATATTGTTCTTCCTCGATTGAGGAAAACATCATCCCCACTATCTCATCCAATCAAGTTTACATGGGATTCTTCCAAACTTTCCAACTCTCTATCTTTCTCATATTTATCTACATAGTTTTGTTGGAAGTGAGGTCTAATGCATTTGGTCATTTTCGTTATGTTTGTCTTGATTGTTTTCTCTTCTATAATTCTGATTTCTATTTCGAGGAGCAGCTTGGTTTTGATTTGCTTGTCTTTCTTAATTATACTCATCTCTTTCATCATTTTCTTAACATCCTCTCCATTTTTGAGCTTGAAGTGGAAGGAGTAGAACCTTCTCTAAGACACTCTCTTCTTAGTTTTCATTCTTGCTCTCTTCTCCATTAAGTTAACTTCTACGGAAAGAGCACCTCTTTGCATATCTTGAGAGTTGCAAAATCTCTCTCTCTTAGCGAATGAGTCATGTCAGAGTCAAACCCTTGAGGAAAACTTGTTTAAAAAGTTGAGCCTTGTGGAGGTTTTAGTTACGGGCAAAGTGAATTATACACACTATTAAACCTAGTGCAATAAGCTTGGACATTTTCCCAGAGGTTCTATGAAGGTTCTTGTAATCGAAAGGACTTGGAAAGTTATTCTTCACTTCCCATTTGTTTAAGAAAGTTTGATGGAAGCTTGGGAGATCGTTTATCTTATCGGGGGCTGAATTTTAAACCATTTTCTTACTTCTCCCTAAACTGCGAGCAAATAACCTAAGCTTGATAGAATCATCATAGTTCATTTACGTCAAAGTAGTCATTCATTTTATCTACATGTTGTGATGCGGTTGTAGCGTTGTTGGCATCATGCAGTAAGGAATTTTGGACTGATACTCCTATGGAAGATTAAATAATGGTATAGGAAGGACTAGGGGAGCATACCATGTTTCCATGATAGGTGGGGGAGGATTTACTAAAAGGAAAAGTGGGTTGAAGTGGGGTGGTTTGGACCGGTGGATGTTGGGTGGACGGATGTGGATGTACCGGGGATAGATTGTTGCGGCGACCTTGGATGAGAGACACCTAAATTGAGAGAGAAGGGAAATGTAAATCGGTGGTGTGGTTTCTCTACTGCAGGGTTGTTCACTTTTAATTACGGGGATGAAAGTGAGGACTGAATCTATACGAATTATATCATCAAGCAACCTAGTTCTAACGGGATTTCTTCGGTCGACTTGTGATTGGTGTAGGGGTGCGAGATTTTCGGGGGTGAATTAGATCTCAAGGGTGATACCGAAAACGATTGAAAATTTTATCTTGGAATATATTTCCTAGAGCATACTTTTAGGGTTTTCAACTTCTCCTAGTGGTTTTTTGGAGTCGGAAGTAGGCTCTAGTATGAATCTTTCTAGGAGCCACTATCTTATGTTTTTAGAACCTAGTTGAAAAGAAAAGTTTTAACCAAATATGACAATCTTTAAGAGGCTAGCGATATTTTCATAAGAGGGAAAATTTTAGTCTTAAAGCCTCTAGCTGAGTTTGTATGATTTTTAAGACTTGGGGTCTTCCCGGTGGAGTATTAGGTCTATTTTTTTAGGATCGTGGAGTGGCCGAGGGTGGAGAGAATTTACCTCTTTTGGAGGTAAGGTTTTTATGGTCCACCACCAAGTTTATTATGAAGCCAAACTAAAATTTTTGGGTTTTTAAAGGTTTTATGATCTTACATGTTATGAGAGTTTCCTAAATTTGTCTTAACACTTAGCTAGGGTGTCGGAAGATCTAAGTTCACTCTTATGGCTTGGTAATTGAATCCTTGAGAGTTTGACAAGGCTTACAATAATCCTGGGGTACTTAGTTTGTCAGCGATTCAAAAGGTCCTATCATGATTACCATTATACTTGGTAGTGCTTGAAGAAGGTCACTTATGTTATGCTAGGTAGTTTTTTGTTTTCTAGAAGATTTTACTCAAGGTCCCATCGTGATCGCCATTATGTTGGTGTCCCATGTTTTGATAGTTTGGAAAATCAAAAGACAGGAAACATCAAAACCAATCTTTAGAGTTACGGGATCTAGTCCTCCTGCTCTCGAGAGAGGGATCTCTCAAAAGTTTGTTTAACGAGTTTATCTTGTGTGCTTTGAGTATTGGTTTTAGACTAGTTATTAAGTGCGGGTGTTTGTTTGTTTTGGTTGGGTTGAATTTATCTGTTGAGCCATGAAAGGTCTAGGAAAGATATATATGACAACAAAATATACTGACATTGGAAATGGAGTCAAAAAGAGGTCATAACACACTTACTAAAGGATATGGGATATCAAAGGGAAAATCTAACTTGGCCACAGGGATCCTTTTGTTTTGGAATGGAATGAAAATTAATGATTTGAAAAGAGAGTTTCAATTCTCAGCAAAGGAATTTGAAAGAATAATTTGAAACAATAAAGAGTTCTTTGATAGACGGGGCTAACCATAAGTTCTACAAATCACACCTTTAAGCAAACAATGATTTCAAAGAAACTTTCAAAGTAAAATATAAGACTTGAGGCACCTAACTTCCTCAAATATTTTATTCTAAATGACTTTAGAAAACATATAAGATTTGCGATAATCACAATCATAGAAGAGGAAACACGTAAAAACATCTATGATCATAATTATAAACTGACCTTTAAGCCAATGTTGTTTAAGTGAGGACAAAGGGCAAGATCAAAATGGACCTCTTTGATTCACTATAAGCAAGAACTTCAAAGGGAGACTTCAATAGCAATTTTTAAGTGGCAACAAACAAGCGAGGAGAACCATAAAATCATCACCGAAACCAGAAAATTTGTTCGAACTATCGAGAATAAAAAAACGCAGAAGGCGAAGAGAAGATTAAAGCCTCTAAAATGCCCGGCGAAGAAAACATAAAACAATGAAGGATGAGCAGAGGTCTAAGGTGCTTCCGAGTCATTTATTAGCCTAATAGTTTCTATCCTCTTGCCCTTAGTGAGAAATTATGGAACATAATGGAAAGCAGGCAAAAACATGTAACGATTCGAATACTTCACCAACGACTAAGCTCATGAATCAGTGATAGAGCCATCTAGAATGACATGCAATACCTTCATCAAGACCTCCGAAGACTTCAATTTGTTCTTCAACTTCAAAGGACTATGTATTGATTTCGGAAGAGAGTTCCAACATTACGGCTTGTAATCGAAAACATGACCAACAACCAACAACCAACCTCTCACTCATCTTCTGTGTAGTATATATAGAAGAATGAGGAGGTGAGATACGATAAAGATCTCAATTACAATTAATACGAGTTAATGTCTTCTTGGCCCTTGGGGGTCTCAATGAAGAAGCTGTATAGGTGTTTCTTGTATTAATTGATTTATGCCCCTATGAATTACGCTCGGTGGGAGCTTAGGTGAAGCCTTTGAGGCTGTGTGATGCTAGGATTACTCTTCATGAGATATCTTTTTTTGCATTAGGGATTTCCATTGCGAAGTAACTTCTTGAAACACGTTGAGGTGAAATACGATCTTCTTCAATAACTTCGACCTCTATTTGAATGGTTTGAGGCAACGAGGTAGCTTTGTAGTGAAGTTTGGGAGAAATTGATTAACCTCATATGTGGTGGTGGAGGTTTCTGTCTGATAATCCTTTGTGCTTTCTTCTTTAACTATGTTTCAAATCGGGGTTAAGCTTTTGATAATAGTCATGGCAGTAATCCCCATAAAACTATATTTATTCCTTTGGTTAATTACGGTCTTCGTCTGCGATACTCTTTGTACGTACTTGGGTTCATGTGTTCTTTCTTTGTTGTTCGGGGCTACGCAAGGTTCATAAGGCATCCATGCTTGAGAAACTGCGAGGAAACGTGCATTTCTTCCCTGTGAATGATTTCACTTTGACAAATCGAAGACGGGAGGGTATTCACCCTCACGCCTGCGAATCTTCTTCTAAAATTGCGAGAAAATGATAAAAAACCACTGCAAAATATGAAAAACTTATTAAAAATCACCTTTTATAGGTTGAGCGCATCGGAGGGCACGCGAGGAGATCGAGCCATTGGATGGCATCATCCAACGGTCATGATTGATCGGGAGTGATCATGGAATGGGTGAAAGAAGGATTAAATCAGCCCTCGATCTCGCGGTGCGAACGATCAAGATTGAACGGGCGATTAGAGGAGAAGGATGAATTTGAGTCGAATGGAAAGTCAAATGGAGAGATTGGGCAATGAATTGTGAGCCGTCTGTCTACATATGGATCAATGGTGGAGATTGATTTGCTTGTATAAGGGCTCGGCTATCGTGCGCGCACCTTCATTAACCTCAACAACTTTGGTGACGATCATCGTTGAATCGGTGGGCAGAGAGATCAGACACGGTCCACAACGATATGTTGGGCATCTGGATTTCGATTATTAACGCGGAATGGACGATGGATGGATGGCGGTTTGCAAATAGTACACGGGACGCGTGGCGGCGGGTGTATGGAATCGGCGGCCATCGGGGGAAAACAGCCTTACGCCGAAGGCGGTGCGATGGATGCAGCGATTTGGAAAACGGTGCACGGCGGGGGGGTCCATAGGGAGGCGTGCTCCCTGCCGTTTGATCTCTGAGATCGGATCGGCAGTGGGGTCCATTATAATTTTGCGTGGGAAAAAAAATTAAGAATGAATTTTTAGACGGTTTAAACAAATATCAAAGGTTTTTAATGTTTTACCGAGAAATATTTATTTAAATCGGTTAAGTGCCCAGAAGCCCCGGCTCAACGTGCGGTCACGGTGCGGGGGTGTATGGGTGGGAAGGCTAGGGGCTTAGCCCAAAGGGGCTTAAGCCCAATACATAAAAAATATGCATTTGTGATTTTTTAGGATTTTCAAAGGAATTTGGGGATTAGTAAGGCTAAGAAAGGGGTCTTAGAACCTTATAAAGGAGATTTTGATGAGGGAAAAGGCATAAATATGAAAATGAGGGTTTTGTGAGAAATAGGGGGGATAGAAAGAGAGCGAGGTTAGTTTTGGGAGAAGAGAAAGAGGAAAATGTGTTTGCGGTAGTATTTGGTCTTGAAATCGAGCGGAAGTTTCGGGGTCTTTTAAGGATGTAAACAACGGTCTTGATTTGGACGAGAGGTAGGAGGCCTTCAAGAAGTCTTCAAGAGCCAATAGTTTTTATTGAGAAAAATTTTTCCTTGAAGGCTCAAAAATAATTTAGCCACCTTTTGGGATAATCAAAATTTACGGGTGGCTAACAGGGTTCTTCTCTTCGTATACCTCCTTTTTTAGCAAACTTGGGATCATATTGAAATCACCTCCTATCGGCGGTACTTCTCATTATGTATATTCTTTAGCATTTTTATGCTTTGAAGGAATTTTTCCTTTATACGGAATATGAGGACCATAGATAGATGAAATTAGAATCAAATCATTCGTTCCAATTTTCCTAAACCTTCTAGTTGAAATGCAAGGTAATCCTATCCATCATACCATAATCTCCAGTGAATTCCTGAGAATAGCTATGCCACACCCTGTTGCTTCTCGATTCTATGGCTACTACTTCATAATGCAGTTTCGAAACTTCAAGATTTCCTTAAGTCTTTGTCCTGGACTTTGGTTTCTTGAAGGAGTATCACATGTGGCTTCTTTGTATTTAGTCTTTATTTTAAAAATATTTTCTTACCCTTGGTGTTAAGGCCTCTCATATTCTAGGGAGAACACTATCATTGGGAAATTTTGTGTAATTTTAGGAATATCGTATGTGTGATATTGCCCTCCCCTAATTTATTGACATTTCCCCAACCATTTGAATAGATTCTGCCAAATTATTTCTTCCCCTCTTCTTTCCTCCTTTGGCTTGTGTGCAGAGTTCCCTGAAGTTTCGCTACGTGAACCTGGAGTATTTTCCATTTCTATCTGTCTCTGTTTTGGGAGGTCATGTATTTTTCTAAAGTTTCTTTTATACAATTTCTTTTGGTCTTTTTGGTATAAAAATGTCTAGTTTTCTCCATTCTTTGCTGTTTTTAACACCACTCTTCCATGCTTAACTCATCCTTGGTTGTGTCCACTTCCATTCTTGATTGTTCCACCATTTGCGATTAAGTCTTCCTTGTTTTTTGGTTACGATTGTCTCTTTCTTTTTGTCTTTCATGTTTGAGTTATATGACCACAACGTTATTCGTTGAATTCTCTTCCAAATTCTTCCAATTTTTCTCCTATTTCTTGCATTGTGCCTTTTTTATTTTGTGTTTTGACTACTCTTATTTGGATTTTGACTCTTTAGTCTGGTTTTCATGTGATTTTTTGTTCTTGCTCCTACTAGTTACTATATTGAATCAATCATATTTCTCTAAGTCCTCCTCCTCCATCTGGTTGCTTCACCTCCATTTTGGTAGAAACGTATTAAGAAGGCGAGTTTTGAATAAGTGGTTGTGTTTATGACATTAGCTCCGAACCTAAAGGGAATATTTCACCAATCAAGAAGATGTTGCCAAAATTCTCCGTCATATTCCATATCATGAGTTCTAGTAAAGAGACTCTATGACTATGTTCATATAAACACAAATGAGGATAAATGATATATACCTTCCACAATAGTGGCAGTTTTTGTTGTTTTTAACAAATCTACCGAGGGAGTTGCCAATACCTTCATGTATTTTTGTGTCCCAAAAATCAGCGGCAATGCAAGGTCTCACCCCGGACGAGGTGCTACTACATTGTTCTGAAGGTCGGGGTTATATTATTCTTCCCATTGCCTCATAAATAACCTTGCATTATAGTGAAAATATGGAACTCCCTAAAAAAATTCTTTCTTTATCTATCGAGGTGGTGAAGATCACTATAAAAAACACCTCTTGGCCCAAATTTAAATCTATATGGCCCTTAGGTTGCTGCATTTTAAGCTGGATCCATTTGATTAAATCCTTCCATTGGTCAGATGACTATGAATTTACAGTTAAGGTGTAGTCGCTGTAGTAATTTGACAACCTGGTCCAATTTGTTTCCCGAATGACAAGTGTGGCTTATTTGGCAGCTCTTGGTAAGAATTGGCCTTTGGCCTTTGCTGCCATTGGGCTCCTAAAACGGGTCTAGGTTAGGGACAACCCCTCCTTGGAATCTTGTCTACTTTTTAACTTTTGTATTCTTGTCGTTACATTCGATGGGAGGGGGATCTCACCCTCATGATGATGCTATACAATCACTCATAACATCCCCGATACGCAACTCCTTACTCAAATCCAATGACTGTCATATTTCTTAGCATTCACTGAACCCTAGCTAAATCCAGACCCTAGCATTAGCCAGAATGTTAAGATAACTCCTTTCAATAAATATATTAAAATCTTTATTGAAGCATAGTTTATTTATTTATTTTTCAACTATTAATTGATTTTATGCCATAGTAAATATTTACAATACGCCTTTTTCTTTAACTTTGAAGGGTGGTTAGTTTTTTTCGAATTTAATATATTTTTTTTATCCATATGTGTTAATTTATTATCAAAAACCCATTAGTAAATGTGATTCGGATATAAATCAAAGGCTTATATATACTTATAAACTATATTAATAAATGCGAGTTAATTATACAAATAATTGCTGGTTATTAATATGATTATTATTCATCTATTTTATTCATTCATTATTAATTAATTCATTAATAATTAATTAATTTGTTAAATAATTAATTTGATATTTATAAAATAACAAATTTTTCATTAGTAATAATTAATTCATTAGGAATTAATACATTTATTATTAATAACAATTAATATTATTACTATTATTAATTAATATTATTATTAATTAAATTTAATAGCATAATTAATTAATAAATATTAATAATAATTAATTCATCTATTTTTATTTCATTCCTAATAAATTGGTTAATTAATTCATTAGATATTTTTTTTTTTGGTAAATGAGGCTAATATATATTAATTTGAAAATAGAAACAATACATATGCTACGGTGAGTTGGTAAGTTGTGCTTAACCGAAGCCCGAAGCCTTTGTTAGAAAACTAAAAGTTTGTCTGCATGGAGGAAACTTGACTTGGAAAGTACATAAAATGGGGAATTAATTTTTTTTTTGTAGCACCAATGAAAGTAGAAATTATGTGATAATAGCAAGCATGAAAAAAAACTAGGAAGAGTCGATTCTTGCTGTGATCATTAGTCTTTGGCATCATCATCATTTTTAGGATATTCCTCCACTATTTGGCGGGCGTATGCTGTGCGGCGGCTTCCTCTTCGAGCGGTGCATAGATGCGGAGAGCTTGGGGATCGGTGTGCAAAGGATGGGAGGGCCACGAGGTACCTCTGCATCAAAGACAACACTTCCGAGGTACATTGCTGGGTCATTATCCAAACATTTCGTCATCCCCATCATCTTCTAACAACGAAGAGGCTTTGTCTTGCGGGGCAAGGAGTGATCACAGTGTGAAATAGTGGACTTCCTTGGTCCACTTACGCCTCTTTCTACCAAAACATGTGAGGGGCCTCCTCCTCTAGTCGAGTTCGGGGCTCTGAAGGGCCTCTGGCATGACTACACGAGTGAGATCCTTCAACGGATTCCAGAGTGATTATCGGTCCCACGTAGTGGTGACGAGGGAGTGTATATCTTGGCCTCCCTCCCCGATGGTTCTTTGTATGACCTAGGTGCCATGGTCAGGCGAAGAGGAGGAGGTGCGCGGCACGGGGGAATGCAAAGCAAGGAGCAGGGTGCGAAGCAAGGTGGTAGTGGATAGGGAGGTACGCTAAAGGGAAATGCATGGAAAGGAGCATAGGATTATGGGAACACCTAGGCTTATGAAACTAGCGAGGACGGAGATGGAGTTTGGGTGAGTCACGCGAGTCCGGGGGGGAGCATAGCACGGGGGTGCAACGCCGTGCGGGGACTAGGGGGGGGGGGCTACCTAGCAAACTAGGCACGGAGGAGAGCGAGGAAGCTGAAACAACATATAAAAACGAAGGAACGGTGTGGGTCTCTTTGTGTGCAAAAGTCCTTCCCTTTAATAGGCCTATGACACATGTGAATATCATGACATTATTGTGCCTCACACGTCGCTATGTGTTGTTATGATTTTCATGAGTAGGCACATGTGAAGACTTATGACCAAGCGACATGTCGATCAGGAAGATCATTCAAAACGATTGTGGAAGGTACCCTAGAGGGGTGATGTTTTCCAAGCATGTCTTCATTATGCCCTATCTCTGTCATCTCATGCGGATGATTGCAGAGTGTGGTTCCATGTCGGGTGAAGACTGCCTTTGCAGATATTCATCCTCTTGAGCATGGGAGAGTAATTATCATGCGTACATACTGCTATCACCGCATCCATGGAATTAATTCATTAAATATTTAATTAAATATTTCATTACATAAAAAATTATTAAATAAATAAATAATTTATTAATTTATTATTTAATTTTAATAATTAAATAATTTATTCATTGATTAGTAATTATTAATTAATTCATGATTAATTAATAAATAATAATAATTAATTAAATATTTATTAATATTATTTTAGTAATATAAATATTGTTAATTAATTAAATAAATCATCTCATTAATTATTAAGTTATTCATAATGGTGTAGTCTTAGTTATATCTTAAATAACCTATACGATAATACAATTTCGGGAACTTTTTGTTGTTTTAAATACATTTTTGAATGCATAGATTGGTTCAGCACCATGAAAAACCCTTCAAGGGCGCTCAAATTATGCATATTAAACAATTCAAACTAATTTTTTAAAATCTCGGATTTTAATTAACATTAACCGGAAAAATTGTCTTGCAAAAGGTTGTTTCATCTTACACACGTTAGGTAGGCGCATCATTTATAATTAATAATTTATTAATTCATTCGTTCATTATTAATTAAGTAATAACTCATTATTAATTAATTATTTTTAATACATTATTAACTAATTCATTACATAATTAATAAATTCATTAAATAATTAATTCATTCGATATTAATAAATAATTCATTACATAATTAATAAATTCATTGAATAATTAATTCATTCGATATTAATCAATAATTCATTCATAATTAATTAATAATAATAATAATGAGTTAGTTATTAATGATGCATAGATGTAAATAATAGAAATTTATTACATGTGATCCATAAATTATGTATCAAATCTTTCGGTGAAAATCACATTCGAGTAAGATTGTGTTGACGCATTCAAACCAACCCGAGTGTAGTTCATCACCGAGACAAGATGAAAATACGATCTAGGACTCGGCTTAAATAGATAATAAAACTCCAATTAGTCGTTGTAGAGCTAATTGGAGCTTTCTCTATTTAAATTTGGTCCTAGATACGAATTTCTCATCTTGCCATTTTGATGATGAACCATAGTGGTTGGTTCGAAGCTGCGTCGACATAATTTCCGAATGTATTTTTCGCCGAAGATTGTTACATAATGTAAATATTATTTTTATTATTATTAATATAAATATTGTTTTGTTTACATTAATTATAAGTAATTAGTTAAATACAAGGAATAATATTAAAGCCCTATGAATAGCTTTATATCGTGAATATGAACCTTGGATTAATGAACCCAAGTGATTGATGTTTTGTTAGTCGAGGTTCAAACATTAGATTATCACTTCATTAAAATTCATCTCAGAGCTCCTTTCTCTCATTACGGCGGACTTGTTGAAATTCGGCTTTGGAGAAGAACATGAGCAACCAATTACATGTATTATTCTCGCGAGGCCTAGACGCCACAACATACTAGTAAATAGAAAGGAAAACCTAACCAGCCATCATGGAGTTGGAGGGTATACGGGCTGTGTAATGGTCTCAATGGTATGCCTGTCATTAATATCTCCACCCCTTGCTTCCATCTTTAACGAAGGTGGTCATCGATGCGTCGGTGTTGGCATCTCGGGTTTTCAAACTTCTCCATGATTTCACCTTCAGATTGAATGTCAATAATATGTGCAAGAACTCGTTCTGATCTTCATACCTTTTTTCACGAGAGGAACAATCGGATTCTTGGATGTCGGAACTTGGGCAAAAATTGTTTCTATTGTAGTTGGGGTGGCCACCTTGAAGGCAACCATGGCCTCCTCGATCTCACGGCTATAAAACAAGCTAGACGAATCTCCTTCCTCTTGCATTGGTTGCTCGAGCTACCTCGGATTGGCAGCTCCTTGGCAGCCTCACCTTTGAAACGGAGCATCTCAATGATCCCCGCCTTCCAAAGCTGGGCACAGCGAAGTAAGAACGCCTCATGCCCAAACACAATGACAACAAAACCAGCACCTCTACCACCTGAAGCCGAAGGAAGGCTGACGCCTACCACAGACGAGGCCTCCCTACGCCCGATGAGATATGGGCGAAGTGTCCTCTAGGATAGAACCCACGGAGCCAACCTCCAACTTTTAGAGCCCACGAGCACCTTGTCTGAATCTCCCCACCTCTCTCATCTCAAACACACGAGTTGACCGAGCGCCTCCAAAGGTGCAAATTCATCTCCTCCCATCAAAAGCCAATATAAATCACTTCATCTTGATGCTCAGACAATCCCCACTTCTCATTCCCCTCCTTCCTAGCTCCAGCGCTGAGATTACTCCCCAACGTGAATGAAATTTCTACCGAGTTTTTGTAGATGTCCTAGGGTCTAAGGTCTATTAAGTACTACTCTATCCTGTCTGCTCCACCCAAATTCCTTTCTTGCTTCTCCTCCAGATCGAGACCTCGGAGGGAATGTAGAAGCCCAGCATTAACCTTCACCTCTCCGCAAACCCAACTTATTTCCCACCATAGCCAAATAGTACCCAACAAGCGCCACGAATGACAATCTTAATAGGACCATCAAATTGACAACAATATTCTTCTTCTCATTATTACACATTAAAGGAGGTAGGGGTGTGAAGGCTGGACGGTACAGTATCACCTCCTACTCTATCTGTCCTTCATTAGAATCACCCCCATCATGGACCTGGAGGGTTCTCTGCACAGATCTTCAGGGCCCAGGAAGTCTCTCTGGGATGAAGGTCCACTTTGCTTGACATACCCCTACAGGACAGGTGAAATTCTTGTGTATTGAGTGATCCCAGCACCATCAATTTACCCATTGTTCATGGTTTAGTCAGCATAGCACAACAGGATATATTTGAGTGGAGAGGAAATCTTCCTTTACTCTAATTGGGCTTCCAACTTCCAACTCTAACTAATTTTGGGATAGCTGATCTTCATATTTTGAGTCATGCGAAAAATCAACTTCAAGTCTCCCATGAGATGAATCAGCACCTTCTTCTGCATGTACCCAAAATGAGTCCATGTTCCATATGTAGTTCGTCAACATTATTTTGTGGTGGATACGAAGCACAAAATACACAGAATCTGAATGATCTCTAAGCACTCATCTATTCTATTGGACCAGGTTCCCTTTGGAGGCTCCATAGAAGATTAAATTTGGAAGCACCCCAAGGGGGGCTTGGAGAAAGTCGATGGAGAGGCAACCCCGGGGAACATTAGAAAAGTGGGGCATCGGGGAGACCACATCTTAGGACAAGTTGAGGGAGGATGGGATGTGAACTTCAATGGAGGATTCCTTAGTCATTCGGATCCACATTTTTGTTTGAGTGGATGGTTTCCAGATCTTTCTTTGTGAGTCCTGAGAGGCCAAGGGGTGCTTATTTTGGGAAAATGGATCTGTTGAGTTCCTTCCCATTGTTCCATAAGGTGAACCCAAGAGTTAGTAGCCAAGATCTATTTACTATAGGATTGTGGAATCGATGGATTAACCACTCCCGATGGTCTCCCAAGTCTCTGCTGCAGTAGTCCTCGGGATCATAGAGATCATCTATCTGCCTACACTTATTTTCTTAAAAAAATCTTGCGGGTGGTGCTACGTATTTCCTCAAGATTCGAAGCACATCATATCTTGAGGGCCCCTTATATCCATGCTCATAAGTTGGTCCCATAGAATATTTTTGTGACCCATGATCCATAATAAGTGGGACATTTTGGGCCAAAATCAACAATGAATTCTTTTTTCCATATCTTAAATGCAGGGAGGTTGAAAGTCATCTTCTTGATCGGGTGGGCTTCATGAAGGAGAAATTTACACCCTCTGTAATGTACCCCATCGACTTCGTCCGATTCTTGATAATTTCTAATTATTTGTTGAGGGAGTTCATTGTAGAGATGACCCTGACCATTACATTCTAATGAGATAGGCTAGTCTTCTGCCATTTTCCGGCCATCATGCAACCATTTTCTCCTTAGAATTTTTTTCTAGTAATCGGTGCAGCGGGATTGTGGTTTGTAGCTTATCATGAATCATTTGTAACTAAGAATATTGAACCTGATAGGGATTCTTCTACCATGAGTCCTCTTATAGGAGTGTCGAATGAGTACAAATTCTGTATTTCCTAAATAAGTGATCTAAAATAATGTGACAATTATGGCTAACAGCCATTTTCCAAATGGCGAGAACCAGAGGAAATATAGGGGGGATTCCATAAGAGATCTCCTTGAGTAGATCCTAACCCATACTTCTATGACAGATGGTGTCCACTTCTCCTCTCTACGCCTTTGCAACCATCTCCACCATAGTTTGGTGCCTAAGAAGCGTTAGTCCTCCATATCTACGGGGACCCAACCCACCCTGAATCTTGGAAGGAAGAGCTAATCCCATGCGATCAATGGCCATTTCCTCTCCATGGTTATACCATTCCATAAAAATTTACGAAACTTTATTTCGGATCTCTATAGATGCTTTTTAGGGCTAGGAGAGCTAAACGTTAGTACATCATAATCACTTTGAGTACATATTTCAAGAGGGTTTCCTGATCTTCCCGAGATTCCAAAACGTGAAAGGTACAATTTGAGATCTTTTTAAGAATTTTGGCACACGGTTCTTTCCATGAGACGATTGCAAAGAGCGTTAGCTAAGAGGGGGACCCCAAGTATTTTTAGGGTAAGGATCCAATATAAAATCCTAGGACCACAGGCGGGGAGAAAACTGGTTGGATGAGGAGTATGAAAAAATTAAATATTTCATTTGTCTTTGTTCGAGATCACTGCAGAGTGACCTCGAATTTTCCCATGATGCCATCGATTTGCAAGGTTGCCTCGAGAATTGATTCGCGATACAAAATATTTTTGTTGAAATTTTTTTGATGAGTTATGTCGATAGATGTGCCCGGAAAATAGAGGCCACAGGCATTGATGCTTCTAATGACCTTGATTAGGCGATTTAGACCACAGGGCACAATCCACGAAGAGGAAAGGCGATATCGGTTCCCCTTGATGGAGACCCTTGGAAGGACGAAAGGTAGAAGAGGGTGAGTAATCAACAAGGATAGAAAATAAGGGCATCAAAATTAACGATCTAATTCATTTCACCCAATCCTCAACAAATCCAAATACTTTGAAGGATTTGTAGCAGATAATACCAAACACAATTTTTCATATGATTTTGGGAGGCGTCTAGTTTGAGAAATATCTCTCTCTTTTTTTCATAAATCTTCAATGAATGACTTCTTAGTAGCAATTTCGTCAGGATCTACTCCTTCCCACAAACCCATACCTCTAGGGTTTATGATGTGGTAGATGGGTTTCAAATTAATGAACAATAATGAAAGGATCTTATGAATTCTACTATCTTTCCAGAAAATGGTGAAATGCGCCTTTTATAAACAGCTATTTTTGGATCAGTATAAATGTTGCATTGATTCTAACCAAATCTACTTAGGCCTCAGGGACTCCTCCACAGCTCCATACAATATCCATCCCCATGATTAACTTATGCCTTGAAGATGTTAGTTGTAAATACATATAGTCTCGGTGCCTTATTTAGGGGCATCTTAATTATAATACATAGTCTGGCTTAAGCAAGTAAGTATCACGTTCTACTATTTTGTAGCGATCAAACATGGCACATGGAAATTGTCTGGATGCCAATCACCTCTTTGTTCATTCCCTTTTTCTATCGGTATGGAGAAAAAAAGGAGATCAACCACTGACACATATCTTAAAATTGTCATTCTAAACTATTACCTTCTTGAATTATAGATATGTAGTTTTCTATCATTGCCATATGTAGATAGGTGAAAAGAACTTAGAGTTTGGTCCCCTTCTACGAGGCATCGGACTCTAGGGTTTATTTCACTCTAGGTTTCTTACCTCGAGCCTTCACTTTTCTGGATTCTGTGATCAATCACCTTCTTCTAAAACTAGTTCCACTTTGTATGTCCTTCACATACCATTTCATTTCGAGAACACTCCATATGATGTTATAACCTTCCCTTTTTTTTGCAAATATGTCCCAAAACTCTTCGTGGTTCCAAGTTTTGATTTTCATATTAAAGGTCTTGAGTCTCAACTTCCAGGAATACACCCATGTGGTTTCTGGGTCCACTTCAAGCTCCTTCCAACGAACACCGATCTTGTCGAAGAAACCTCGGTGTCTCCAACGAAAAGATCTTGAATCGGAAGGGCTTGATCTTGAAATTTTGGAGAGAATGAGATGTTGGAGCATATGGGCCAATGATATGAACCCATGAAAGGAAGATGTACCTTCATGGTGAGATCATTCGAGATTAGGTTCTCCGATAGCGGAGTCTATCCAAATGGCCGGGCTATCTAGTGCGCAGGCCTCCTCATCGGTTGTTCCAAGTGTGAAATTTTGTTCTAGTACTAATATCCTCCAACCAAAGCTCCTCTATGAGATTCTTGAATTCTTTATAGGTAGATTCCAATCTTCTAAATCTCTCTTTTCTCCTCTAGTGCGAATGATATTAAAGTCTCCTCGATGATCCATTTTGGATCAAACCTAGTCATAAGTCAATAGATGAAAAATGTCCACTTGGGCATGAATCCATGATTAACATCAAAACAATTACTTTATATTACATCTCACATTACTAAGAATTAAAAAAAAATATATGAAATTATTATTACTAGAAATTGCACCACATGTTGCGAAAGAAATGTAAATGAGGAAATAGCATAGGAAAGAGTAGTGTAGAAGAAATAAGTTGTTGAAGAGAAGGAGCAGTGAAGGAATGAAAGGAAAATTTTGCTTAAATGGAAGCAGAGTCGTCAAGGTTTCAAAGATATTTATTATAAGAGTTATCCATTAGAAAATTTTGTTATATATATTGAAATAGGCATATAATTGAGTTTCGTTTTATTAAAAAAATAAAAGGCAATATTAAGAACCTCCACAGAAGAGTTATAAAAGGTAATTGAGATGAAAAGTAAAAATCTCCTCATGACAACATACAAATGTTAGTCTTAATTGAATCATTAAAAAAATAAAAAGGGATAGTAGATTTACTAGTTATATCATTAAAAAAATACCACTTTTCACAATCTAATTTCTATATTAATTTTAAAAATATTATTTTATAAATATATATAATTATAACTCTTAAATATATTTTGAAAGCACAAATATCTAAGAAATATAGTTCAATTATTGGGCATTAGAAATTCCAAAGAGGTGAAGGTAAATGAGTTAGTATCAAGAAATATGACATCAACCCCTGGAAAAATTGAAAAATATCAATCTCAATATGGCATAAGTGCTAGCAGGGAATTATTGATAGGTGTTGTTGGAAAGAACTACATCATATTGGTTGATGTCAATGAAAAAGAAAGCTACAAACGCTAAGCAAAAGTTTATGGAGGAATTAAGAAATTAGGATTCAATAACATGAGAATGATGAACTTGCATGTTGGGCTAATATATGTAGGAAACCTTATGAAGATAGACTTTCGTATAATGTGAGCGACCTTTGTGAAAGAGTTTTGGTATTGAATTTCCATGTGTCCTGCAAATGAGAAGAATACCATGAGACATTGTATATCTAGAGGGGTGTATTGAGATCATTTCCCACTTTCGTGCATTGTTATTATTAAATAAAATTTCCTACTACATAGTATGTATAACTTGTATATTTTATTATCAAAATAAATAAATCGTGCTGAATATTATGGAAATGAGGAAAATAATACTAGTCCATTCATACAACTACCACATACTATCAATAGGAAAAAGGGTTTTCCTGTGAATCAATCTATGCATCTTCGTCATGCAAATTGAATCTCAACACTAAGGAGTCATCCTAAGATAAAAGTTCATCATAGTAACTTTGATGTTCCAAAAATATCAATCATTTAATTATATTTCTCTAAATATCAACAATTGGACAACAATCACAATATGAAGTAGCATACAGAATGTGTATCCATATCATAGTATAGCTGTGTATATATAACAACTTATCCAGGAATGATATAAAAATATTTCATAAGCAATGCAACTACTACAAAACTTGAATTACTCACAATCCTTAGTGATATACTCCAAGTTCTTCCATAATACTAATCGAAGTGTCTAAAGAAGCCATCATCACTCGAGGCACCATATAGGTAACACTTCGGGGAAATGTGTTAGAATTATAGATAAAATAGCTTATAAAAAGGATGTAAAATGCGGTATAAGTAATGAAATTGCTACATCAACTACTCACCATATAGCTAACATCCCAAGGAAATGTGTTGGGACGTATATACGATAGCCTATACAAAAGGATATGAAAATATGTTATAAAAATGAAGCGCTACGTGAACTACTCACATTCCTTAATGATATAATCAAAGTTCTTCTACAATACTAATCAAGTCTCTAAAGCCATCATCACTTCCAAAATCATATTTAAACATACAAAGTTGTAAAAAATGAATTTGTTTCATAAATTTTATAAGAATCACGTGCTCGGATCTAAGATATGGATTTACTTAAAATTTGAAGCCTCTTCTTGATTGAAAACATACTAAACATTGATAAAATATAGATAAAGAGAAATAATTTAAAATCTTCTTGGCACAATTGTTACATAATAATTTGATGCACAACTTGTATTGCAATAAATATCGACTTGCAGCACGTCCAAATAAAACAATTGAAGTAAATACTATCGGTTGGTTTTCAATACATTTATGTAATTAAAAATAGAGCTAGGAACATTTGAAGACAACTTCATAGAAAATTAGAAACTTATCTTCAAAATGCCTAGTTTTCCAAGCTAGCTTTGAATACCTCTCCAGAATCCTTATAACATTAGTTATATTTTGTGAGCTAATGTGATTTTTTTTGTCACAATGGTTTAAAAATTAGTTATTATACCCTGATATTGAGTTTCTCATTATGCATTTTTGTTTATGAACCCTTTAAATAGACCACAAGAACATTTGATTTTACATTGTGATCTCCCTAACATGGGTGGGGGTTCCAAAAAGGAATTGGAGAGTAAATTGAGAGGTTATTGTTAGAAATTGTTGTATAAGATGGGAAATTTAGATGTTTTATGGATGTCATAATAGATATCTATTTTAAATTTTTAGTGTCTTGGCCACCATGCATCTAATATGATCCATTTCAACTAAGAAATTCAATATCTATTTTAGATTTTTAGTGTCTACGTAACCACCATGCATCTAATAGGATCCATTTAGCTAAGAACTTCAATAAATCCTTTGTGTGGTAAGTAACTTGAAGCATCTTGAGACATTTTCTTTGATTGTGGTTGGTTACAAACTAACTGCTTGTAAATCTAGCAAGATTTTTTTCTTTGATTGTGGATTAGGTTATAAACTAGAATACACTCTCTCTTTAGAAGACCCTACAATATATACTTGATGGAGGAAATTTTATGATAAAACATGTACAAAAAAACCTTTAGGGTCCGTCTCAACGTGCTCTATTGTTAATCACATAGTGTCAATTGGTAAAGCATAATCTCTGATAAGGGTGAGTGGGTTTTTTTTTTTTCTTTTGTACGTTTTGTTTAGAATTGAAGAAAAATAAAAAAAAAAATTATAGAAGATAAAATTATGTAGTGAAAAACTTTGTTTAAAATTTCATAATAAAAAGTTGAGTAAGTTTGACATCATATAATGTGGGAAATTTGGATGGTTTGTAGACAATATGGATGTTATAACATATATCTATTTTAAATTTTTAGTATCTGTACCATGCATCTAATATGATCCATTTCAGCTGAGAACTTCAATATCTATTTTGAATTTTTAGTGTCTCTCGCCACCATGCATCTAAGAAATTCAATAAATCACTATGTGAATGATAACTTTTGACATCTCTAGCCATTTTCTTTGATTGTGGATAGGTTACAAATAATAACTTGTAAAATTAGTTTATGATTATAAAAATAAAAAACATATAGCAAGTTTTTTTTATTACAATTAGGTAATTAAAGATATGTATATATATATATTTTTTTTTAACGAAGAAATTCAATATTCATTAACAAAAAAAAAATTGAAAGAGTATGTATGTATTTACAAGCGTTATGTAGTTACAAACTATTACAACTAAGTAATTAGAGGTAAATTTAGTGTTAATTAAGAAATGAGAATTATGAACATTAATCATTATTAATTTCATTTTTATATATTAAGAAATACACCCATGAATAATAAAACAATCGTAACATAGAATAATATATAATAAAAAAATACATGTATTTTTGGAATAACAAAATAGTTGTAACAAAAAAATAGAAGAAGAAAAACTATAATATATTTAGATGTATGAGTAGATACATTTATTAAGAAATTAAAATTTTAAAAGAATAATGGTTACAAACAATTAAAAATAATTTTATGAAATATTTAGTCTAGATATTTTCACTCTAAAGAGGTTTGCATATCAATACATTTGATCCTCTTATGGCTCTTGGTAGATCCGGAGATTTAAGATTGATCTACGCCATCTTAATTCCCCCTTTAAATAAACTATATTCCATGAATGCCATGGGTCAATACCATGGGCTATTTTTTATAGTTTATTGTTATTTTATTTTATTACCTAAATTCAATTTAACTATTAAAAAGAAAAAAACAAATACTCGAGAGATAAGATTGATCTAGGCCATCTTAATGTCCCCCTTTAAAATAAACTATATTCACACATGGTCTGTGGTCAATACCATATGGTTATTTTTATAGTTTATTGTTCTTTTATTTTATTACCTAAACTCGGTTAACTTATTAAAAAGAAAAAAAACAAATACTATGAAAAAACATATATAAAAATATTTACATTTACATATAAAAATATAACAAATTTTTAATAACAACATTATAACTTAAAAGTCACCAAAACCTACATTAAATCTAACTTATTAAAAAAAAAATAACTAGCATTATATATATATATATAACTATTTACTGTGGATCTATTAGCCTAAAACATTTCAATCATCTAACATTTGATCAATGGTTGAGACATGGATAGTGGCGGCTAAGGAGTTGTTTTCAAATAGGAATGTCTTATGGCATAATTAATATACAACACTAGAATACAATTAATGATACATGAATTATTACAAAAAAATATATAATATAGAATGTGTAAAAATTAAATACAATTGGTAATAATAAAGAAAAGGATTTATATATTATATTTGTACAATGTTATATATTATAAATGAAAATCAATAACTAAATTTAAATTATAAATGAAATTATAATTTACAATATGAATATCTTAATGTGATATTTTAGATTTCTTGTCACTTGGCTTCACGATTGTTCCCTAACCCAACGAGGGTTTACGAAGGAAAAAAGACTCCACGTTGATCCTTGTCTTCATGCGCATTCTCACCTACACATCCTAAATATGACATTCTTAAATGTTGTCATCTCTCGTGTATAAATTTTTCTCCACAATTTTATCCCTCGAAATCTCAACTATTCCAAGTCTTCGGAAAATGGCTATTCCTCTTATCATATCAACAAAGCTTTTAAGGTCATCTATAATACCAAATCATTTACCTCTCCTTCCACTCCTCCCTAGTCAAGTTGTATAAATTAATGTAGATTCTAAAGCGCTCACTGAAATTTTCTAAATCACAAGACAAGCTACTCTCTTGATCGGAAGTAAATTCATGATCGAGAACACAAATCATTAACATGCATCAATATTCAACACACATACACAAAAATTTATCTAAGGGAAAAACAACTACTCAAAACTACTATCTATATTGCATTAATCAAAGAATTTTGATAAATACAATATGCTCTAATCGAAGCTTGAGTTCAACTTTACTGTATATCTTCTATCCTGCAATAGAGCTAACTCACTTGGAATGATACTTAGCAAAAATTTTGAGGCCTCAAGCTCCCATTTCCTTGCATTGTTCCCTTGGGAAATTTCCCCTATTTTTTCGAGAATTTCATTTTAAAAATTGTGCAATTACCATAGTCAGTTCTTTGACTAAATGCACCACACCAAAACCTACATCCGTCTAACTTATTAAAAAAAAAAAACTAAAACTATGATATAAATATATATAACTATTTACTTGTGGATCTAATGGCCTAAAACATTTCAATCATCTAACATTTAAAACAATGGGTAAGGATCGAATGCCATTAATGGAATTCCATACGACATAATTAATATTATTATTACAAAAATATTTTGTTATAATACCATGGATCAATAAGTTATAAGTAGTATTTGTTACAATATTAAAGTCAATATCATGGTTTATCGATACCACATTTCTAAAAATTCATAACCTAACTTCATATTATATTTTTTTTCATTACAGTTAATGTAATTAAAAATTAAACCATTAATTTATTAATTTTATTCAAAATATTTTTATTAAGTGTAAACCCTTCATCTACACCTAATAATTATTTTTAAGAAAAAAAAAACACTACTTATTATATAATAAACGAATAATAATTATTAATAATTAAATAAAAATTGCGAAACCTTATTTTACGCTATCTTCATAAACACCTTACAATGCCATTAATGGAATCATAAATTATATTTTGGTTGCATCCATTATTAATCGTGCAAAATACGGATTTCATCGATACAACTTATTGGCATGCTACTTAGTTGTGAGGATACCTAAACATCGAGGTTTTTTCTTGATTGTGACATTAATTTAGGTTGATTAGACGAGATGTTTTCATTTTTTTTTTTGTATTTTCCATGGTTCACTATGAGATTTATTATTGTTGATTTATTTTAATTATTTTTAATTTGAATTATACGGTATCTAATTGGCCAAAAAATTTCACTTCTTATTGCGAAATTCCTAGATTTTATCGCCATTATTTGTATTGCCATTACAAAAACATTTATATCTATTGCGAAAGTGTTGTACTTTATCTAGAGTCGCATTAAGAAAAATAGCAGAGCCAGTCTGGCTGCTAGCGTGAGCTGCTATTGTGGTTTGTCAGTGCTTAGCATGTCCGTGCGTATGCTCATATATCATAGTTGGTGCACGATATATAAGGTAGGGTATAATGCATCGTGGGCCAACGAGTGGTGTTGGTTTTTTTTTTAACCATAGGAAAATTCATAGATTATAACAATAAATTGAATGGACGAAGAATTTATCAACCTTGTGGGACCGTCATGAATCGCATACGAGAAAATCATAATAGTGGAACATGTTAATAAAAGTCCCAATGGCGATTGCGGAGCCGATGTGTTTTGTAATTTGTGATTTACATGTGTTTTTTAACTCGATGCTTAAAGACATTAATCTTATCGGAACATTCTTGGTATCGATTGCATCGAGAGGAAGGGCATCATTAGAACATTGGCAAATGTATTAATCGCAATCGGAAGCATTGAGTTGCGATTAATCACATACGGAAAATAGAGAAAAGAAAGGTTTATAGAAATTTGTGGTGCTCGAAGTTTTTCAAAGGTTAGCATTGTGAGTTAGAATATGAGAGCATAGTATGTCTGTGTCTTGCATTGTTTTAAAGTGGATATTAAAGCTATATTTTAAGAGGTAATGTAGTAAAGAATAAAATAATAAATCTATATCAAATGAACCTTTTGCAGCGTGGACCTCGGCGAATGTGAAAAAGCTTAAACCAAATAAGGAAGATAAATTTGCGTTATAAAACTTATGGAATTCGAGACTTGCCATTGCGTGTTTGAAGACATAAGAACTTGCGATTTCTTGATTGCGATTTGGCAAATCGCATTGCATGATTCAACAATAGCAAAAAAAAAAACATATCAAGTTTTAGAAACTTTCGAATCCAGGTAATTGAGAGGCCTTTTAACATAGTTTGAACATATTAGAAAAATTTTATACTTAGAAATATGTTAAAATGAATTATGTTTATTCATGGCATCGCAAAAATATCAAAAGTGAATTTTAACATTTATTGCAAGGATTCACGGATCTCCGATTGTATGACAAATGTTGAAAATGCTGGGAGATTAAATGGTAATTAAAGTTTTTGTAGGTGTGCTCCTTATTGTGTTTTATTTCTGCTGAAAGCATTCATTTGAATTGCAGAACAAAGGTTCGAATCTTTTCA
Organism: Pinus albicaulis; assembly: GCA_034641835.2. Classification (NCBI taxonomy): domain Eukaryota; kingdom Viridiplantae; phylum Streptophyta; class Pinopsida; order Pinales; family Pinaceae; genus Pinus; species Pinus albicaulis. Next base: position 129,545 of record JAXQQM020081920.1, on the reverse strand, counting down.
TTCGCAGAACCAGAGAGAGTTTACCCGACTCTGGAATGTCAAAGAGAAGCAGAAAGTCTAAAGTTGGTTTTGTTGCAAATTCTCCTGTGCTAAACATGCCGCCCAAGGAAAAACCGGCAAAGCTGAAGCTAGTCACAGACACCTCCTGTCAAGGACTGGGGAAGATGACATGGGAGAATGTATACAATTTGCTTGAAAAAGAGAAACCTAGGGTTGTTGTGCCCAAAGCGACTGTTCCTGATGAAGAAGATTCAGACTCTGAGTCTGAATCTCAACTTAGTGCATTGGCAAATTCATTTTTACACCAAGTTGCTGCCCGGGCGAATACTTTTCCCTACTATGATGTTATCAGATGGGTGATTGACAATGTGACGATTCAAAACAGGACTTTTGTTTCTGCTTCTGGATCAGTGTTCGAGTCATTCATGGCAGAAGATATTAAAGCAATGTACCATCTTCCCAATCCATAAAAGATTTACAACAAAGAATTCCTTAAGGAATATGCTGAAGAACATCGAAACCAGGCAGAGCCAATCAAAGAATGGAAGAGTAATCCTGAGAAACATAAGCAATAGGCATCAGGTATGTACTCTGTGGAGTCTCTTGCACCTCCATATTGTTATGCCGAAGAAATGATGTGTAGGTTGTTTGGAAACGACAACTCTGCTAGGTTTTCTATTCAAATGGTCCCGTTAATTCATTCTGCTATTAATTCTGAAATTATGGATTGGGCTGTCATTTTGTCGGATAAGATAGCTAATCGAATTCTAGAGTATAGAAAATATAAGAATTCATGGAATTCTTCCCCTTTCCATTTTTGTGGTTATATTTTGGACGCGCTCTGTTTCAATTCTGAGTTCCCCATGTTAGGTTGGAAATGGACTCCAAAAGAACCTATTCCTATTCATGTGTATCATAATTTCTTATGGAAAGAGTATTTCAAACTTCATGTTTACAGAGTCTGCCATGGTTTTCTAATACCAATCTACCAAACCATTTTTTGTCATTTCCCTCCTAGACTATCCAATAAGGCCAAGACTGATTTGTCTTCTATCGTAGATTGGTTCGGAGAAGAAAAATTCACTTATATCAGAATTTTTGGGAGTATTGTTCAGCCACATATCCTTCCCCTATATGTTCCAGATAAGCTGTTAGCTCAGGAAATTTCCTACCAACTGACAGTTGAAGGAATGTCTAGAATTTTGAAAAGAAATAAAAAGCTTATGTGGCCTAGCTTCCCTTTTAAGTGTGGTGACTATACTCTTAATAGTTTTGCTCACACTGAGAAAGAAGCTGGTAAGATTTCTAATCTTAAGTTTTCAACAATTCCTGGAAGACAATACGACCCAAGGAAAGTGGCTTATGATTTTACTACGTCTGTTTCAATTGCCCGATTCGAGCATGAACCAGACATTTTTGATGATTTATTTGTTTCCATGGATGATATATCCCAAGTCTTTGATTCAGCCAAGTCCAAGTTACAAGCTGAGGACTTGAAAATTTTTTTGTTGTATAGAAGCCAAAGGTTACTCAATTTGCCTCTTGATCAGTTGAGAGCTCCCATACAGGAGAAAGCATCACAACAAGCAGGAAGTAGTTCTGGTAAAGAAGTAGAAGGAGCTGATCCTGTTTTAGGGAAAAAGGATGACAACAGTAAAGCTGACAGTGCCAAAACAGAAACATCTTCTAAAAAAGATACACAAAAGCCTTTAGTGCAAACAGAAAAAGGGAAGACTGGCACTGATGTCCAGGTACATATTGAAAAGGGAGGTACAGAAAGTAAAAACACTGAACAGGCATCCAAGAATGATGCAGGTTCTCAACTGGGAGGACAAGTAGATACTGAATTGGTTGTTTCTTCTCATTTGCTAAATAAATATCAACAATTTGCACAGCAGATAGGATTGCAAAACAATCCTGAAGTTGACAATCCCAAAGATCAGGATGTGGAAACCATTCCTGAAAACTCGACTGGAGAAATTATGCCGAAGATAGAAGAAATCCCTCCTTTAGATATATTCTACAGTCCCAAACATAGGGCTGTGGTAAGAAAACAAAGGAAAAGGAGGAGAACAGATCAAGATGCTCTTTTGGCATCACAGGGGGAATTGCTAAATGTTGTTTATAAAAATGCTGAGGTGGATACATATGAGGATCTCACCAAATTGTCTCAGTATGCTGGTGCCTATAGTGCTGCCACTATAGATAAAGCTTCCGAAGTTTCACAGCTAGTAAAACAAAAGGATATGAAAATTGCTATGTTTGAAGAACAGGTTGCAGGTGATCAGCAAAAGATAATTCAGTTGGAACAACGGGTACAGGATGCAGAACTCAGAGCTAAAGAACTAGAAGAGAAACTCAGCCTTGAAAATAAAAATATTGATGAACAAGCCTTGAGCAAACAACAACAGTTGGCTCAAGAAGTATAAAAGCTACAAAATATTTTACAAAATGAGAGAAATTCAAAGGTTGAACAGGAAAAAATGTTCTAGTCATAAATGGACAAGTTTAAGGAGTATCCCAACCTGGATCAATACATTACTGAGGCTCTTGAAATGAACAAACTGCTATCTCAATAGTTAAATGAATTTTGTTTAAAGTTGACACAAATTGAGCCTTTGTAGGAAATTACACCATCTTTGATAGATAAATCAGTCACTCTTAGGCAAGAAATTGAAGATGTTGATGATAAAATTTCTAATTTTCTTTCATGGAAAGATACAGAGAAAGGAAAAAAATATAACCTTGCTAGAATTGAGGAGAGACAAAAGGAAATTCTATTTATGGAATGGGAACAATAGTTAATGAAATTAGAAAGAGCTACATCAAGGGCTAAAAGTTTAATGAATAATACAACACATTTGATTAATGACAGTCTGTACGCTACGAATTTGATCTCAGATTGTATTCCAGGTGTGTTACCTAAAGTAAAAGAAGTTGATTCTAGGTGGAAGCAAGAGATAATTTATAAAAATAAAAAAAATTAGCAAACTTCAAGGAATTTCATGGGATAATATGTGGACTTATCTGATCAAGCCACACAGTGAACAGATGGCCATCAAATTCCTTTCGAATTCTATTCAATGTATCATTCCTGAATTCTCTGATGCTACATACGCTAGACAATTACATTCAAAAATAACTCGGCCAACAGAAGTCGAAGATATGCTCAATCTCTGCCACCTTCGTTCATCCATCTCAATCGATGATTGATGAGTTAGTCTACTACAAGTTCGCATTTTAGTTTAAGATATTTTATTTTAGATATATTATAGGAATAGTTTTAGTTATTTTGTTTTATTGAGTACCTATTTAAACCCCTTTCATCCATTTAGAAAGGGGTCCTTAATTTGTAATATCTTTGACTTGGAGATTACATTTTTGTACTAGATTTACTTCTATATTCTTTTATAAAGGGTCACATCTGGTGATTCTGTGTAGAATTATTTTTTAAGAGTTGGATTTTTGTAGCTCGGAGTTGATTTTGCGTTGTAATTGCTGGATATTATCTATTCATTGTTAATTTCTTTTGTCATATGATATTCTCTTTTAAATTTGATAATTTTCGAGGCTTCAAGATTTTTGGGACTAGAAGGAGGGCCAAAGCTATGAATGGAAAATAAATCTAAATCTGAAAGCCATTCTAAGAGCACATGAATTATAGAACTGCACATAACATCTTCAGAGTTGTCAGGAATTTGTTTCAGAAGAGTGGTTGGTTTAAGTATAAATGTGCCTTTGTCTATTGGTGTTGTGTTTATAAAGTTGCACTTTGTTGAACTATAATTCAATAGTAGTGATACAGCTATGTGGACTGCTTCTTGAACTGAAATTTGTTGAAGGTTAAGCAAAGCATTTCCCAGAGATCATATCATTTTAATAGCATCAATTTTGCTCTTTTCATGTTGTTTTTGTATCCTTTTGAATGCATTTGTCATAGATCTGTCAACTTTGGTCATATATGAAGTGCAATATGAAACTGCAGCATATGCACTTAGAAAATATTGAGCATCTGTATTTGCATTCCATAGGTGTGGCATATTTTATGCAAAGCTATTATTCCATATTTCTGATAGTTTTCGTTGCAAGAATACCATTGGTTGTGTTAATGTACTTTGTATTAATTCGATGTAAGCAGTCTCTGTTAACTGGAATTCATCTAAGAAATCTTCATGGCTAGTTAATTTGTCATAGTGTTTTTTCTCTAAGGTGCTTTGCAAGGACAAAACTTTTTCATTTATTGAATCATGTACCGAAGTAATTGGTTCAAGAATGCTTCTTCTTTTCATTGGTGGCATTGGAAATTTGTATCTATACTATGATGCTTTTCTTTTTTTTTATAGCTTTTGGTATGATGATGTTCATGTATCTTTGCGAGTTCTGGATCAAGGTGATTTGTGGTACAAGTTATATAGTTATCCAAGAAGTTCTCAATTTCTAAGTTAGCATTAATTCCATATACTAGAGAATTTTCTATGCATATAGGAGCATGTTCATGTGCACTATCTCTATTTTGGAACTCAGTTACAAAGTAATAATATAATATTTTTCCAAAAAATGTGCTATGTTGACAGATCAATTGCTTCAATGCATTTTTATTATGACTATAGTAACGTGTACATGTTACTGGGTCCTTTCTGACAAGATAATCAATGTTGCATTTCTCAATTGTTTCAATGTGTTTCTCTTTATTTCTATTGCTATGTAATTTAATAAGAATTTGTACTAGTGGTGTCCAAAGATGCTTTGCAATTGTAAATGTAACAAAGAAAGTTGGAGGGCCTAATTGTCGAATCATTGCAAATATATGTTTCTGCATTTGTTGATGGTAATCAGTACAAATTCTTATGTGTTTGAAATCTATGTATCCAATGTGACTTTTTAGTAACTTTTCTAAGTTGGGCTTGTACTTAACATCTTTTGCCAACAAATTTGTTGCTTGTAATTTTCTTTTTCTTATTCATACTGAGATGCATGGCATGACCTTTTCAATGAGTATTTGCATTGTCTTGAAGAACAAATTTGTGATGTGATAGGAAAAGTGACCACTGCAATGCATTAGTTCCCACTTTATTATTTCTTGGTAACGAAATCTTTGTAGTATATCATTGTCACATGGATCTGCAAAGAATAGTGATATCACTATTAGTATCTATGCGATGTTTTCTTGCTAGATAGTAGTTTTCAATGTCTATGACTTCAACCATTTTTTTCCATGTATTTATTCTTCAGATTCGTATGGTGATTTGTTTACTAAGTACTATGTATCTTATATTTTTTTTCCTCAAAGATGAGAAGAGCTTCTATAATATTTTTTGGTTTATTGAATATATCTCTATGACAATGTTTACTAGTACAAAATACTAATTTTACTATTATATTGTATCTTTGATTTCAAAACAGTAAAATAAGAGGGGCAAAGTTGCAAGTAACTAGTTCCTATTTTGCCCCATTTTTAAATTTTTAGAATAAATTCCATTTAAAAATAAGTCCCCTTTTTATATCTTTTACATGAATAAAAAGATGCATATCACATTTTATTCACAAAGTTTACAAGTTTTAAAAACCTACCCATTTGATGAGTTAAAAGACCTCTTAACATATTTCGAAGATATTAGAAAAAATTTATGCTTAGAAATATGTTAAAATGAATAGTAAATCGCAATCAGAAATTTGGAAAAGATATTTTAAAGACTTGTTATTGCTTTGAGAAGTGCTGATGCGATGGTGCTCAATCGCAATCACAATTCGGAATAATATTAAGTATTGCACTTTTTTTATTTATAACAATGCGAAGTGATTTATCGCAATCGCGTCTCGGAAAAAATATTAAACATTGCAGTCGTCTCATTGGAAAATTCCGATGCAATTGCGCTCAATTGCAATTTCTTTTTTTGTATTAATTCGATGTACGTAGTTTATATTTAGAAATATGTTAAAATGAATAGTAAATTGCAATCAGAAATTCGGAAAGGTTCTTTTAAAGACTTGTTATTGCTTTGAGAAGTTGCGATGCGAGCACGTTCAATCGCAATCGCATAACATTGCATTCCTCTCATTGCAAAATTCTGATGTGATTGTGCTCAATCACAATCGCATTTTCGGATATAGATTGTAACAATCCACTTCATTTTAAATCTCTGATCCGATTGGAATTTGGAAAAAACGTTTTGACTGAAACAAATTGCAATGCGATCAACATTTATTACAAGGATTCGCTGATCTCCAATTGCTACGTGGCTTCTCCAGAGGTTTATCGCACACATTATAAAAATACCATTCACTACCTTGTGAGCATGCCATATACGACTACGCTTTTGTAACATCATCATTTTGCTATAAATATTTGAAATTCTACGATATAATATTACACAACAACAGTCCATACAAGCAATAACAGAGAATGCAATTATAGAAATTTAAAATTTAAATTAAGTTATGTTCTAAATAAACTTTATCATTTTTGTATTATTATTTATTTTAATTATAAAAACTTTAAAAAATTATTTAAAAAAATTAATTGTAAAAAATTATTAGGATTGAGATTTGTTGAAATGTTAAATAAATCTAATACAAATAATAATACTTAAAATCATATTTTTTAAAAATAATTTTAGTAATTGGGATTATGTTAAATAGTTATAGTGAATAATTCTTATTTGTCTAATTCAGATTCAAAGTTTCACCAATTACATGATAAACATTAATGTGTTGATAGTTATTACTTAAATTAGTTATATTTGAACTAACCTATACCATTTTCGTATATATGTAGATTAACTTCGCAGTTTGACAGTTTTCAAACTCCACACCTCTTAGATATTTCAGCCATGAGTATTAATTTTACTGTGGCTAATTATATCAATTTAATGGTTTTGATATTTCTCGGGATCTTATCTCATTAAGTGTTTCATGCCAATTTTTATGGCCTTATTAATTCTGCTCAACTTGCTATTTTAACTAATATGCTTTTCATCCCTGGATGCAGTGTGGAATTGACGTTATACAAAGGATGATCTGGGCAAGCTTTCAGTGGCTTGCCCACCGGGTTGCCCAAGGATGGCATTTACTCTCACCCTTTGGAACAATCAATATGATGGGCCGTCACCCTACGCGGCATTTATGCCGGTGGGGAGGCCGAGACACCCAGAACTTCAATATGAAGCCTCCAGATCCTCCGTCTTCATTCAAAATTTCTAGTGCTTTGATCTAGATTTGTTGTGGTTTGCAGGTATCCATGTCGAGGCAGCTTTGGCCAGTGGGTTCCAGCTGCTCGCCAAAAGCAGAAATACACAGCTTTCGCACCACTATTGGAAGGCGCTGCCCTCTGACTTGCTGTGTAAGCTTTACCCCTGGCTTCCATTACTCGCACAGCCCTTTCTATGCTCTGTCCAGCTTTTGCTCCTCCCTCCCGCCTCTGGGTCTCTCTGTCAATTCCGCCTTCTCCCACGAATTCGGTGCTGCTATGCCGAGACTGAGGCATCTTCTGCAATGTCGCAGAGGAGGCTCCAGGCGTCGACGCTCCCCTTCCCCTTCTTCTCCCTCGCACTCTTCTCGTAGCCCCAGTGAATGTCCTCCCTGCCGTCTTCATGGCAGTGGTCAGTCTCGTCATTTGCCTCCCTCCCCGCGGCGTGATGCCTTTGCCTCTACCCAGCCTGTTGAGCCTCGGCCTGCTACAACTGCCTTAATTCGGAATCCCATCACCGCCGTCTTCTATTCTCAATGCAGCTCCTCCCGACCCCTGGTTATTGCAATGGTTACAGTTTCCTTCAAAGAGTTTCCAGAGGATACTCCTGCACCCCCGCCATCTGTTCTCCAATTCAATTCACCAACCCCACCCTCTGCTCCGACAGTCTCTCAACAAGTGGACAAAGGTCCCTCTCGCAGGGCGGGTGACTCCAGCTCGAGCTTACTCCAGGTCACTGGGGCACAAGCAGGAGAGCATGATGCAGGGGAGGCTACTACTCAAAGTGCACCAGTTCTGGATTACGACAAGGGGTGTTGGTGTCGAATTGAAGAGGAATCACCCTCGGGTGACTATGGACTCTAATGCTCCTGCTTTTCTGTTATCTTGTCTAGTCTTTTGAGCATTTTGCAAGTTCTGTTTACCATGAGTCTTAGCTTGTTCAAACTGGTCTTTGATGTCAAAGTCGTCCCAAACCTTTGTATGGGTCGGTTTCCCCTAATGGGCGGCTCAGGTTCTTTGCTCTGTTTTGTTAAGACAAGGCTGGTTTCCTCTCGCGAGGCAGCTTTCAAATATTTCTCGGGCCAGTTTCCCCTTGTGGGAGGCCCAATTTTTGTTATCTTGCTGACTGTATGGCACTCTGATGCCTTGAACTCACTGTACCATATGTTATATTAATAGATTTAAGCTTACTTAGAAAAAAAAAAACTAATTCGCTTTTTGTTTCGTGTGCATAGAAATGTGTCTGAGTAGAGGCAGTTCACTCTATTAGTGTTGTACGGAAGCTTGTCCATTGAAGGTTAAAAACCTTTCCAATTAATATGACATTAACAACGTTCAAGTCTTGCCACATTAACTTTACTTTTCAAATATGCTTTATTCTGAATATAGTATAGTTGAAACCATAGGTAATAAAGATAAGATTATAAGCCCATGGGTAATTATATAAAGACTTTTATCGTAAGTCGAGACGAGTAAATTAAGTTATGTTTGTACTATATATTGTACACTGACGAAAGAAGCTAATCCCCGAGGTACTTGACATTAGTGCTGAACTTCTCTAGACTGACCCGCAATCATATATAGCATTACTAAGTACACATCAACTACATGCTAATAAGAACATCATAAATAAAATTGTGATGCATGGAGCTTTTATTGCTTGTATGATTAGAAGTTGCAAATAGAACATATAGATAACACTTTAAAATTGGAATCTATCACGTTTAAAATGCTCAACCATAATGCTCAACCATAGATTAACTAATTATAAGTATATTATAGTTAAAAAAAATAAGTTTTTATTTACGTTAATTATAATTTAATACTTAATATATATATATATATATATATATATATATATATATATATATATATATATATATATATATATATATATATATATATATATATATATATATATATATATATATATATATATATATATATATATATATTTTGTTCAATTTGCCACTTCTCTTTAAATTATTTGTGCTAATAGTTTGTTTATTTATTATTTTATATTATTATGTTTATTTATTATTTTATACTATTAAATATTGAATTGCAATTGCAAAATACTCTTAATTTATATAATTTTTATTAATGTAAATTTTGTGAATTATGATAAATAAATATAGTAAATTATTTTTTTAAGTAAGTTTCCACTTAAATTATTATTATCAATTATTTTTTTGTATAATATTTAGATATGACGAAGTTCTTATAAATTTAATTTGCATAATATTTATACATCTTCTATACTATATATATTTTTAAAAAATAAGTATTCAATTTTATTTTTAGTACTTGGTACTTGGTTTAATTTAATTACTAATTTATTTCGTATTGTTATTATGTAATTGGTATTGGTTAAATGTAATTCATATTTAACTTGTTTCAGACCGTTGTTAAAAGACAAATTAAGCTTAAAAAAGAAATTAGGGTGGGGATGTTGTTTAGCCTTCATTAAATTATGAATAATGATTAATATAATTTTGCCTTTCCTATGAAATTTGATTAAAAACGCTTTTAAGAACCATTGGGTCTAGGTCATTAAATAATTTATTAAAAAACATAAATTACAAATTTATCTTTGTCTGATTCGAGGATTACATTAAAGTAAATCCATATCAAACCTACATGCTCCTACATGAAAAGATTTGGTTGACTGATTCCATGCATGCCAATAAGCATCGGACCCGACACAACTTATTCATTAGCAATATATTCCTCCAGTTACGTTACTATGTATGCATTGAATATTATTACAGAGAATTAAATCGGGTAGAATAAATATTTCAATTTGTAATGTCATCCACATAGTTTTGACTTACTACTCCAAATTATTGAATTTTGGTATGTGGAGTTGTTTAGTTTTTGTTATTAAATTATAAATTAGTTATTAATATATTTTCTAGTGGGTTGAAAATACTTTTATGTCACACCTCCCATTTACACAATTTTTTTTCTTTTTTCTCCAAGCATTTCAGGCTTACCATGAAATCCTAATTCTCTAAACATGATTCCTCTCCTCATAATATCATAACCTCAAGAACTCTCTATTAACTTTCTCTTGTCTCATGTTATTCTAACTCCAAGTATGGAATGAAATTATATCATTTTATTTTCTATAAAGGTCACATATATCACCTATATTTAACCTTTACTTGGATGTTTATTTGCTCTTGGCCTTACGGTCCTTTCACATACATTATATACGATGGGTTTGGAATTTGTTATGCCTATGAGCATTCTCGACCCTTTGTAAATCTACATATCCACAATTTCCCAATACGTATATGTATACCCCTTTGATGGTGATTACAATTGATTTCAATGTGTACATTATTATATTATTGACTCTTCTTATACGTTTGAAGATCAGATGAGGTGGCATTCATAACTAATTTCACATCTGCGTTGATATGACAGCGTATCCGTGTACATGAGATTTTTAATGTGCAACTTGATTCCGCTATCGATTTGCATGCAGAGCGTGTAGTTCAACTCGACTTGAGGTACTGCGTTCATGGCGACGGGGTAGGTCTTCCACTTATATTTTTGGCGATAGATCCACGTCGATATGGTATTACCAGCCGGGCTTACTCGGCTTAATTGGCGCTCTTCTGTATGCAACTAGGACGCATGAAATTTAATTCGGATCTTGGCGTCATTAATGTGTATACGACTGGTTTAATAGCACTGGCCAACCTTCGATCCGTGGCTCTTCTCTTGTGATGTTGCCAAGTGGACGATGGCGATCATTTCGTATTAGGTTTTCTGGGTCTGTTGAATAATTATATAAGCCTTTGATATTGTGCAGAGATAGTTTTCCGAGTTCATTATTTGTTTGTGTATCTTTTCGTCTGCCAGGTCCTTACTCTTCAGAGGGTTTACTGACCTCAGTTCATGAAGGATAATTCTAGCGTGCCTACTCCACTGTGACGCTACTGGGTAATCGTTTTTACCTTCGTTTTGTTTTTTCCATTTCTCTTTAGAGATCAGGTGCGTCGCTCAGAACTTGCCCTACTTCGATTCTCAGGGAGTCTGCGAACGTGAATAGGATGAATGTGTTTCGTTCTGGGGTTTTGGTTATACCCTCTGTGCAAAATTTTCGTTGTATTCCATTTATGATTCATTGTCGACTTTGTTCCTCTGTCGATTTCATTGATTTAATTGATTTTGTTATTCAGGTGTAGCGTTCCAATCTACTTGATTCGCCTCGCTTCCAGAGAACGACAGCCATTCACTTGGACGTGGTGAGGTTCGATTTCCCTCCTATTTGTACCTATATGTTTATTTCCTTCTATTATTACCCTATAGAGTTTCAATTTAATCGATACTCTGTTTACAATGGTTGAATTTCAGAGAGCTCGTCGAAACCGAGATTCTTGGTTCCCAGGTAATGCCTCGTTGTTATGAGCATTTTCTCCATTCGAATGTTTTCCTAGCAACGGTGCTATTAACTAATTTCTGTCTTGACTTGTTTTGTTTTCCACAGGTAACGAAGATCCCTTTCGTATGTCTTGAACGCAGTCATGAGACCTTCCATTATTATGGATGTTAACATTGTCTTCCTTGACGTTTCAGGTCGGTATGCCGGTGGAAATACTACTACTCTCTTGTTGAGTTGTTTCGTCTGGTGTAGAATCATTCCTCTCTTATGATTTTACACAATTTTCATTGAGGAACGAGACTCCGTCAGAGTCAAAATGTTAATATGTTTCATTCATATGTTGGCGCTCTTTTAAATTTGTTTTTATTGGCCTAAGGGTTTCGATTCCCAGACCCTAGCCTGATAGGCTCAGCATGTATTGTGACTTTTGTATATATATATATTCCCTATTTTCTTATGTTGACCTAATTATAATGACGCTACAGCTTAACTTTATATGGACTGTCTCCTGCTACCTCACATGGAGTGATTCGTGTATATGATTTAACACAATGGAAATAAATCCTTGTTTAATTTGCTTATCATAGCAATGAATGTATCTGATATAATTCTCTGTAGGACTAATGTTGTTCAATATGTACCAAACTCCTCAATTACTTATGTTCTGCATGACTCTTTTAAGAGACTCTCCGAATTTCGGGGGAGTCATATTTTGTTTTAACTTTTCTTTTGATATATTTCGTTCGTTAGTTTCTGTAGCTAGATATCTCTACACTTGTACTAGTATCATGGCTAACAGTCTCCCTCTACTCATGTTTACACTGAAATTATTTTACTAATGTCTGTCTATACATATAATTTCATGCATAGCTTTGTGAGTCCATTCTCATTTATACATATAATTAATATGTATGAATTACCAGGACTATATTATTGTAGGTTTCTATACTTTTCCGGTTTTCCATGTTATATATTTCTAATTGGATCGTCTTTTCATTTTCTTATAGCTATTCACAGCTCTTGCATACATAGATCTTTGGCTCTAGGTATTTCTGTGGAGCTAGTCATGGTTTGGGATTCCTTCCCTTGCTACTTAGTTACTTGTGACAGCATTAATGTTTTCTATTCCTCCATTTGATCTTGGCCAAGGGAAATAGTAGTTACATTAGCATTGATATTATTGTCTTGTAGAAAAATATACAACGCTACTGCTCTTTACTTAATAGCTACAAAAATAATTAATTACACTCTATGTATTTACTTTCTCACTACTCCATTTTTCACAGAAGCAGTAGGAGTTACAATTTCCATGCTTTAACAGATATTAGAAATCTGATTTTTACCTTAGGTATTTGTTTGGGAACTTGGAGAGAAATTCTCTTTAGTTTATATATTCATGTTCATAATTTTGTACTAATAGAACGAGAATAAATTCACAATACTATACGTAGAGACTATGTATCATGGAATTTAACCAACCTTGGTTTAGACTTTCTGTTGGATTCTACTTTACAGGATTTTTCTCTACAACCATACAGAATTATCAGGTGACTGCCTTATGATTAATTCTATTAAATGTAGAAATAATAAATCTAATATCCTATAAATCAAATTTTTTTTTATATGTAGCCAATTCATACCATAGTAAGTAGAAATACAATTTAACTTAGAGAGATACCACTCATGCAGTTGACCAACCTCCCAACCTTAGAGTCCTTCTGTCTCCCAGAACTCACCCCCGAGCTGAGATCTTCTCCTTGAAACAGATCAACCCCTAATCTGTACAAGAGCAGCTTATTTAAGCTATTGTTCCCCAAAGCATGTTTCTAATTCTGCGTCCAGAATCTCAGGATGCTTTTCTTCCTGTTTGCCTAGGATTCCCATTTTAGGGATTCTTTAAAGCTGTTTTATTCTTTTCCTCAGATTTTCCAGCTTTTTACTTCTTCCCAACTACTTTCCTCATCATTGGGGAAATTCAGATTTTTCCTCAAAAATCTAAATTTAAAATAATTTCTTTCAAGGATTTTTAAAAGATTGTGGGGAAATATTTGCCTCATCCATCCTCGTGGATTTAGCAAGTGATCTCATAAATCTCATTTTGGTCAATCTGCACCACATCATTTTATTCATTTCCTCAATTAAATATTTAATTACATTCACAAAATATTTATCCTTTGGGGTCCACTCCCCTTAGGATTAAAGTTCAAATGTCTAACTTTGAAATTCAAACACATGAATTGGGGGTGTTACATATACCCCCTCTGAAAATAAACACCATCCTCGGTGTTGTTATTCAACTACTAGAGTTCATTTTGCAAATAAAAATGGATATTTTTCCATCATTTCAGCTTCTCTTTCCCAGGTAGCTTCTTCAGAAGTAAAGTGCTTCCACTTCACCTTTACTCTTGCTACTGTTCTGCTTCTCAATTCAATTTCTTCCCGCTCCAATATTTGAAGCGGTTCTGGCAGAAACTCCCCTTCTGGTTCCACCTGTACAACATTCCAATCAACTATGTGAGAAGCATCATGCACATATCTTTTTACTAATGAAACATGAAACACATTATGCACTCTAACATGGGGTGGTAAGGCCAGCTTGTAAGCCACTAGTCCCACCCTTTCTAAAACTTCAAAAGGCCCACAATATACGAACGGTACACACAACTTACGTATAAGTGTGTCTTTTTTGGGTTTATCTGACTCTACATGCTCCCCCACTTTAAATCCTCGGTGCACTCTTTTCTTATCGGCATAATTCTTCTGGCGATCTTGTGCTGTCTTGATGTTTCTTTGTATCTGTTTGACAATTCTTTCCATCTCTTGTAAAGCATCTGGTCCCAACATTAGTTTATCTTCTGGCTGACTCCAGCTCAAAGGAGTACGACACTTCCTTCCATACAGTGCCTCAAACAGACTCATTTTGATGGAGGTTTGGTAGCTGTTATTATAGGCAAATTTAGCTAAATGCAAGTAATCTTCCCACTTTGATGGTTTATCCATCACATACATTCTCAGCATGTCCTCCAAAATTTTATTAGTTCTTTCCGTTTGACCATCGGTCTGAGGGTGGTAAGCAGTACTAAAATTCAATTTAGTGCCCATACCTCCAAATAGCCCTTTCCAAAAGGCTGCTGTAAAATTAGCATCTCTATCAGAAACAATCACCTTCGGAACCCCATGGAGCCGTACTACCTCCTTCAGGAACCCATTCGCTACTTGAGCTGTCCCAAAGGTAGATTTCACTGGTATAAAGTGAGCACCTTTTGTTAGAGTGTCTACTACTACCATTACAGAATCATGCTGGTATTTGGTTTTGGGTAACCTTGTTATGAAATCCATGGAAACTGTGTCCCATTTCCATTCTGCAATTGGTAAAGGGTTTAAAAGGCCAGCAGGATGCTGATGTTCAACTTTGACTAGTTGACGTTCCATGCATCTACTTAAATATTCTGCTACATCTCTCTTCATTCCTGGCTAGAACAACTTCTTTTTCAGGGCTGTTAACATTTTCTGATAACCTGGATGACCTGCATATGGCTGTTTGTGGTACTCATCCAGAATTTCCCTTTTTAAGGACTCTACATTGGGAATATACAATCTGTTTTTATAACAGATCAGCCCTTTTTGGTTTTGAGTGAGATCAGTTTTCTCCTTTTTCTGTAATTTCACCAGAAGTGTTTCATAAATTGGGTCTTGGTTTGTTGCCTTATTCACCAAATCTTCTACATCGATCTGAGAATTACTTCCAATGCTATTGATATTCTGACAAGAATTTCTGCTCAATGCATCAGCAACTTTATTTTCTTTCCCTCTAATATGTTTTATATCCATATCAAATTCACTTAAGAAAGACAGCCATATCGCTTGTCTAGCATTCAAATCAGTTTGAGAAAAGAAATATTTGAGACTAATATGATCAGTCATCAATGTAAATTTTTTTCCAAGAAGATAGTGCCGCCACATTTTCAAAGCATGGATAACAGCTACTAATTCTAAATCATAGGCACTATAATTTTGTTCATGTATCTTTAGTTTCCTAGATTCATAGGCAATAACTGAATTTCCCTGCAAAAGAACTCCTCCCAATCCTTCTCTACAGGCATCCGTACATACCACAAATTCTTTGTCAGGATCTGCAATCTTCAATATAGGGGCTGTAGTAAGTTTCAGCTTTAATTGGTCAAAACTGTTTTGGCATTTTTCAGTCCATTCAAACTTGACACCTTTACTTTGTAATGACGTGATGGGATGTGCTATGGCAGAAAACCTCTCTACAAATCTGCGATAATAGCCTGCAATCCCCATGAATGATCTCGCTGCTGAAACATCAGTTGGTACAGGCCATTCTTTTATAGCCTTTATCTTTTCAGGGTCAACAGCAAGGCCTTATTCAGAAATAATATGACCCAAATATTGGATCTTATCTTTATAAAACTCACATTTGCTAAACTTGGCATATAGCTGATTTTCCTTTAGAGTTTGCAATGCTATCCTCAAGTGTTCTTTATGTTCCTGCTCACTTTTTGAATAAACTAAGATATCATCTATGAACACAAGGACGATTTTATTAAAGTACTTTTTTAACACATTGTTCATTAGGCACATAAATGTGGTAGGGGCATTTGTCAAACCAAAAGGTAGGACTACAAATTCGTAGTGACCATACGTGGTTCGAAAGGCTGTTTTGCTGATGTTTTCTTCTTTAATTCTAAGCTGGTGATAACCAGTCCTTAAGTCAATTTTTGAAAATACTGAAGCTCCTCTCACTTGATCAAAAATATCATCAATTCTAGGCAAAGGGTATCTATTTTTAATGGTCAACTTATTCAGTTGACGATAATCAATGCACATCCTAAAAGTTCCATCTTTCTTTTTCACGAACAGCACTGGTGCTCCCCAAGGAGATACGCTCGGTCTGATATACCCTTTATCTAACAGTTCTTGTAATTTCATTTTTAGTTCCATCAGTTCCGGAGGACTCATTCGATAAGGCGCTCGGGAGACAAGTGTTGCTCTCGGCACCAGATCGATTGATAAATCAATCTCTCTTTTGGGGGGAAGATGAGGGATTTCCTTTGGAAAGACTTCCTTAAATTCTCTTATTACTGGTACAGCATCCAGTAATTCCTCTTCAGTTTTTTGTTATGTTTCCTCCACATGCATTACATAAACTTGGTATCCTTTTCTAGTTGTTCTTTTTAATTGCAATGCTGAATTTTGTCTTACAGAAATAGGTTTTTGTTTCCCTTTGAGAATAAAAGATTTCCCTTCCTCATCTACACAATGCAAAGTCTTATCCCAGCAGTTCATCAAGGCTTTCTTCTTTTCCAACCAGTCCATTCCTATTAGTAGATCATATGAACCTAAGGGTAGAATGTTCAAATTTACTTCTGTTTGAAACTCATTTAATTTGATTACTGTTCTAGGAAGTTTATGTGTTACCTTTCTCTTAGTTCCAGTGGCCAGCTGTACCAACCATGAATGTTGAAATTTTTTAGTTTTTAAGTTACATTTTTCTACAATATTTGGACTAATGTAACTCAAAGAAGCACCTGAATCAATCAGAACAGTAACAGATAGGTCAGAAATCTTACCCTCCATTTCCACCATGGTTGCTTGATGTTCTGCTTGCCGATTTTCTAGGGCTGCACTGATAGTTGGTATATTTCTGGCTATATCATTTACTGTTGTCGCTTCCCGATCTCTCATGAGCATATGAATGTTTCTATGAGGAAATTCCCTCAAAAGATGGGGTTCTCCACAGCCCCAACATTTCAGGGGTTCTCTCATTTTGATTGTCCCTTCCTTTTTATTGTCTCCATCTATTTGTTTGGAAGCTACTTGGGACTGAGCAGTTTTACTTTCTTTAGGTTTATTAAACTTTTTCTGCTGGTGATATCTGCCAAAATTTTTCAAATAGGCTGGTTTCTTTTTCCTCCCTTTGAAATCATTCTTATTTACCCAGGTTTTCCCTTGTTTCGTTTTTCCTTTGAACTGTTGGTAACATAATCTGGCTTTTCTAACAGCTTCTTCCATTGTTTTTGGGTTATCAAATTCAATTTTCTCTTTGTAAATGGTAGGGAAACAATTCAGAAACCTTTGTACCTTTGCATTTTCCTCCCTTATGTAGGGTACATACCTCAGCAGATTTGTAAACTTAGTAACAAACTCATCAATAGTGAGATGTCCCAGTCTAAGTTCATGGAATTCCTTTGCTTTTTCATCATAGTAACGTTCATTTAGGTAGCGGTTCTTGAACTTAACCTGGAAATCTTCCCAAGTGACTGTCTTTTCATCAATGGCATGCACCATTTTCGTCTCCTCCCACCACAAGGTAGCCTTGCCTTGTAGCTGGTAAACAACTAATCTGGCCTTCAGATTGCTATCATATTCATAGACTTGGAAATACTTGATCATGTTCAATAACCAAGATTTTGCATCTTCCTCCTTCTCCCCATCATAGGAGGGAGGCTTGATTTTTCGGAATTCTCCCTGTAATTCCTTTTCCTGTTTGTATTGATGCCTTACTGCATCCTCATCTTCAGACTCATCAGTTTTCCTCTTTCCGGAACCTTCACCTTCCTGGCTGTTCCACGAAGTTAATTCCCTGATGAGCTTTTCCTGCTCCTCACTGGCTAATGACAATCTGTCATTCTAGCTTTTTATCTCAGCCAACTCTTGTTGCAATTCCCGCAACATAGCCATCATGGGCGCTTTTGGATCTGGTGCATTATCATCATCACGCAGATCAACATAAATTTCACCACATTCTTCCATTTCAGCACCACTGTACACACTCAACACAGATCAGTGAAAATAAAAATAAAATATATATATATTTTTCGACGAGACTTTAATTTATACGGTGAATACCACGACAACAGTGAGCACAATGTCACCGGCCCGGTTTACTGCGTGGGTACGTACCATTTGTCACACCATTTACACAAATTTTATTCTCCAAGCATTTCAGGCTTACCATGAAATCCTAATTCTCCAAACATGATTCCTCTCATCATAACATCATAACCTCAAGAACTCTCTATTAACTTTCTCTTGTCTCATGTTATTCTAACTCCAAGTATGTAATGAAATTATATCATTTTATTTTCTATAAAGGTCACATATATCACCTATATTTAACCTTTACTTGGATGTTTATTTTCTCTTAGCCTTACGGTCCTTTCGCATACATTATATACGATGGGTTTGGAATTTGTTATGCCTACGAGCATTCTCGACCCTTTGTAAATCTACATATCCACGATTTCCCAATACGTATATCTATACCCCTTTGATAGTGATTACAATTAATTTCAATGTGCATATTATTATATGACTGACTCTTCTTATACGTTTGACGGTCTGACTCTTCTTATCTGTGTTGATATGATAGCATATCCCTATACATGAGATTTTTAATGTGCAACTTGATTCCGCTATCGATTTACACGCAGAGTGTGTAGTTCAACTCGACTTGAGGTACTGTGTTCATGGCAACGGGGTAGGTCTTCTCCACGTCATATTTTATGATAGATCCACGTCGATATGGTATTACCAGCTGGGCTTACTTGGCTTAAATGGCGCTCTTCTGTATGCAACCAGAATGTATGAAATTTAATTCGGATCTTGGCATCATTAATGTGTATACGACCGCTTTAATTGCACTCACCAACCTTCGATTCGTGGCTCTTCTCTTGTGATGTTGCCAAGTGGACGATGGCGATCATTTCGTATTAGGTTTTCTAGGTCTGTTGAATAATTATATAAGCCTTTGATATTGTGTAGAGATAGTTTTCCGCGTTCATTATTTGTTTGTGTATCTTTTCGTCTGCCAAGTACTTACTCTTTAGAGGGTTTATTGACCTCAGTTCATGGAGGAGAATGCTAGCGTGCCTACTCCACTGCGACACTACTGGATAATCGTTTTTTTCTTACCTTCGTTTGGATTTTTTTCCATTTCACTTTAGAGATCAGGCTCGTCGCTTAGAATTTTCCCTACTTCGATTTTGAGGGAGTCTGCGAACGTGAATAGGATGAATGCGTTTCGTTCTGGGGTTTTGGGTTATACCCTCTGTGAAAATTTTTTGTTGTATTCCATTTTCGATTCAGTGTCGACTTTGTTCCTCTGTCGATTTTGTTGATTTAATTTATTTTCTTATTCATGTGTAGTGTTCCAATCTACTTGATTCGCCTCGCTTCCAGAGAACGACAGCCTTTCACTTGGACGTGGTGAGGTTCGATTTCCCTCCTATTTGTGCCTATATGTTTATTTCCTTCTGTTATTACCCAATAGAGTTTCAATTTAATCGATGCTCTGTTTACAATGTTTGAATTTCAGAGAGCTCGTCGGAACCGAGATTCTTGGTTCCCAGTTAATGCCTCGTTGTTATGAGCATTTTCTCCATTCGAACGTTTTCCTAACAACAGTGCTATTAACTAATTTCCATATTGACTTGTTTTGTCTTCCACAGGTAACGAAGATCCCTTTCGTATGTCTTGAATGCAGTCATGAGACCTTCCATTATTATGGATGTTCACATTGTCTTCCTTGACATTTCAGGTCGGTATGCCTATGGGAATACTATCACCCTCTCGTTGAGTTGTTTCGTCTGGTGTAGAATCATTTCTCTCTTATGATTTTACACAGTGTTCGTTGAGGAACGAGACTCTGTGAGAGTCAGATTGTTAATATGTTTCGTTCCTATGTGGCGCTCTTTTAAATTTGTTTTTATTGAGATAAGGGTTTCGATTCTTAGACTCTAGCCTGATAGGCTCAGCATGTATTGTGACTTTTTTTATATACATATATCTTCCCTATTTTCTGATGTTGAATTCGCTATAATGACGCTACAGTTTAACCTTATATGGACTATCTCCTGCTTCCTTGCATGGAGTGAGTCATGTATGCGATTTAATACAATGGAATTTCCCTTTTTTTAGTTTTCTGATCATAACAGTGAATATATCTGACATAATTCTATGTAGAACTAATGTTGTTCAATGTGTACCAGACTCCTCAGTTACGTCTCTCAAAATTTCTGGGGAGTCATATTAAATTTTGACTTTTCTTCTGATGTATTTTGTTCATTATTTTCTGTACCTAGATATCTCTACACTTGTACCAGTATCATAGCTAACAGTCTCCCTCTACTCATGTTTACACTGAAATTATTTTACTAATGTTTGTCTATACATATAAATGGGATGCATAGATTTGTGAGTCCATTCTCATTTATAGACATATAATTAATATGTATGAAATACCAGGCCTATATTATCGTAGGTTTCTATACTCTTCTTGTTTACCATGTTATATATTTCTAGTTGAATTTTATTTTAATTTTCCTATAGCTATTCACAACTCTTGCATACATAGATCTTTGGTTCTAGGTAATTCCATAGAGTCAGTCATGTTTTGGAATTCATTCCCTTGCTATTTAATTATTTGTTACAGCATTAAGGTTCTTCTATTCTTCCATTTAATCTTGGTCAAGGGAAATAGTAGTTACATTAACTGTTAATGTGTATACTGTTGAAATTATTTCAACTCTCTGCTCTTTACTTAAGAATTATTAAATAATTAATTCTGCACTCTATGTATTTACTTTCTCACTGCTCCATTTTCACAGAAACAGATTAAAGTTACAATTTCATGCTTCATAAGATATTAGAAATACCCAGCTTTTACCTTAGGGATTTGTTTAGAGACTTTGGAAAAATTCTCTTTGATTTATCTATTCATGTTCAGAATTGTGTGCTAATAGAATAGAGGAAATTCACAATAAATTATTTGTAGAGAATATGTATCCTCAGATTTAAATCAACCTTGGTTTAGACTTTCTGTTGGATTCTAATTTACAGAGTTTTTCTCTACAACCATACATAATTATAAGCATGACTTCCTTATGATTAATTCTGTTAAATGTAGTACTAATAAATATAATACTCTATAAAAAAAAATTTTATATGTAGCCAATTCATACCACAGTAAGTAGAAACACAATTCAACTTAGAGGCATACCACTCATGCAGTCGACCAGCACTCCCAACCTTAGGAAGTCCTTAATTCTCCCCAGAACTCACCCATTTTGAGATCTCTTCTCCTGGCAAGTCGTCAACCCCTAATCACAATACGAGAAACGACTTATTTAAACTAGCTGTTCCCAAAGCATGTTTTCTAATTAGAATTCCAGAATCTCAGGATGCTTTTCTTCCTGTTTGCCTAGGCTTCCCATTTTAGGGATTCTTTAAAGCTGTTTTATGCTTTTCCTTAGCTTTTCCAGCTTTTTACCTCTTCCCAACTACTTTCCTCATTATTGGGGAAATTCATATTTTTCCTCAAGAATCTAAATCTAAAAATTAATTTCTTTCAAGGATTTTTGAAAGATTGTGGGGAAATATTTGCCTCATCCATCCTCATGGATTTGACAAGTGATCTCATAAATCTCATTTTGGTCAATCTGCACCACATCATTTTATTCATTTCCTCAATTAAATATTTAATTACATTCACAAAATATTGATCCTTTGGGATCCACTCCCCTTAGGATTAAAGTTCAAATGTCTAACTTTGAAATTCAAACACATGAATTGGGGGTGTTACATTTTAAGAACCATTGTATCCACATCATTAAATAATTTATTAAAGAACACAAATTACAGATTTATCTCTTCTCGCTTCAAGGATTACATTAAACTAAATCCATGTCGAATCTACATTTATCATCAGTCATTTCTTAATTGTACAAATGCTCACAGCTGTCCACCTATACTGCTACCAAAACCATCATGAAAAAATAAAATTCAAATTTCAATGTTATTAACTATACATAGAATCATTATTAACAATAAGGTTTTCCGCATCGAATTTGTAATTTATCATATCCATTATGCAAGTGCAGATCTGAGTCAGAGGATCTAGTCGATGTCACAGACATCCCATGTAGATCTCTTGATATCAACAACCATTAATTCAAAATTAAATAGCATAAAATTATGGCAGTTGTACCAGTTTCTACTTTGCAGTTGTTACTTTTCTTGAAGCTTTTTAAATCTTATTTTCGCTCTTTAGATTTTCTGTTCTTGATCCTCGAAATATTTTTATTCTGCTCAACACATTTGCAACTAGATTTATCGTGCGACTGGAAGCTGTACAAGCAAGCTTTGGCAAGTCAGGCTGGAACTGTGCGCCTCCGATTACAAGGTTTGGTAAGCATAGTTTATCTTACTCTTTTACGTAATTCCATATGTTAAATTCACTTTCTTGCTTTGATTCTGAGTGCAAAGTGGATGATATTCTACCTGCAATTTACATATTATGCACTGTGTTTTTAAATGATAACAGATGAAACATTGATAGTTGCAGCTCCATTCGAATTTGATAAAGTTGATACGTCTTACAAATCTCGTTTCTTTTTGACAAATTTACAAAGTTCCTAAAAGTACTTATCAAGATTATGTCCTACAGAGAAAACATAGAAAACAAAATTTTGTTACGTCTCTAGTATGAGAATACCATTTGTATCAGCCTTGGAGGATTCAAAGTCATTTTCCTTGGAACGACTTTGTTTACTAAAGCTGTCGTTTATTAAAAAATGTAGATTATTATCATCATCATTTTTCTGAATCAAATTCCACTTCATTTGTAGCTTCGGCCCATGAAAAAGGATTTGATTTGAGACTATGCAACTTCGACATCTTATCATCTTCCATATTGGCAGAGTTTTCCTCCTTCGAAGAAGCTTATCCGTTTGCAATATTAACAACTTTGTTCACTAAAGCCTCTGTTCATTAAAAAATGTATATTATTATCAACATCATTTTCTAAATCAAATTTCACTTCATTTGTAGGTTCGGTGTTAGCAGCTCAAAAACTATGTTCTTGTTCATAGAACAACATATTAGCACGATTATTATCATTTATATCTAGAAGCACTTCCACCTTGACTTTATGGTGCAAAATTCGAAGATCTCCAATACTGACTTGCTAGACGTTAAATAACATACAAAGGTGTGCAAAGTCGAAACAAATATTAGATATGATGAGAACATGAGAGAGAAAAGAAATACTTCTATTCCTTAACAATAAAAACTGCTATTACAATGTCTTTCTCTTACAGAGGGTTTTACAAAATAGTGACTGCTGCAAGACACACTTGATTGTTCATCATTTTAGAAAGCAATTGGAACACAAAAAACTGGAGATAAAAAATGGAATAGTGAAAACAGAAGTATCTAATAGAACAGATGCAAAGCCAAGGGTAGTTAAGACAGTCCCAAAAGAAAAACTCTATGAAATAAATTAAAGTTCAAGATATTTTGTGGCCATTGGCATCGTCCAAAAAATTATTGCATGTTGTGCATATTATGGAGGCAAGAAAATACAAGCACCTCAGTTGAAAGTTAGTCAGAATTAATCTTTAAACAATTGTTTCCAGAATACAAGACACCTAACAAGAGTCATTAGTTTAATTGATTGACTAAAAGCAATACTAGGAGCAGTGAAAACAGAAGTAGCAAAAAGAACAGATGCAAAGGCAAGTGTAGTTTATAGGTTATGTAGTTATAGCTTAGTGAGAATAGTGCTTGTTACACTATAGTCTAGAGATTTATAGCAAATTAGAGTAGCTACCCAAATAGTCATATTAGTCTTATTGCTATGGACCTATGGTAGTGGTAGTCTTAGTCCCATGCCCTAAGTTATTATTATAGAATCTTAGAGATTTCATATAGTATAAATCAAGATTTTTCTATGTCATCTATTATTCACATTATCCTACACAAGTTACTATGTCTCAACTTCTGGTATTTCTCTTATTCTTTAGTCAATTGATACCTTTGGATAGTTAATTTGTTGTTTTTTTTTTATGTTTTAGCAAAGTTAGGTGCCACTTGCTACATTGAATGGAATATATCAATTTGAAATGATGGAAAGTAGTGACATGCAACTTTCAAAGATGCTACAACAACTAATAGTAGAAGAAGACACCGCTAATATCAAAATAGACTGTAGAAACAAAGCAACGAAGAAAAGAAGTGTTGGATACTTTGCATGTAGACCTTGTAAGAGGTGGTTTACTTGCAGCTTCAAATGGTGCAAATGTTGTTGTTGTATGTAGTATATTTGTTAATATGCAAAAAAATAATAAGCAGTTCTCAAAGATCAACATGAAGGAAAGCAAAGAAAAAAACAAATAGTCAATACTTTAAATCTAGATGTCATACTAGGTCATATAGATATGACTTCAGATGATCCAAATGTCGTTGTTGTATATACCATCATTGTTAATGTCCATAGAACAATGTCTAGTTGTTAGCAATCATCATAAAATACATTTATTCGTCATTGAAATGAATATTTTGTCTTATCACAAAAAGTAGTGTAAGCACCAAATTTTCAAAATATAATGATAGACTTAGTCCATATTATGTTGACCTATCTTGTTCAATATTTTCTACATTGACTTGGAAGTACATGCTTTGGCGCAATAAAGTTGGGACTTGCATAAGGAATGAATGCTTTGTAATAACTAAGTTGATTCTCACGTTTGGCTATTTGTATGACGCATATTGTTGTCTTCAAGTATCTAATTGTAGATACATATTCGTAATTACAACTATGTTGCTTTCAACTAGCAAAATTAGCTTTACTAGTCAAGACACATAGAATCTGTATTTCATGCATTCTATTGTGTAGAAAAGTCAATTATTTCTAGAATAAATAGCTTGTATGTGATATTCATGTTTTCAGAGACAATAATCAATGTTGCATCTTCTTTGTTTTGCAATGATACTTCTGAAATACAGAGAGATGCAAAATAGGAACTAGCTACTTGCAACTTTGCTTCTCTTATTTTACTGTTTTGAGATCAAAGATACAATATAATAGTAAAATTATTATTTTGTGCTAGTAAACATTATCATAGAGATATATTCAATAAAGCAAAAAAAATTATAGAAGCTCTTCTGATCTTTGAGGAAAAAAAATCTAAGATACATAGTACTTAGTAAACAAATCACTATATGAATCTGAAAAATAAATACGTAGAAAAAAATGGTCGAAACCATAGACATTGAAAACTACCATCCAACAAAAAAACATTGCATAGATACTAATATTGATATCGTTTTAATGAACCATATTCTCTTTAGACTACAACAATTTGCATATACTCCTGGAGATTGTTTGTTCACTGCATTTGAAGTGCTTTTGCACTTTCATTACTCGTCTATTTAACTGTGCAATGGAATAATAGAACATTTTCTCAATTGTCTACAACAAAATGACACAGAAGCAAAAGAATCATACCAATATGAACTAGATCCTCTAATGTTATATCAACTTCATGGAATTCACGATGTTGACACATACCTTCGTAGAATGTGTTTTTCTGCATCTAATAGAAATTTCCAATATGAAAGAGGCCTATGGGGAGACACATTTTGCATACAGTGGCTATCAAAGTGGTTGAACATACCAATTGGAGTCTAGTCGCTAACAATGAAAACAAGGTATTTGTTCTTCAACCATGATCTAGATACAATTCCACTAAACATTTTGTTTCATGATACAAATCCAATTAGTGGACATTTTGAACCCCTATTATACAAAATATTATGTAGATGTAACTTTGTACCAAATTATTCCTTGTCACCTCTTTGCAAACATTTTGAAAACCATTATGAATCCATTGTTCATGAAATGCAAATTCATGGATTTCATATAGCAAAAGAAACTATGTCAAAATGTGCTAATAGCATGTTTACTGTAATTTGTTATTTAATAGCACTTGAATTTGATGAACAATCTCTTAGAATCTACATTGTCCAATCTTTTTGCAATGCACTAATGGCTAGGAGCAACAATGCATTGAATTGTATAGAAAAACACTTAACAAATGAAACTATACAAAGTCAAACAATGGTTGCAGATTGACAACAATACCTAATTAATATGGCAATGTCATATGAAAAAGGAGGAGTTGAGGGAACATCATTTTTCTTCCAATGGACATCGATCATATTTAATGTAAACATACAAATATGGCCATTTACTAGTAAAACCATTGTAAATTACTACCAATCAAAAACAAATTTCAACCAAATGTACAACATATTATCATTTGAAACAAGTACATCACACATTAATTATGAACCATTACTATAAAATCAAAATACAATCGGTGCAATTTGCAACATATAATAGTACAGATGCACGAAAACACCAACAATAGAATAAACTTACGCAAATTGAAACAAATGATACGTACAAATGACCCAAATAAAATTGGACAAAATAGAAATAAAATAGCAAATAAAAATTTCTCATCACAAAAAAGTACTCCGATAGAAATTTACAAAAAACAAATCGAAGACACACCAAAAACCAAATGTCCAATATGCAAGACATTGCAATTTCAAAAGAACATCTCAAGCATTGGACTTGAATTAGAAAAAATGTACATAAACATATCTAGAAAACAGAAGACATTGCATTTAAATATCATTTGTGGATCTTGCAAAACAGCACTTGCGAATGCAAAGTTGCCTCGCTTTGCAACACCTGAACTAATAAGACGTAACGAGCCATTGCAAACTGTAAAAAGACTTTCAGAGCTTGAGGAAAGACTTGTTGCATTAAGAATTCCCTTTTCACAAATAAGACAATGTGGGAAGAAGCGATCACAAATGGGCTTAAATGGTTCAATAATCAATGTACCTGTCCAGATGGACATTGTCCAAAAAGAATTGCCATAATCCATAAACAATACAATCACAATTGCTATTACATTAAGACGGCGACTAGAATACAAGAATGCATATCAAACAGGAAAAGTGTGCGTGCATATTGTCATGAGAGCACTTAAAGAACTATGTTCTCGAAATTTGTATAAAACTGAAAACATTTCCAATGATAGAAATTGGAATCATATACTTGAATTGGACAATAAAGGTAATAAATCCAATGATGACAACATTGATAGCAAAAGTGAAACTGATAGAATTTCAGAAAGTGAAAGGCCAACTGAAACCTTGGTACATGGATTCATAGCTTCACAACGAATTCATGATTTACAAGATAAGCTTATTGAAATAGCACCAGCTGAGGGACAACGACCACTTGGGATATTCAAAGATAAACATGTAGAAGAAATGAGTTTCCCAACACTATTCTTTGGAAATCCACGTGACGATGATATACTACAAAGATTTCGTTACCAATAAATAGTAAAATGGGAACTAATGCATTGCAGTGATCACTTTTCCTATCACATCACAAATTTGTTCTTCAAGACAATGCGAATACTCATTGAAAAGTTCATGTGATGCATCTCAGTATGAATAAGAAAAGGAAAATTACAAGGAAGAAAGTTGTTAGCAAAAGATGTTAAGTACAAGCCCAACTTAGAAAAGTTACTAAAAATTCATATTGGATACATAGATTTCAAACACATAAGAATTTCTCCTGATTACCATCAACAAATGCAGAAACATATATTTGCAATGATATGACAATTAGGTCCTCCAACTTTCTTTGTTACATTTACAAGTGCAGAGCATCTTTGGACACCACTAGTACAAACTCTTACTGAATTACATAGCAATAGAAATAAAGAGAAATACATTGAAACAATTGAGGAATGCAACATTGATTATCTTGTCAGGAAGGACCCAGTAACATGTACACGTTACTATAGACATAAGACAAATGCATTGAAGCAATTGATCTGTCAAGATAGCACATTCTTTGGCAAATATTAGATTACTACTTTGTAACTGAGTTCCAAAATAGAGGTAGTGCACATGAACATGCTCTTATATGGATAGAAAATGCTCTAGTATATGGAATTAATACTAACTTAGAAATTGAAAACTTCTTGGATAACTATATGACTTGTAGCACAAATCACCTTGACCCAGAACTCGCAAAGATACATGAACGTCATCATACCAAAAGCTGTAAAAAAAGAAAAGCATCCCAATGTAGATACAAATTTCCAATGCTACCAATGAAAAGAACAAGGATTCTTGAACCAATTACTTTGGTAGATGCCTCGATAAATGAAAAAACTTTGTCCTTGGAAAGCACCTTAGAGAAAAAACACTATGACAAATCAACTAGTCATGAAGATTTCTTAGATGAATTACAGTTAACAGAAACTGATTACATCGAATTAGTACAAAGTAGATTAACACAGCCAATGGTATTCTTTCAACGAAAACCATCAGAAATATGGAATAATAGCTTTGCATAGAATATGCCACACCTATGGAATGCAAATACAGATGCCCAATATGTTCTAAATGCATATGCTACAACTTCATATTGCACTTCATATATGACCAAAGTTGATAGATCTATGACAAATGAATTCAAAAGGATACGAAAAGAACATGAAAAGAGAAAAATTGATGCTATTCAAATGATACGGTCTCTAGGCAATGCTTTGCTTAACCTTCAACAAATTTTAGCACAACAAGCAGTCCACATAGCTCTATCACTACGATTGAATCATAGTTCAAGAGAATGAAACTTTATAAACACAACACCAATAGACGAACGCACATTTATACTTAAGCCAACTACTCTTCTAAAACAAATTCCTGACAATTCTGAGCATGGAAAATTTTAGGGGCTAATATTCACAGGAGGGCTAATTTTCCATGGTTTTTCCAAAAAAAAGATTCTCCAATCTCCATTTTTTTATAAAACTGATTCGCCCAAATTTTAAAATATAAAATTATTTTACAATAAAAATCGTCAAAATTATATAGACAATATATATAATATCATTATAAATCTGAATAATTTTACAAATACATGAATAAACATTTTATAGTTTTCATATTAGGGACTAGTGAGATTTGCCAATTTTTTAAACTTCAAGATAATTTTCCATCCTTAAAATTATCCCTGACTCTAAGGATGTTATGTGCAGTTTTATAATTGATTACTATATCAATAGGCGTAATGCTATTAAGCATATATGTTTAGCTGAATTTGTATCAAAGTATAGGAAAAATGGCACACCAATATCAAAAAGAAAAAAAGAAAAAGTAATTCGATTCATCAAATACAAAAAACACATTGACTATGAAAACTATTACAGAGGAAAAATTTTGCTATATGTTCCATTCGAAAACAATGAACATGCACTAAAGCAAGACTTCTCGACATGGAAGAGTGCATACATGTTACATAAGAACACAATAAAAAACAATGAAACTAAGTTCACATACAACATGAACAAGAAATGGGGTGATTTGGAAGAAGAAATTCAAGAAATTGAAAACAACACTGCAACGTCTAATCATACAATAAAAAAACCTCAAATATCCAATGATGTTACCGAGAAGTACAACTTGGCTAAATATTTGCAATTTCCCTAATGCGGTGACAAAAAAAGACATCTTAACATTGGTTTTCAATTTATAGAACATCCATTTATTCTTAGCAATGAAGAATACTACAACATTAGGAGAATGCTTAATAGAGAACAACAACCAATACTCAGAGGCATTGCAATGAAAAAACGAAAGAACATCGACAAACCATTCTACTTATTTTTGACTGGAGGTGCTAGTATTGGAAAATCATTCACAGAAAAAGCAATATTTCAAATGCTCATGCACATTTACAATGAACATTACAATATAGACCCTTTGAAACCAAAGGGTTTGATATTAGCATATACAGGTAAAGCTGCATATAATGCAGGTGGAGTGACAATTCATTCTGCATTGCTAATTCCTTTCAACAAATCTAGTTTTATTCCACTTAGCAATGATGTATTAGACAACTTAACACAAATTTACGTAGAATTAAGGGTCATTCTCATTGATGAAGTATCTTTGATTGGAAGTTTTTTTCTATATCAAATTGATGATCGACTAAGAAACATTAAGCATAATCAAACAAAATACTTTGGAAAAATTGATATCATATTTTGTGGAGACTTGTACCAAGCACAACCTATACAAGATTCACTAATATTTGAACAACCTACAATAAGAAGGCAACCAATAACATATGACTTTTGGCAAGAACATGGAAAGTACTATTAATTTCACATTCCAATGCGTCAAACAAATGAAATATTCATTGCCATTTTGAATAGGATGCGTATAAATAATCAAACAGAATATGATTTGAATTACCTAAATAGAAATTGTATTCGAAATTCTCCTAATGATCCTACTTTTCCCTATCTATTTTTTAGGAATAGAGATGTAGCATTACATAACAAGAAAATGTTGTCTATTGTTCCTAGTGATGAAATTGTAATTGATGCAATTGATTACGAAGAAGAAAACCATGGAAACATACCATGTCATGCACACATAGCAACATTGCCTTCACAAATTTTCCTAAAACTTAACATGCTAGTTGAAATATGTGCAGGAAACTATGACTTACAATATGGTCTAGTCAATGGTGCAGATGGTATCATTAAACCATATGTAAAATTAGACAACTTTGATGTAATATGGATCAAATTCTATGATGAACATGTTGGCTGTCAACAAGCACATAAATTTTCCTTTCTATATAGCAAATAAATTTTTAGTGATTGGACTCCCATACTGCGCACAACAAAGCCAGTTTCTGTATTAGCAAAAATGGGCAACTTGAAAATCAAAAAACAATTTCCAATCCAACTAGCATGTGCGTGTACAATACACAGATGACAAGGCTTAACACTAGACAATCTTGCATTTGATCATTTAGGAATATGACGCCATGGATTAGTATATACAACCCTTTCTCGTGTGAGAAACATAGAATCATTGTGTTTTCTTAGTTCACTTAAGAAACAAAACTTCCGAATTCAACAAAAAAATTCTGTTGAAATGGAATGTTTACAAAGAAATGCAAAATGGAAACTAGACTACAATTATTCATTATTATAAACAAAAGTATACATTTCAATTCTTTCTCTAAACACCTGCAGTTTACAAATACATATTGATGATTTGTTAAATGACTATGATCTAATGCAATCTAACATCCTATGTTTACAAGAAACACATTTGAAAGATCCAATGCTTCTAAAAAGACTTGAAACATTCAATTGCATATCAAATTATAGTAAACATGGTTTGCTAATTTGTATTAAAAAACATATAAAGATCTTGAAACATATTCATTTTGAAGAAAAAAACGTTTAAGCTACACTAGCAAATATGCTTCTTCATGACATGGACATTATAGTTCTCAATTTCTACGTTTCACCATATGCAACATTGAACGATACATTGCACCTTCTTTTGAAAGCATTATGCAGCATACATTCAAATCAAACAATATAAATTGTCGGTGATTTCAACATCAATATGCTCGGAAGCAACAACAAAACAAACTAACTAAGATTGTATATGCACAATTACAACCTTCATTTTCTTTTAGAGACAAATAACAATCAACAAATATCAATCATTGATCATATATGGTCAAACATAACTTGTAGTTATAAGAATTTCAGGTTAGATACATATTGGACCGACCATGATACTATTTCTCTCATCATTGAAGACAAAAATGAAATAGAAACACAAGCAAGTAAAATGTGAAAGTAGTCTAATGCTTTTTCTAGTCAATAGTATCATAGCTCTTTAACTAATATGACTTTGACTTCTAATTGTATGTCTTGCAAATTTTTATTTCTCTATACAATGAGTCAAACATGCAAAGACAATTCACAAAAGCAAATAAACACATCCAGGTTTTCTTACTACACCCAACTTACTTACCCTTCAATGCATATGTATAGACATATCTCTATGTTTAACTATTTATTTCTTTCTACAAAACTATTGGAAGACCCATTCTTATATTTCTAGTGCTAAGTTCTCAATAATGTACCATGGTTAAACTTGAAAATCATCACCAATTGCTTATTTACATTAGAACCGTTACATGCATAATTCTATGCATAATTATATGAATCCCAGCCTTTCTTGTTCTTCTTTTTTCTTGTCAACCGTTGATTCCTTTTCTCTCACCTTCCTCTAGAAACTTGTCAGTTTCCTGCTCACTTTAAATTTGAACCAGTTTAACTAAGATCTCTCCAAACTCCATCTGTTTCTTGTCAACCTCTAAATTGCAATAAAGATAATATCAAATACAAATTAAATTTCTTCCAAAATTATAACTCCATTTCAGTTACATCAAACTAAATTATTTCATAATCCATATGCATCTTAATCCACATTGTGCAATTTGAACAAAATGTGTCCAATCTCATCATTATTTCTCTTAATATCCCTATCATCTTTGAAATTTTATCTATACATTTTTTTTTGGTTTCTTTTGTCCTATGGTGTTTCTATGTTATTTTTCGTTGAGTAGTACAACAAACTCAAATGACATATATCTTGATCAACATATTTATTCTGTAAACTGCCAACTACCCATAATAAGTAACAACATTGGAAAGTGAGTTTGATCAAGAAACACATCTAAACTTGCTTATTACGCCCAACTTACTTAGTCTTTGATGCATATGTAAATTTTTTCGTGCCAATCAGCAGTACCTGAACTTTCATACATCTATACTAGATGCGTTTACACATTTCTATAGTACTGGAATTGAGTCATTTTTCCTATCATCCAAAAAAACTTTTAATATTTGCAACTAAGATCAGTATATATCTCTATTGCACTAATAGAATTTTCTGAATTTAATATTGTATAGTTTATAAGTATTCCATTATCTAAGTTTTTAAATGCAATTAATATTTCTCTCAATAACTAATATTCAGTTTCCAGTACAATATACAATAACCTTATACTTTTATTTTTATTCTTAGTTATTAAAATTTACCAAACACTTTGTGGTTGCGTTCAAGCGCACGATTCAGTGACATTGCATCTTTTTCATCTCGCAGTTCTGGACAACAACCTAGAATAGACAAAGAACAACAAATATCAAGTGCAACTGAATCTGACAAGTAAGTAAACTTGAAACAAATTATTATACGTACCATTGACATAGCATTCATATTTATCACCAATATATTTTACTTCTAATTGTTTCTTTTGCCACATCAACATCATCAATACACAGATCGAAAGCAACATATTTAGCTCCAGTTACCATTGAAGAACTAAACATTCACAAAACTGGAAGAATGTTCAATGGAGATGTTATGGTTATCTATAGCACATATCTTGATAAAGTGCACAAAGCACGACAAATACTACGTACAGATTTGACAGATGCCGAAGGAATAATGACAATCACATTGTCCATACCAATTGAGCTTATTGAACAACATGGCCAAAAAATATCACCAGGAAAAGCAATATCTATTACAAATTTTAAAGTACTTCCTAAAACAAATTATGACCGCGGTGATTGTGACTGGATTCTGCTGCTAACTGAACTAAGCACCGTATAGAACATACCAACAATTTGCAAAGAATACAAATTCATTCCAAATACAACAATAAAACACCTTACAACAAATACAGAAACATATCCAATTGGAACGATTGCAGCAGCTGTGACAACTGCACGGAAAGTTGGTTTCCAATATACATTGCAAATTAAAGATGGAAATTTTGATGACAATAGAGCAATGGTAACATAAATTACTTTACAATGTTTTTATATTGCTAGTTCCATGCTCTAATAGAGTGAATAAAATGAATAAAAATAAGTTTCATTTTTCCCTAGGGCTACCAAAACATCCATATTAGTCGATCCATGTCTCAGGGATTCAATAGATTCTGTTCACCAGGAAGTTTATGTCGTCCTTGATTAAGGTGATTCATTAGTTTACCCAAGCCCCACTTGATTAAGGTGATCTTTGTTTCATCTATTGGCACTTGGTTGCATGAAAACCCCAAGCCCCACTTGGCAGTTGAGTAATTGATTTTTTTTTAACCATTTAAACTTATTAATATCGTATTTACTTTTCTAATTTTAATTAATTTTTTTTATTTTCAATTTAAATATATTAAAATAATAAAAACCAACAGCTTTACTCCCTTGTA
The DNA here is from genome assembly GCA_034641835.2 of Pinus albicaulis. Taxonomy (NCBI): domain Eukaryota; kingdom Viridiplantae; phylum Streptophyta; class Pinopsida; order Pinales; family Pinaceae; genus Pinus; species Pinus albicaulis. The sequence continues at coordinate 94,961 of JAXQQM020081920.1, read as the reverse complement.
TGCACGAGACCTGTCTAGGAAATTCTCGGTGAATTTTGTTTATTATTAGTTTTTTGTCACTGTGGATTTCGTTTATTCATAGTTGTTAGTCACTGTAGATATGCATTATGTAGGATAGAAGTAATTGTACACAACAACTGGAAGAAGGGGTATGGCATACTATGTACGATTTCAAATATTTAGCTACAAGGATGTCGAATTTAGGACCTTTGTTCTGAGGTAGAGAAAAATCATTTCTATCTATCTATGGAACATAAGTCAAATACCCTTGATTGTTTCAGGGCTTCTTCTCATGAAGAATATGCAGGCTAGAAATATCACATTCAACAATGGAAGAGCGAGTCAAGGTTTGACAAGTAAAGTAGTTTATTGATTACATTGAAGTATCAATCATAGGGAACTCGACTTGTGGTTTCTCCAGTTTCAAAGAAGAACACTTAAAGAGATTTTTCGACATTGAAAGGGTAATAGAACAAAGGTTTTGGGCATCATCATTCAAACCTTATCTCTGCATGAAAGCAGTTGTCCTAATAAAAGTTAAGCAAAGGCATAAAGTAAAGGTTAAAACAGAAACCTCCAAGATTTGCATCTTTTATCATTTTTTTTTATCAATGAATTTATCAAAGTATGAAGGGATTGTCCTAGTGTTGCAAGGAATTTAAGGCCTTCATTTTGGTAACCATATCAAGAGAGGAAAATCTCTTATTTTTTATCTGAAATTCTAAGCCATTATTTTATCACTATGTATCATATTGATAGACCGTAAAAGATATTCTGCAAAAGAATCGAGATTCTGAATATACATCTGATTTGATAATCAGTCCTAAATCAATCTATTATTTCGAACGATATTTTTGGCATAGGATCAAGATATTCTATTCTAACCTCAGTGTAACATTCTCTTTTGATCCTACAAGTACTAGAAAAGATGTAGCCTCGTTCTCTTTTTGTTCTGACCTCCAATTCATTTCAAAAGGAATTAATTTAATCCTCTGTTTAAAAGGGAGAGAAGCCAAGACTCCTATAGGATGATCAGTCATTAGGCTCATTACCTTACTGTTAGCAACACAAAGGGACATGCTTTTAGATACAAGACTTTTGCTCTTGGTAAAATATTATGGCCTTCGATTCTTCATCTTGCTCAGTTCCCCTACACAGTTGGAAAAGTATCCCTGTGTGTTGGTTGTTATCAAGCACGAATTAAGTATGGTTCTCTAACATACATATATATGGACCCAATTCACTTTGATCTCTGCAATTATATATCCAACTTAGAGATCATCATTCAGTTCTACGCATTTGGAATAGACTCTCAGCTCATTTTGAATGGGAATATTGATATGGCACTAAATAAAAGTAAATGTTGATCATATTATTCTCTCGGTGATATCCAAGTCCTGCACATTCTATCATAATATGATCAAGCCTAGATATATTCTAACCTTGAATTTGTTATATAAGTTGAGCAAATACATGAGGTTTTTACAGTCATCACAAACATTTTTTGGAAAGGAGGATAGCATCAGGCATCAAGTGGTGGAAGCATTTGACTCGTGTAATGGAGTTAATCCTCTTTCAGATTTCAGTGACAAAATTGACCTTAGTAGAAATGATCCTCCTAGAAGTTTGAAAATTTGAAGTTATTATAAACCTCTCTATTATTTGAGGCATCAAATCTCTTATGTGAAGACAGTATTATATGAATGACAATAAAATCATCTCTTATGTTTTGTTCATCATTATGTAAAACATGTATATCGATGACTGTGTTATGGTCTTGTTCACAATAGAATTTGTGAACAAGGCAGATGTAAATCTCGAATACCTTATCTTTTGAAGCAGCTTCAGTGGATCTTGGCATCATCTCATAATGATCATTTGTGGAGGTATGAAAAAATAATCTAATTAGTAAGATAAATTTTATGACTTTTTCTAAATTATCTAGAAACATCAAGATGCCATCTTGAGCAAGGAATTCAATATTCAGTCTTGAATGTGAAATAGGAGGTTTATATGGAAGTAAGAGTGTTTACTTTGCAGTTTTTTTTTTAAATAGTTTCATTAGCACCTACTTTCAGCCATAAGAAGATTGCAACTGTTGTATTGATTCAGAATTAACTCCAGCGTCCTATTATTCTAGCAGACTACAGTAGGTATCTATGCAAGGGTTGTCTCTTTCGAACATTGTTTCATCATCTTCTAACAAATGGCTTGAAAAGTCCTCTTCAATTGAGTTTTCACTTCTGGGACAAAGTGCCAATTTCAAGGAGCTGAAGCGCCTTTTTAGTACTCCATTTATTTCTTCTAATAGAGGACTAATAATGGTATTCTATGTTCCTCCTGAAGCACAATTTTCTAATTTCTTAAATGTTTGGCAGCTACCAAAGCTATTGTCCTACTATGTACAAAATTCTCCATAAAGTTTGAAAAGGCACAAATATTCCTTTTCCACAGTTCATGAACCAGTCTCTTGCACAACCCTTCAAACTTAGGGAGAAAATTCACCATAGTGTCCTAATGAAGAAGGTCACTGCTTCGCAGCAATGTTGTTTGGGATTTGGAAAGACAGGGGAATTTTTAATGTCACCTTTCTGATTCATCTCGTATATCGGGAGCTCTATCTTTAGGCGTTGGAAGGAGTGCATACAACCTTTCTCAGGTTGGCAACACGAAACATAGCAAAGCCGAGGTTTGTAAAAAGACACATAGAAGAGCCAAAGTAGGGTTGCACTAGCTAGAATCACTAAAAGAAGTTGATGTTTAGTTTTTTAGGTTTTTTTTTTAATCTCTAAAGGTTCAATTTATGACTAAGAATTATAGATCTCCTTATCGACAGGGACTTGCTACCCCACAGCCCTTCTTGTTTCACTTACAGCTGCACACCACACAACAACCTTTCAAAGTTTCCAAGACCCTTCCTATGCCGGTCAGTAAACTATGTCAACCAACCCATATAATGTCGTTTATATTATTTGAAGCAGTGTTCATTATTTATTGTCTAGTCGGTGAACTATGTCAACCAACCCATATAATGTCGTTTATATTATTAGAAGCAGCGTTCATTATTTACCGTCAGAAAATTATTCCACCGAGTTGCCAAAGAATCAGATTTGTAGATTCTTCTATTCGACATGGATCTTAGTGAAAAGTAGAGTATGAAATCGTATGGTTTTAGGTTTGGGCCTCTTCGTCATGTTTTTTCATTCCTTTTGTTTACAATAGAAATGACACTAGGAACAATTTAATTACTCCACGCAATTAAAAAATAAGATATACAGATTGACCTGGTAGTATTTACAACAAACAAGCCATGTGTTATCTTTTCACTCTAGTTATTGCATGTGATGTGCACTTAGCTTTAGTTAGTTAACTCTCGTGTTTGCATGTGGTGCATGTGCACATTGACAGATCATAAAGCACACTTACCGTCAATTAGCTTTAATTATCCATAGTTATTGCATGTACAACTAAGCTTAAATTAGTCTCTTTTATGTATTAATTCTCAAACCAATATTGATAAATCAAATTCATTCTCAATTCTAATTTTCCTTTTGAACTCTCACAAGTTTTTGCAATTATTCTTCAGCTAGATCCATATTTGTGATGTAATAATTTTACTTCGTATAAGAGCTACAAGAGCTTGGAGAAGTTGCATGAACACTTTTTTGCAAGTTTGAAGATCAGATCTTTGAAATTATTGGGAGATTTGATTTGTGGATCGAATATTAAATAATTGTCACAATTGTTGCTACAACCAGAAAGTGAAAGAATGGAATTCCCAACTTCCACCATTCTGACTCCATACAATTACTATGAATGCAAGTCAATGATTTTTCTTCATCTTAGGAGCAAACACTTGTACCAAATAGTCATGGGAATTGAGACAGAACCAATGTTAGAGAATGAGAAGTCAGATTGGCTTAATAGATCTCACATGGGTTATGGAAAATTGTGTCTATCAATGTCCCCTGATATTCTTTATCAGATCATAAATATTGAATCACCATATGGAATCTCAATTAAATTGAAAGGATTATATGGTCGTGAAAAGGATCTAGAAGAACACCATTTGGAGGCAAAGAGTTCGATTTATTATAAGAGTCATTGGTGAAGACTCCAATAATATGGAGAAATATACTCAAGACAATGTTGAATAAGAAGATTTTGATTCTTCTATTGTTAATGAGCCTATTGCAGATGAGAATTTTATCTTTTCCAATAATGAAGACATCGCACATGAGGAAATATCTTCCTCTGCTAGTGATGAAGACACTACTTTCAAAACCATAGAAGAGGACTTTGATTCCTCCACTATTGATGATGTTGATGATGCAGAACTGACAAGGTCTCAATTTAGTGATGCCCCACATGCACTCTTAGTCGCAGATCCATGCATGTATCTAAGGAGGAATTTATAACACCATGTATATGCATGCATGCATCCAAAAAGGCATCTCTAAAGCCACACATGCACATGCATGCATCCCTGGAGACAACCATTCCCATGCATGCATATAGGGTACATGAATTTGATCATTAAATGCATGATGAAGTTGCAGGGAATCCATATTGGCATGCAACCATGTATAAGGAAATTCATTCCTTGATCCAAACATGGGAGTTGATACCTCTACTTCCAAAAATGAAGCTTATTCCTTCAGATTCATGATGGGACCATCAATATTCAGTACTATATGAGTTCCGAGCAGACTACTGATATATTCACCAAGACTTTCACTAAGTAGAAGTTTCGATTTCTACGAGATCGTCTTAGGGTGAAGGACATGACTCCCTAACAGTAGTCTTTTCTCTACTTTTTGCATTATATTTTGAAGGGGGGGGGGGGGTTTCTCTTCCCATTAGGTTTTCCCTCTTTCCTCTTTTCATGCATTGTATATGTATACCTAAAATGGCCTTGTTGCCGGGAATCATTTATTTTGCATCACATTCACCTAAGTTATGCTTAAGTGGGGGTGTTGGTGTGCATGCACATAGTTAGCCTTTATTAGCTTTAGTTCCACTCTAGTTATTGCATGTGATGTGCACTTGGCTTTAGTTAGTTAACTTTGGTACTTGCATGTGGTGCATGTGCACATTAACAGAACATAAACCACACTTAGCTTCAGTTAGCTTTAATTATCCATAGTTATTGCATGTACAACTAATCTTAACTTAGTTGATTTTATGTATTGATTCGCAAACCAATCAAATTCATTCTCAATTCTAATTTTTATTTTCATCTTTAACAAGTTTTTGCAATTATTGTTCACCTAGATCACTATTTGTGCTATAATAATTTCACATCTTGTTTTATACTATACTTAAGCATAAACAAAGCTTAAGCATTTGATTACTTCATGTGCACGGTGAGGAAAGCGAGAGGATTTGTAACTAGTCACTATAAATTCCCAAACACTTGAATTCCACCATCAAGAGCAATGTTTCCTCCATTCCACCATCTCAGTGCTTGAGCTTTTGATTTTCTTAGATTTTTTATATAGGAAATGTGGAAAACTATGTGCAGTTTTCAGTTGGCATTATAGGTGCATGCTATTCTCTTTCATTCTTTTTCACTTTTACTACTTAAAATACTTTCATTCATTGCATTTTAGTTTAATTTCATTTATTGTCCTTTGCACTTGCATAGATTTGAACTAAAATTCTTGTTAAAGCATTGAACGGTGTCTTAGGAAATGCAACTTCCTTACTGCTTTATGGAACCCCAATGTAAGGCATTTTAGTTTTTTTAAGTATCTTCTGAAGAAACTTTTGAGTTGAGATTAACTAACAGAGGATTTCTCAGGCTTCCCCTATGCGATAGCTTTGCTAAATCATCTCTTTACACGTGGTATGGCTCACCCCTGATTAGCAATGGCTTCGAAAAAGTCTTGGTATTGACTATCAATGGCGTTGGAATCATTCTCGAGCTTCTGTTCGTTATTATCTATCTGAAATTCGCTCCACGCCAATCCAAGGTAGGTTTCAAGTCTCATATTCTCTCATCAGTTCATTAGTAATATTCCTCAGTTTCTCCATCAGCTTTAGTGAGTACGTATCATAGTTATCAAATACGTCCTTATCACCAAAAAAAAACGGAAATTCGATAATTTGATTCTATTGATAAAAATTTAGTTCGGTTCAGTTCACGGTCGCTAATAGCTTTACACAGAATTGATAAAAATTTGGTTTGATTCAGTTCATGGTCGCCAATAGTTTTACACACAGAATTGATAAAAAATTGGTTTGATTCCGTTCATGGTGGCTAACAGCTTTACACAGAATTGGAATGGTTTGTATGGATTGTTATTGTGATAATCTGTTCTGGTACATGAAAAAAAAAAAAATTGGAATGTTTTGTACTGTTCACAGAATTGGTAGCTTGTATTAGGAATCGTAAATGTAATAAGATGGGGAAGGTCAATAATCAGGAAATAGAAATTAATTGGGCACGAGAAATTTCTAATTTTAAATTTTAACCTGTTTGTTTAGATTTTAAAAAGCTGAAATAAAAGAAAGATTTAAGTTAAATTTACAAATTTATAAAATAATAAAGTTTAATAAATTTTATAACATGTAATTGATTTTTAAAATAGGTTTGTATTAGAATAAATTATATAAAAATAAATTTTGAATATTTAGTTTTTAAATATGTATTAACTAAAAAATATTTTAGGTAATATTTGAAATTTGAAATTTATTTTTCACTTTAAATATTTAATTTAAAAAAAATGATTTTCTATAAAATATGAAATAGATTTTAAGGATAATTATTTAATAGATTTTAAGGATAATTATTTGATTTTGAAAAAGAGATTTTAGATAAGATATGAAATAGATTTTAAGAATAATTGTGTGGTTGTGTTTTTGGTTAGATAATATTTGAAATTTGAAATTTCCTTTTTATTTTAATATTTAATTTAAAAATAATAATTTTAAATAAAATATAATACAGATTTTAAAAATAATTAAGAAGTGTGATTGTGTTTTTGTTTAGTAAATTGCAATTTTAAAATTATTATCAAAATTATTAAAAATTATTTAAATAATAATATATATATATATATATATATATATAGAATTGAAATGTTTTCATTGAAATTTTTATGATATCAAATTTAAATTTAGTAATTCTAGAACAAATGATGGTGTTTGCAACTCTAGCAACATCTTCTCAGCTTGCTCTTCATGATCACAAGAGTAGAAAAGCGCTGGTAGGGACTTCGGGAATGATCGCCATCGTGCTTATGTATGCTTCACCACTTTCCATCATTGTAAGTATATTTCACGGCGTTGTTTAGGAAAATGAACAAGACACCAATTCCGAATTGGCATCTTCTCGGCCATGTATGATTGTAATTGCTTCTTAATTTGTTCGTCTATATCTAACAATTTGGAAATTCTTATCAATGAAATTGAATAATAAGAAAGTTAACATTACTTTATTATTATTAATAGTTGTGTAGATCTGTATCCAAATTGTTATTATTGATAATGAATGATAAGAAAAGTAAGCATTATTTTATTATTATTAATAGTTGTGTATATCTGTATCTAAATTGTTATCAATGATATTGGATGATAAGAAAAGTGAACATTATTTTATTATTATTAATAGTTGTATATATCTGTATGGATATTTTATGATGAAGATATTATTATTAACCATTTATATTTGTATGGATATTTAATGATAAAAAAAGTGACCATTATTTTTGAAATATTATTATTTTAATTATGTTAAGAAAAATTCAAAAGAAAGTAATATTATTATTTTAAGTATGTTAGGAAAAACACAAGAAAAATAATGTTAGCAGTGAGCACATCAATAGATAATATATATATATATATATATATATATATATATATATATATATATATATATATATATATAGTTAAAATAGATATAGCTAATTTAATGTTAACTATATAGTTAATGTTTTTTACAATTTATTGTTAAAATAGTTAATTTCTTTTAAATTATTTAAAAATTTTGACAAATGATTGATAGATAGATAGATAGATAGATAGATAGATAGATAGATAGATAGATAGATAGATAGTTTTTAATGAGATTTTTTTGGAGTTTTAGTTGGATTTTCATATATATATATGAAAAACTAAATTTAAATTATTCATATCTCATTTTTTATCAATTTCAAATTCTCTAAAATTTATTAATACTTGAATTGATAAATTTATTTTAATATAAATTCTCTAGAATCTCTTTATTTTAAATTTACTAAATTTATGATTGAAAATTTATGTGAATTGTTTATCAATGGTTACATTAATTGTATTAATATAGTATCTTTAAGGAATTTAGGCCGATTATGTATAATATTCATAAAGATATACATAGATCAAAGTCTCATATTCATTTCCAAAATATTTATGCCAAGTTTGATTTTTTATTTAATTAATTAATGTAAAAATCACTATATGAATAAGTGTCATATGAAGTTATGATTTTTAGGATACATGGTATGATAAGCCATATTATTTGCGTATAGCATTGTAGCAAATTCTATTTACATATTAATAATATCCGTGATAAAATGGGGCTGAATCTCAATGTTTAACAATAGTGTTTCATGTTTTTTTATATGTACATATGTTTCTCAACAAAACAATTAAGTGGTATTTCTTTAAATGTACATATGCGTATTTAAATGTGCATATATTTATTAGGATACTTTTTCAATACATATATAAATTGAACATCCTAAAAAATTGGAAAATATTTTAACTTTGAAAATTAAACAATTTAATTCGTGATTTTTAAAGATCTTGAGGGGATTTTGACAAAATTGATGATAAAAAATGCTAGGTAAAATCTAGGTTTTTTTATTAGTTAGACTATATTTTTCATTATATATTATTTTTTAAATTATTTATTATTAATAATAATAATTTAAAATGATGTTACAATTTAGTTGGTTTTATGAATTTTTTAATTTTAGCATTGTGAAGTGTATTATGTAACAAGTGTTTTGATGCTTCTTAGAATGTAGATTTTCATAGAGAGAATTCATGTTGGAGACAAAAATTATGGAAAATTGTATGTCTAGAAACTACAACATTCAATAATCTGAGGGAACACTACACCTATCATTAGGGACCATAAGCTTCAAAATTCTTGAAAATTCAATAATCCCTAAAGATGAATGAGCACACATTGCATTCCTGACACACACTTTTTCCATAAATTTTGATATTTATTATGGATTGATGTGTAGTAACTTTTATAAAGTATTTAATTTATATAATTACACTGGTAATAGTATTCAACATTTTTATATTTATTAACTAATTTTATATAAATAATTATATTAATAATTATATCAAATTGATAATAAAAAGATAAGCTAATTATATAATTAACGATTATTAATCTAATGGTGGAAATTGTGCACTACATAATAATGCCATGTGAGATATCATATTTTATTACATTAATACCCATTTTATTATATTGTTATAGCTTACAAGTTGGAAAAGCCATCGTCAAGAGGATATAGTCTTTGTTTAATGTCATATATATATATATTTTTTTAATTCTTATTATAAATAAGTTAAGCATGAATAATTATAAAGGACAATATTTAATTGTCCAATTATATTCTCTTTTATATTTTAATAAGATTCATTAGATGTTTAATTATATTACGAGCAACAACATAAGTTAATATGGAAATGATGAATCTTACTATTTATAATATTATATAAAAAAATTTAACTTTATTTATATATAATAAATTAATATTTTTTTTCATATAAACATGGACTATTTTTTCATAAAAATAGTCTCTTTAGACTACAACAATTTGCATATACTCCTGGAGATTGTTTGTTCAATGCATTTGAAGTGCTTTTTCACTTTCGTTACCCGTCTATTGAACTCCGCAATGGAATAATAGAACATTTTATCAATTGTCTACAACGAAATGACACAGAGGAAAAAGAATCATACCAATATGAACTAGATCCTGTAATGTTGTATCAACTTCATGGAATTCACGATGTTGACACATACCTTCGTAGAATGCATTTTTCTTCATCTAATAGCAATTTCCAATCTGAAAGAGGCCTATGGGGAGACACATTTTTCATACGGTGGCTATCAAAGTGGTTGAACATACCAATTGGAGGCTGGTCGCTAAAAATGAAAACAAGTTATTTGTTCTTCAACCATGATCTAGATATAATTCCACTAAACATGTTGTTCCATGATACAGATCCAATTAGTGGACATTTTGAACCCCTATTATACAAAATATTATGTATATGTAACTTTGTACCAAATTATTCCTTGTCACCTCTTTGCAAATATTTTGAAAACCATTATGAATCTGTTGTTCATGAAATGCAAATTCATGGATTTCATATAGCAAAAACAACTATGTCGAAATGTGCTAATAGCATGTTTACTGCAATTTGTTATTTAATAACACCTGAATTTGATGAAAAATCTCTTAGACTCTACATTGTCCAATATTTTTGCAATGCACTAATGGCTAGGAGCAATGACACATTGAATTGTATAGAAAAACACTTAACAAATGAAACTATACAAAGTCAAACAATGGTTGCAGATTGGCAATAATACCTAATTAATATGGCAATGCCATATGAAAAAGGAGGAGTTGAGGGAACATCATTTTTCTTCCAATGGACATTGATCATATTTATTGTAAACATACAAATATGGTCATTTACTAGTAAAACCATTGTAAATTACTACCAATTAAAAAAAAAATTCAACCAAACGTACAACATATTATCATTTGAAACAAGTACATCACACATTCACTATGAACCATTACTATCAAATCAAAATACAAATCGGTGCAATTTGCAACATAGAATAGTAAAGATGCATGAAAACACCAACAACAGAATAAACTTGCACAAATTGAAACAAATGATACATTCAAATGACCCAAATAAAATTGGACAAAATAGAAATAAAATAGCAAATAAAAATTGCTCATCATGAAAAAGTACTCTGATAGAAATTTACAAACAACAGATTGAAGACACACCAAAAACCAAATGTCCAATATGCAAGACATTGCAATTTCAAAAGAAAATCTCAAGCATTGGACTTGAATTAGAAAAAATGTAAATAAACATATCTAGAAAATAGAAGACATTGCATTTGAATATCATTTGTCGATCTTGCAAAATAGCACTTGCGAATGCAAAGTTGCATCACTTTGCAACACCTGAACAAATATGATGTAACAATCCATTGCAAACTGTAACAAAACTTTCAGAGCTTGAGGAAAGACTTGTTGCATTGAGAATTCCCTTTGCAAAAATAAGACAATGTGGGAAGAAGCGATCACAAATGGGCTTAACTGGTTCAATAATCAATGCACCTGTCCAAATGGACATTGTCCAAAAAGCATTGCCACAATCCATAAACAATACAATCACAATTGCTATTGCATTAAAACGGCGACTAGAATACAAGAATGCATATCAAACAGGAAAAGTGCGTGTGCATATTGTCATGAGAGCACTTAAATAACTATGTTCTCGAAATTTGTATAAAACTGAAAACGTTTCGATTAATAACAATTGGAATCATATACTTGAATTGGACAATAAAGATAATAAATCTAATGATGACAACATTGATAGCAAAAGTGAAAATGATAGCATTTCAAAAAGTGAAAAGCCAACTGAAACCTTGGTACATGGATTCATAGCTTCACAACGAATTCATGATTTACAAGACAAGCTTATTGAAATAGCACTAGCTAAGGGAAAACAACAACTTGGGATATTCAAAGACAAACATGAAAAAGAAATGAGTTTCCCAACACTATTCTTTGGAAATCCACGTGACGATGATATACTACAAAGATTTTGTTACCAAGAAATAGTAAAATGGGAACTAATGCATTGCAGTGGTCACTTTTCCTATCATATCACAAATTTGTTCTTCAAGCCAATGCGAATACTCATTGAAAAGGTCATGTCATGCATCTCAGTATGAATAAGAAAAGGAAAATTACAAGGAAGAAAGTTGTTAGCAAAAGATGTTAAGTACAAGCCCAACTTAGAAAAGTTACTAAAAAGTCATATTGGATACATAGATTTCAAACACATAAGAATGTATCCTGATTACCATCAACAAATGTAGAAACATATATTTGCAACGATATGACAATTAGGTCCTCCAACTTTCTTTGTTACATTTACAAGTGCAGAGCATCTTTGGACATCACTCGTACAAACTCTTATTGAATTACATAGCAATAGAAATAAAGAGAAATACATTGAAACAATTGAGGAATGCAACATTGATTATCTTCTCAGGAAGGACCCAGTAACATGTACACGTTACTATAGACATAAGACAAATGCATTGAAGCAATTGATCTGTCAAGATAGCACATTCTTTGGCAAATATTAGATTACTACTTTGTAACTGAGTTCCAAAATAGAGGTAGTGCACATGAACATGCTCTTATATGGATAGAAAATGCTCTAGTATATGGAATTAATACTAACTTAGAAATTGAAAACTTCTTGGATAACTATATAACTTGTAGCACAAATCACCTTGACCCAGAACTCGCAAAGATACATGAACGTCATCATACCAAAAGCTGTAAAAAAAGAAAAGCATCCCAATGTAGATACAAATTTCCAATGCTACCAATGAAAAGAACAAGGATTCTTGAACCAATTACTTTGGTAGATGCCTCGATAAATGAAAAAACTTTGTCCTTGGAAAGCACCTTAGAGCAAAAACACTATGACAAATCAACTAGTCATGAAGATTTCTTAGATGAATTACAGTTAACAGAAACTGATTACATCGAATTAGTAAAAAGTAGATTAACACAGCCAATGGTATTCTTGCAACGAAAACCATCAGAAATATGGAATAATAGCTTTGCATAGAATATGCCACACCTATGGAATGCAAATACAGATGCCCAATATGTTCTAAATGCATATGCTACAACTTCATATTGCACTTCATATATGACCAAAGTTGATAGATCTATGACAAATGAATTCAAAAGGATACGAAAAGAACATGAAAAGAGAAAAATTGATGCTATTCAAATGATACGGTCTCTAGGCAATGATTTGCTTAACCTTCAACAAATTTCAGCACAACAAGCAGTCCACATAGCTCTATCACTACCATTGAATCATAGTTCAAGAGAATGAAACTTTATAAACACAACACCAATAGACGAACGCACATTTATACTTAAGCCAACTACTCTTCTAAAACAAATTCCTGACAATTCTGAGCATGGAAAATTTTAGGGGCTAATATTCGCGGGAGGGCTAATTTTCCATGGTTTTTCCAAAAAAAAGATTCTCCAATCTCCATTTTTTTATAAAACTGATGCGCCCAAATTTTAAAATATAAAATTATTTTACATTAAAAATCGTAAAAATTATATAGACAATATATATAATATCATTATAAATCTGAATAATTTTACAAATACATCAATAAACATTTTATAGTTTTTATATTAGGGACTAGTGAGATTTGCCAATTTTTTAAACTTCAAGATAATTTTCCATCCTTAAAATTATCCCTGACTCTAAGGATGTTATGTGCAGTTCTATAATTGATTACTATATCAATAGGCGTAATGCTATTAAGCATATATGTTTAGCTGAATTTGTATCAAAGTCTAGGAAAGATGGCAAACCAATATCAAAAATAAAAAAATAAAAAGTGATTCGATTCATTAAATACAAAAAACACATTGACTCTGAAAACTATTACAGAGATTTTTTTTTTCTATATTTTCAATTCGAAAACAATGAAAATGAACTAAAGCAAGACTGCTCTACATGGAAAAGTGCATACATGTTGCATAAGAACATAATAACGAACAATGAAACTAAGTTCACATATAACATGAAAAAGAAATGGGGTGATTTGGAAGAAGCAATTCAAAAAATTGATAGAAGCACTGCAACTTCTAATCATACAATAAAAAAACCTAGAATATATGATGATGTTACTAAGAAGTATGAATTGGCTAAAGATTTGCAATTTCCCCAATGCAATGAGAAAAAAATACATCGTAACATTGGTTTTCAATTTACAGAACATCCATTTGTGCTTAGCAATGAGCAATACTTCAAGATTAGGAGAATGCTAAATAAAGAACAACAAGCAATACTCAAATACATTGCAATGAAAAAACGAAAGAACATAGACAAACCATTCTACTTATTTTTTACTGGAGGAGCTGGTACTCGGAAAACATTCACAACAAAAGCAATATTCCAAATGCTCATGCACATCTACAATGAACATTACAATACAGATTCTTTGAAGCCAAAAGGTTTGATATTAGCATACACAGGTAAAGCTGCATATAATGCAGGTGGAGTTACAATTCATTCTGCATTGCTAATGCCTTTCAACAAATCTAGTTTTATTCCACTTAGCAACAATGTATTAGACAATTTAACACAACTGTACAAAGAATTAAGGGTTATTCTCATTGATGAAGTATCTCTAATTGGAAGTTGTTTTCTATATCAAATTGATGATCGATTAAGAAACATTAAGCACAATCAAACAAAATACTTTAGAAACATTGATATCATATTTTGTGGCGACTTATACCAAGCACAACATATACAAGATTCACTAATATTTGAACAACCTACAATAAGAAAGAAACCAACAACATATGACTTTTGGAAAGAACATGTAAAGTACTATGAATTGCACATTGCAATGCGTCAAACAAATGAAAAATTCATTAGTATTTTGAATAGGATGTGTTTAAATAATAAAACGGAAGATGATTTGAATTACCAAAATAGACATTGTATTTGAAATTCTCCTAATGTATTTGAAATGCTTCTATTTTTTAGGAATAAAGATGTAGCATTACATAACAAGAAAATGTTGTATATTGTTCCTGGTGATGAAATCGTAATTAATGCAATTGATTATGAAGAATAAAACCATGGACACATACCATCTCATGCACAAATGGCAACATGCCCTTCACAAATTGTCCTAAAACTTAACATGCTAGTTGAAATATATGCAGGAAACTATGACTTACAAGATGGTCTAGTCAACGGTGCAAATGGTATCATTAAAGCATATGTAAAATTAGACAATTTTGATGTAATATGGATCAAATTCTATGATGAACATGTTGGCCATCACCAAGAACATAGATTTTCTTTTCTATATAGCAAAGAAATTTCTAGTGATTGGACTCCCATACTGCGCACAACAAAACTAGTTTCTATATTAGCAAAAATAGGAAACTTGAAAATAAGAAAACAATTTCCAATCCAACTAGCATGTGCATGTACAATACACAGATCACAAGGCTTGACACTAGACAATCTTGCATTTGATCCTTTAGGAATACTACGCCATGGATTAGTATATACAGCTCTTTCTCGTGTGAGAAACATAGAATCATTTTATTTGCTTAGTCCACTTAAGAAACAAAATTTCTGAATTCGACACAAAATTTCTGTTGAAATGGAATGTTTACACAGAAACGCAAAGTGGAAACTAGACTACAACTATTCATTATTAGAAACAAAAGCATATATTTCAATTCTTTCTCTAAACACTCACAGTTTACAAATACATATTGATGATTTGTTAAATGGCTATGATCTAATGCAATCTGACTTCCTATGTTTACAAGAAACACATTTGAATAATTCAATGCTTCTAAAAATACTTGAAACATTCAATTGCATATCAAATCATAGTAAACATGGTTTTCTAATTTGTATTAAAAAGCATATAAAGATCTTAAACCATATTCATTTTGAAGAAAAAAACATTGAAGCTACACTAGCAAAGCTGCTTCTTCATGACATGGATATTATAGTTGTGAATGTCTATGTTGCACCATATGCAACATTGAAAAATACATTGGATCTTCTTTCAAAAGCATTATGAAAAATACATTCAAATCAAACAATAGTGATTCTCGACGATTTCAACATCAATATGCTTGAAAACAACAACAAAACAAACTAACTAAAATTGTATATGCACAATTACAACCTTTATTTTCTTTTAGAGACAAATAACAATCAACAATTATCAATCATTTATCACATATGGTCGAACATAACTTGTAGCTATAAGACTTTCAGATTAGATACATATTGGAGCGACCGTGATACTATTTTTCTCATCATTGAAGACAAAAATGCAACACAAACACAGTGCAAATGAAAGTAGTCTAATGCTTTTTTCTAGTCAATAGTATCATAGCCTCTTAACTACTATGACTTTGACTTCTAATTGTTTGTCTTGTAGATTGCTATAGCATTCTACAATGAGTCAAATTGCCAAAGACAAGTCACAAAAAGAAATAAACACATCCAGGTTTTCTTACTACACTAAACTTACTTACCCTTCAATGCATATGTATAGATATATATCTATGTTTAACTATTTATTTCTTTCTACAAAACTATTGCAAGATCTATTCTTATATTACTAGTGCTAAGTTCTCAATAATGTACCATGGTTAAACTTGAAAATCATCACCAATTGCTTATTTACATTAGAACTGTTACATGCATAATTCTATGAATCCCAGTCTTCTTGTTCTTCTTTTCTTGTCAACCGTTGATTCCTTTTCCTCACCCTTCTCTAGAAACTTGTCAAGCTTCCTGTTCACTTTAAATTTGAACCTTTTTTAACTAAGATCTCCTCCAATTTCCCATCTTGCTTCTTGTCAACCTCTAAATTTCCATAAATATAACATCAAATACAAATTAAATTACTTCCAAAATTATAACTCCATTTCAGTTACATCAAAATAAATTATTTCATAATCCATAGGCATCTTAATTCACATTGTGCAATTTGAACAAAATGTGTCCAATATCATCATTATTTCTCTTAATGCTGCTATCATCTTTGAAATTTTATCTATACATTTTTTTTTTGGTTTCTTTTGTCCTATGGTGTTTCTATGTTATTTTTCGTTGAGTAGTTCAACAAAGTCAAATGACATATATCTTGTTCAACATATTTATTCTGTAAACTGCCAACTACCAATAATAAGTAACAACATTGGAAAGTGAGCTTGATCAAGAAACACATCCAGACTTGCTTATTACGCCCAAGTTACTTAGTCTTTGATGCATATGTAAATGTTTTCATGCCAATCAGCAGTACCTGAACTTTCATACATCTGTACTAGATGCGTTTACACGTTTCTATAGTACTAGAATTTTGTCATTTTTTCTATCAGCCAAAAAAACTTTTAATATTTGCAACTAAGATCAGCATATATCTCTATTGCACCAACAGAATTTTCTGAATTTAATATTGTATAGTTTATAAGTATTCCATTATCCAAGTTTTTAAATGCAATTAATATCTCTCTCAATATCTAATATTCAGTTTCCAGTACAATATACAATGACCTTATACTTTTATTTTTATTCTTAGTTATTAAAATTTACCAAAGACTTTGTGGTTGTGTTCAAGCGCACGATTCAGTGACATTGTATCTTTTTTATCTCACAGTTCTGCATAGCAACCTACAATAGACAAAGAACAACAAATATCAAGTGCAACTGAATCAGACAAGTAAGTAAACTTGAAACAAATTCTTATACGTACCATTTACATAGCATTCATATTTATCACCAATATATTTTACTTCTAATTGTTTCTTTTTCCACATCAACATCATCAATACACAGATCGAAAGCAACATATTTAGCTCCAATTACCATTGAAGAACTAAACATTCGCAAAACTAGACGAATGTTCAAAGGAGATGTTATGGTTATCTATAGCACATATCTTGATAAATTCCACAAAGCACGACAAATACTACGTGCAGATTTGACAGATGCCGAAGGAATAATGACAATCACATTGTCCATACCAACTAAGCTTATTGAACAACATGGCCAAAAAATATCACCAGGAAAAGCAATATCTATTACAATTTTTAAAGTACTTCCTAAAACAAATTATGGCCGCGGTGATTGTGATTTGATTCTGCTGCTAACTGAACTAAGCACCGTACAAAACATACCAACAATTTGCAAAGAATACAAATTCATTCCAGATACAACAATAAAACACCTTACAACAAATACAGAAACATATCCAATTGGAACGATTGTAGCAGTTGTCACAGCTGCACGAAAAATTGGTTTCCAATATACATTGCAAATTAAAGATGGAAATTTCAATGACAGTAGAGCAACGGTAACATAAATTACTTTATACTGTTTTTATATTGTTAGGTCTACTTGTCTATGCTTTAATAGAGTGAAGAAATGGAAAAAAATATTTTTTCCTAGCTACCAAAATATCCATATATTTAATTCAGCACCAGGATTCAATAGACTATTATCAGGTAAGTTTATGCCGTTTGATTAAGGTGATTCATTAGTTACCTGTGCCCACTGATTAAGATCTTTGTCATCTAATGGCAGCCTGGTTATGAACCCCAAAGCCCATTTATGTACTAGTAATTGATTTTTTTTTAACCATTTAAACTATTAATATCAATATTTTACTTTCTTAATTTTAATTAATTTTTTATTTTCAATTTAAATATATTAAAATAATAAAAACCAACAGCTTTACTCCCTTGTATGCACGAGACCTGTCTAGGAAATTCTCGGTGAATTTTGTTTATTATTAGTTTTTTGTCACTGTGGATTTCGTTTATTCATAGTTGTTAGTCACTGTAGATATGCATTATGTAAGATAGAAGTAATTGTACACAACAACTGGAAGAAGGGGTATGGCATACTATGTACGATTTCAAATATTTATCTACAAGGATGTCGAATTTAGGACTTTTGTTCTGAGGTAGAGAAAAATCATTTCTATCTATCTATGGAACATAAGTCAAATACCCTTGATTGTTTCAGGGCTTCTTCTCATGAAGAATATGCAGGCTAGAAATATCACATTCAACAATGGAAGAGCGAGTCAAGGTTTGACAAGTAAAGAAGTTTATTGATTACATTGAAGTATCAATCATAGGGAACTC
This sequence comes from Pinus albicaulis, assembly GCA_034641835.2. Taxonomy (NCBI): domain Eukaryota; kingdom Viridiplantae; phylum Streptophyta; class Pinopsida; order Pinales; family Pinaceae; genus Pinus; species Pinus albicaulis. The sequence continues at coordinate 75,936 of JAXQQM020081920.1, read as the reverse complement.
GACTTGTGGTTTCTCCAGTTTCAAAGAAGAACACTTAAATAGATTTTTCGACATTTGAAGGGTAATAGACCAAAGGTTTTGGGCATCATCATTCAAAACTTATCTCTGCATGAAAGAAGTTGTCCTAATAAAAGTTAAGCAAAGGCATAAAGTAAAGGTTAAAACAGAAACCTCCAAGATTTGCATCTTTTATCATTTCTTTTTATCAATGAATTTATCAAAGTATGAAGGGATTGTCCTAGTGTTGCAAGGAATTTAAGGCCTTCATTTTGGTAACCATATCAAGAGAGGAAAATCTCTTATTTTTTATCTGAAATTCTAAGCCATTATTTTATCACTATGTATCATATTGATAGACCGTAAAAGATATTCTCCAAAAGAATCGAGATTCTGAATATACATCTGATTTGATAATCAGTCCTAAATCAATCTATTATTTCGAACGATATTTTGGGCATATGATCAAGATATTCTATTCTAACCTCAGTGTAACATTCTCTTTTGATCCTACAAGTACTAGAAAAGATGTAGCCTCGTTCTCTTTTTGTTCTGACCTCCAATTCATTTCAAAAGGAATTAATTTAATCCTCTGTTTAAAAGGGAGAGAAGCCAAGACTCCTATAGGATGATCAGTCATTAGGCTCATTACCTTACTGTTAGCAACACAAAGGGACATGCTTTTAGATACAAGACTTTTGCTCTTGGTAAAATATTATGGCCTTCGATTCTTCATCTTGCTCAGTTCCCCTACACAGTTGGAAAAGTATCCCTGTGTGTTGGTTGTTATCAAGCACGAATTAAGTATGGTTCTCTAACATACATATATATGGACCCAATTCACTTTGATCTCTGCAATTATATATCCAACTTAGAGATCATCATTCAGTTCTACGCATTTGGAATAGACTCTCAGGTCATTTTGAATGGGAATATTGATATGGCACTAAATAAAAGTAAATGTTGATCATATTATTCTCTCGGTGATATCCAAGTCCTGCACATTCTATCATAATATGATCAAGCCTAGATATATTCTAACCTTGAATTTGTTATATAAGTTGAGCAAATACGTGAGGTTTTTACAGTCATCAAAAACATTTTTTGGAAAGGAGGATAGCATCAGGCATCAAGTGGTGGAAGCATTTGACTCATGTAATGGAGTTAATCCTCTTTCAGATTTCAGTGACAAAATTGACCTTAGTAGAAATGATCCTCCTAGAAGTTTGAAAATTTGAAGTTATTATAAACCTCTCTATTATTTGAGGCATCAAATCTGTTATGTGAAGACAGTATTATACGAATGACAATAAAATCATCTCTTATGTTTTGTTCATCATTATGTAAAACATGTATATCGATGATTGTGTTATGGTCTTGTTCACAATAGAATTTGTGAACAAGGCAGATGTAAATCTCGAATACCTTATCTTTTGAAGCAGCTTCAGTGGATCTTGGCATCATCTCATAATGATCATTTTTGGAGGTATGAAAAAATAATCTAATTAGTAAGATAAATTTTATGACTTGTTCTAAATTCTCTAGAAACATCAAGATGCCATCTTGAGCAAGGAATTCAATATTCAGTCTTGAATGTGAAATAGGAGGTTTATATGGAAGTAAGAGTGTTTACTTTGCAGTTTTTTTTTTAAATAGTTTCATTAGCACCTACTTTCAGCCATAAGAACATTGCAACTGTTGTATTGATTCAGAATTAACTCCAGCGTCCTATTATTCTAGCAGACTACAGTAGGTATCTATGCAAGGGTTGTCTCTTTCAAACATTGTTTCATCATCTTCTAACAAATGGCTTGAAAAGTCCTCTTCAATTGAGTTTTCAATTTCCAAGGGGTTGGAAGTGCCTTTTTCAATTTCGAAGGAGCTGGAAGCGCCTTTTTAGTACTGGTTTCATTTCCTTCAATAGGAGGACCAGTACCGTATTCTATGTTCCTCTGGGAAGCATACAATTTTCTAATTTCTTAAATGTTTGGCAGCCAGTCAAAGCCATTGTCCCACTATGCACAAAATTCCTCCATAAAGTTTGAAAAAGGCACAAATATTCCTTTTCCACAGTTCATGAACCAGTCTCTTGCACAACCCTTCAAACTTAGGGAGAAAATTCACCATAGTGTCCTAATGAAGAAGGCCACTGCTTCGCAGCAATGTTGTTTGGGATTTGGAAAGACGGGGGAATTTTTAATGTCACCTTTTTTATTCATCTCGTATATCGGGAGCTCTATCTTTAGGCGTTGGAAGGAGTGCATACAACCTTTCTCAGGTTGGCAACACGAAACATAGCAAAGCCGAGGTTTGCAAAAAGACACATAGAAGAGCCAAAGTAGGGTTGCACTAGCTAGAATCACTAAAAGAAGTTGATGTTTAGTTTTTTAGTTTTTTTTTTTAATCTCTAAAGGTTCAATTTATGACTAAGAATTATAGATCTCCTTACCGACAGGGACTTGCTACCCCACAGCCCTTCTTGTTTCACTTACAGCTGCACACCACACAACAACCTTTCAAAGTTTCCAAGACCCTTCCTATGCCGATCAGTAAACTATGTCAACCAACCCATATAATGTCGTTTATATTATTTGAAGCAGTGTTCATTATTTATTGTCTAGTCAGTGAACTATGTAAACCAACCCATATAATGTCGTTTATATTATTAGAAGTAGCATTTATTATTTACCGTAAGAAAATTGCTCCACCCAGTTGCCAAAGAATCGGATTTGGAGATTCTTCTATGCGATATTGATCTTAGTGGAAAGTACAGTATGAAATCGTATGGTTTTAGGTTTGGGCCTCGCCATCATGTTTTTTATTTCCTGTTTTTTACAATAGATATGATATGACACTAGGCACACCTTAATTACTCATTTCAATAAAAAATAAGATATACAGATCTGACCCTAGTATTTACCACAAAACAAGCTAAGGCAAGTTATCTTTTCACTCTAGTTATTGCATGTGATGTGCACTTAGCTTTAGTTAGTTAACTCTCGTGTTTGCATGTGGTGCATGTGCACATTGACAGATCATAAAGCACACTTACCTTCAATTAGCTTTAATTATCCATAGTTATTGCATGTACAACTAAGCTTAAATTAGTCTCTTTTATGTATTGATTCTCAAACCAATATTGATAAATCAAATTCATTCTCAATTCTAATTTTCCTTTTGAACTCTCACAAGTTTTTGCAATTATTCTTCAGCTAGATCCATATTTGTGATGTAATAATTTTACTTCGTATAAGAGCTACAAGAGCTTGGAGAAGTTGCATGAACACTTTTTTGCAAGTTTGAAGATCAGATCTTTGGAATTATTTGGAGATTTGATTTGTGGATCGAATATTAAATAATTGTCACAATTGTTGCTACAACCAGAAAGTGAAAGAATGGAATTCCCAACTTCCACCATTCTGACTCCATACAATTACTATGAATGCAAGTCAATGATTTTTCTTCATCTTAGGAGCAAACACTTGTACCAAATAGTCATGGGAATTGAGACAGAACCAATGTTAGAGAATGAGAAGTCAGATTGGCTTAATAGATCTCACATGGGTTATGGAAAATTGTGTCTATCAATGTCCCCTGATATTCTTTATCAGATCATAAATATTGAATCACCATATGGAATCTCAATTAAATTGAAAGGATTATATGGTCGTGAAAAGGATCTAGAAGAACACCATTTGGAGGCAAAAAGTTCGATTTATTATAAGAGTCATTGGTGAAGACTCCAATAATATGGAGAAATATACTCAAGACAATGTTGAATAAGAATACTCTGATTCTTCTATTGTTAATGAGCCTATTGCATAATTTTTTTTTATCTTTTCCAATAATGAAGACATCGCACATGAGGAAATATCTTCCTTCGCTATTGATGAAGACACTACTTTCAAAAACATAGAAGAGGACTTTGATTCCTCTACTATTGATGATGTTGATGATGCAGAACCGACGAGGTCTCAATTTAGTGATGCCTCACATGCACTCTCAGTCGCAGAGCTATGCATGCCTATGCATGTATCTAAGGAGGAATTTATAACACCATGTATATGCATGCATGCATCCAGAAAGGCATCTCTAAAGCCACACATCCATATGCATGCATCCCTAGAGTAAACCATTCCCATGTATGCATATAGGGTACATGAATCTGATGGTAAAATGCATGACGAAGTTGCGGGGAATCCATATTGGCATGCAACCATGTATAAGGAAATTCATTCCTTGATCCAAACATGGGAGTTGATACCTCTACTTCAAAAAATGAAGCTTATTCCTTCATATCCATGATGGGATCATCGATCTTCAGTACTGTCTGAGTTCCGAGTAGATTTTTGATATAATCACCAAGACTTTCACTAAGCAGAAGCTTTGATTTCTGCGAGATCATCTCAGGGTGAAGGACACGACTCCCTAGCAGTTGTCTTTTCTCTACTTTTTGCATTATATTTTGAGGGGGGGTTTCTCTTCCCACTGGGTTTTTCCTCTTTCCTCTTTCATGCATTGTATATGTGTACCTAAAATGGCCTTGTTGCTGGGACTCATTCATTTTTCATCACACTCACCTAAGTTATGCTTAAGGGGGGTGTTGGTATGCATGCACATAGTTAGCCTTAATTTAGCTTCAGTTTCATTCTAGTTATTGCATGTGATGTGCACCTGGCTTTAGTTAGTTAACATAGGTACTTGCATGTGGTGCATGTGCACATTAACATAACATAAACTACATTTAGCTTCATTTAGCTTTAATTATACATAGTTATTGCATGTACAACTAATCTTAAATTAGTTTATTTTATGTGTTCATTCTCAAAACCAATCAAATTCATTCTCAATTCTAATTTTTATTTTCAATTTTAACAAGTTTGTGCAATTACTATTCACCTAGTTCACTTAGATCACTATTTGTGCTCTAATAATTTTACATCTTATTTTATAGAAAACTTAAACATAAACAAAGCTTAAACATCTGAATACTTTATGTGCACGGTGAGGAAAGCGAGAGGATTTGTGACTGGACACTATAAATTCCCAAACACTTGAATTCCACCATCGAGGAAAGCAATGTTTCCACCATTCCACCATCTCGGTGCTTGAGCTTTTGATTTTTTTAGATTTTTTATATAGGAAACATGGCAAACTACGTGCAGTTTTCAGTTGGCATTCTAGTGCACGCTATTCTCTTTCATTCTTTTTCACTTTTACTACTTAAAATACTTTTTTTCGCTGCATTTTATTTTAAGTTCATTTATTGTTCTCCACACTTGCATAGATTTGAACTAAACTTCTTGTTAAAGCATTGAACGGTCTCTCAAAACACGAGTGGTTTGTATTGTTTTATCTATCAGGAAACGCAGCTTCCTTACTGCTTCATGGAGCCCCCATGTAAGGCATTTCAGTTTCTTTAAATATCTCCTTAAGAAAATTTTCAGTTGAGATCAACTAACGTGGTAGTTTAAATTGAACTACTAGATATTTATATGCAGTATTACATATAGGAAAGTGATTAAGAAGGGATGGACAGAGGATTTCTCAGGCTTCCCCTATGCGATAGCTTTGCTAAATCATCTCTTTACACGTGGTATGGCTCACCCCTGATTAGCAATGGCTTCGAAAAAGTCTTGGTATTGACTATCAATGGCGTTGGAATCATTCTCGAGCTTCTGTTCGTTATTATCTATCTGAAATTCGCTCCACGCCAATCCAAGGTAGGTTTCAAGTCTCATATTCTCTCATCAGTTCATTAGTAATATTCCTCAGTTTCTCCATCAGCTTTAGTGAGTACGTTCAACAAATCATAGTTATCAAATACGTCCTTATCACCAAAAAAAAAACGGAAATTCGATAATTTGATTCTATTGATAAAAATTTAGTTCGGTTCAGTTCACGGTCGCTAATAGCTTTACACAGAATTGATAAAAATTTGGTTTGATTCAATTCATGGTCGCCAATAGTTTTACACACAGAATTGATAAAAAATTGGTTTGATTCCGTTCATGGTGGCTAACAGCTTTACACAGAATTGGAATGGTTTGTATGGATTGTTATTGTGATAATCTGTTCTGGTACATGAATATATACTAGAGGTTTTTCGTGCTGAAAAAAAAAAAATTGGAATGTTTTGTACTGTTCACAGAATTGGTAGCTTGTATTAGGAATCGTAAATGTAATAAGATGGGGAAGGTCAATAATCAGGAAATAGAAATTAATTGGGCACGAGAAATTTCTAATTTTAAATTTTAACCTGTTTGTTTAGATTTTAAAAAGCTGAAATAAAAGAAAGATTTAAGTTAAATTTACAAATTTATAAATTAATAAAGTTTAATAAATTTTATAATATGTAATTGATTTTTTAAATAGGTTTGTATTAGAATAAATTATATAAAAATAAATTTTGAATATTTAGTTTTTAAATATGTATTAACTAAAAAATATTTTAGGTAATATTTGAAATTTGAAATTTATTTTTCACTTTAAATATTTAATTTAAAAAAAAATGATTTTCTATAAAATATGAAATAGATTTTAAGGATAATTATTTAATAGATTTTAAGGATAATTATTTAATTTTGAAAAAGAGATTTTAGATAAGATATGAAATAGATTTTAAGAATAATTGTGTGGTTGTGTTTTTGGTTAGATAATATTTGAAATTTGAAATTTCCTTTTTATTTTAATATTTAATTTAAAAATAATAATTTTAAATAAAATATAATACAGATTTTAAAAATAATTAAGAAGTGTGATTGTGTTTTTGTTTAGTAAATTGCAATTTTAAAATTATTATCAAAATTATTAAAAATTATTTAAATAATAAAATATATATATATATATATATAGAATTGAAATGTTTTCATTGAAATTTTTATGATATCAAATTTAAATTTAGTAACTCTAGAACAAATGATGGTGTTTGCAACTCTAGCAACATCTTCTCAGCTTGCTCTTCATGATCACAAGAGTAGAAAAGCGCTGGTAGGGACTTCGGGAATGATCGTCATCGTGCTTATGTATGCTTCACCACTTTCCATCATTGTAAGTATATTTCACGGCGTTGTTTAGGAAAATGAACAAGACAACAATTCCGAATTGGCATCTTCTCGGCCATGTATGATTGTAATTGCTTCTTAATTTGTTCGTCTATATCTAACAATTTGGAAATTCTTATCAATGAAATTGAATAATAAGAAAGTTAACATTACTTTATTATTATTAATAGTTGTGTAGATCTGTATCCAAATTGTTATTATTGATAATGAATGATAAGAAAAGTAAGCATTATTTTATTATTATTAATAGTTGTGTATATCTGTATCTAAATTGTTATCAATGATATTGGATGATAAGAAAAGTGAACATTATTTTATTATTATTAATAGTTGTATATATCTGTATGGATATTTTATGATGAAGATATTATTATTAACCATTTATATTTGTATGGATATTTAATGATAAAAAAAGTGACCATTATTTTTGAAATATTATTATTTTAATTATGTTAAGAAAAATTCAAAAGAAAGTAATATTATTATTTTAAGTATGTTAGGAAAAACACAAGAAAAATAATGTTAGCAGTGAGCACATCAATAGATAATAAATAAATAAATATATATATATATATTTTGTTAAAATAGATATAGCTAATTTAATATTAACTATATAGTTAATGTTTTTTACAATTTATTGTTAAAATAGTTAATTTCTTTTAAATTATTTAAAAATTTTGACAAATTATATAGATAGATAGATAGATAGATAGATAGATAGATAGATAGATAGATAGATAGATAGATAGATAGATAGATAGATAGATTTTAATGAGATTTTTTTGGAGTTTTAGTTGGATTTTCATATATATATATATGAAAAACTAAATTTAAATTATTCATATCTCATTTTTTATCAATTTCAAATTCTCTAAAATTTATTAATACTTGAATTGATAAATTTATTTTAATATAAATTCTCTAGAATCTCTTTATTTTAAATTTACTAAATTTATGATTGAAAATTTATGTGAATTGTTTATCAATGGTTACATTAATTGTATTAATATAGTATCTTTAAGGAATTTAGGCCGATTATGTATAATATTCATAAAGATATACATAGATCAAAGTCTCATATTCATTTCCAAAATATTTATGCCAAGTTTGATTTTTTATTTAATTAATTAATGTAAAAATCACTATATGAATAAGTGTCATATGAAGTTATGATTTTTAGGATACATGGTATGATAAGCCATATTATTGGCATATAGCATTGTAGCAAATTCTATTTACATATTAAGAATATCCGTGATAAAATGGGGCTGAATCTCAATGTTTAACAATAGTGTTTCATGTTTTTTTATATGTACATATGTTTCTCAACACAACAATTTAAGTGATATTTCTTTAAATGTACATATGCATATTTAAATGTGCATATATTTATTAGGATACTTTTTCAATACATATATAAATTGAACATCCTAAAAAATTGGAAGATATTTTAACTTTGAAAATTAAACAATTTAATTCATGATTTTTAAAGATCTTGAGGGGATTTTGACAAAATTGATGATAAAAAATGCTAGGTAAAATCTAGGTTTTTTATTAGTTAGACTATATTTTTCATTATATATTATTTTTTAAATTATTTATTATTAATAATAATAATTTAAAATGATGTTATAATTTAGTTGGTTTTATGAATTTTTTAATTTTAGCATTGTGAAGTGTATTATGTAACAAGTGTTTTGATGCTTCTTAGAATGTAGATTTTCATAGAGAGAATTCATGTTGGAGACAAAAATTATGGAAAATTGTATGTCTAGAAACTACAACATTCAATAATCTGAGGGAACACTACACCCATCATTAGGGACCATAAGCTTCAAAATTCTTGAAAATTCAATAATCCCTACAGATGAATGATCACACATTGCATTCCTGACACACACTTTTTCCATAAATTTTGATATTTATTACGACTTGATGTGTATTAACTTTTATAAAGTATTTAATTTATATAATTACACTGGTAATAGTATTCAACATTTTTATATTTATTAACTAATTTTATATAAATAATTATATTAATAATTATATCAAATTGATAATAAAAAGATAAGCTAATTATATAATTAACAATTATTTAATTTAATGGTGGAAATTGTGCACTACATAATAATGCCATGTGAGATATCATATTTTCTTACATTAATACCCATTTTCTTATATTGTTATAGCTTACAAGTTGGAAAAGCCATCGTCAAGAGGATATAGTCTTTGTTTAATGTCATATATATATATATATTTTTTAATTCTTATTATAAATAAGTTAAGCATGAATAATTATAAAGGACAATATTTAATTGTCCAATTATATTCTCTTTTATATTTTAATAAGATTCATTAGATGTTTAATTATATTACGAGCAACAACATAAGTTAATATGGAAATGATGACTCTTACTATTTATAATATTATATAAAAATTTTAACTTTATTTATATATAAGAAATTAATATTTTTTTCATATAAACATGGACTATATTTTAACAAATAAATAATTTTTATCACAAAACTAAAAAATATAGACCTTGCATATTTTTTTTATTTTTATTTTTGGTATCAAAAACTAAACTGAAATACATCTAGATGCATCTCCTGAATGTAACTTTTTATCTTAATAGAAAATTACTATTTCCCAACAAAAATTATTATTAAAAAAAATATTATTTCTATAAAATTTACAAATATTTTATAACATGAAATAAACCATTTTTAAATTATTTAAAATATATTCCGATTAAGTTTGAATATATTAGTCTCAGATTAAAATAATGTGAGACTATGAAAACGACCAATGAATATGCAGGGAAGTTGTACAGAGATGTACAGCTATAGACTTCGAGTCATAGGCATGTACAGATATTTACAGTTATATACTTACGAGTCATAGGACATATTCAATCGGAGCCTACGAGGTGGAGGAAGCGAGGTTGAATCCTCCTCTATTCACGTGAAATAAATGTGTCACAACAATTTGGATTAAAGGCTACACTGAAACGCGCTTTGTTGGTCTTGTTCAATTTATTGATTGATTTGGTGCAACACCAAATATTTTAAAGGCCACACTATTCGGTAAATATTATTTATTAATATTATTTTTCTAATATAAATATGGTTAATTAAATATAAATATATTTAATTAATTAATTAAATCATTTCATTCATTATTAATTAATTGTTAATTAAATATTTTTTTCCATTCATTAAATAATTAATAAATTTATTACATAATTCATTCATTCGATATTAATGAATAATTCATTCATAATTAATTAATAAATAAATTATAATTATAATTTATTTATTTATTTATTAATGTTGCTTTATGAATGAAAATAATGTTTTTGTTTCTTTATTAATATAAATATTGTTTTTCTTTTAATACTAATTATTATTTATTAATTAAACTCAAATATATATATTTAATCCAAGGATTAATATTAAAAACTTTATGATTAACTGAATATGAACTCTTAGATTAATAAACCTAAGTGATTGATGTTTTTTTTTTGTTAGTCAAGGTTCAAACATTAGATTATCTCCAAAAACACAGATTACAAAATTCATCTCAAGAGGCTCCTTTCTCTCATTCTGGCCAGACTTGTTGAAATTCGGCTTTGGAGGAAGACATGAGCAACCAATTACATGTATTATTCTCGCGAGGCCTAGACGCCACAACATACTAGTAAATAGAAAGGAAAACACAACAAACTACATCATATTATGGAGGGGGGTTGGAGGGCATTACTGGGGGAGCTGTGTAATGATCAGCATGTTCATGCATATGATAATTAATATGCTCCACCCTTGCTTCCATACTGCGAAGGTGGTCATCAGTGCGTCAGTGTTGGCATCTCAGGTTTTCAAGCTTCTCCATGATTTCACCTTCACTGAATTGAATGTCAATAATATGTGCAACGAGCTCGTTACGATCTTCATACCTTTTTTCACAGAGAACATCGATTCTTAAGGGATATTCTGAACTTGGGCAAAAATTGTTTCTATTGTAGTTGGGGTGGCCACCCAACCAGGAGAGCCAACAATAGCCTCCTCAGTCTCACGGCTATAAAACAAGCTAGACGAATCTCCTTCCTCTTGCATTGGTTGCTCGAGCTACCTCGGATTGGCAGCTCCTTGGCATGGCCTCCACCTTTGACGAGGCATCTCAATAGTCTACGCCTTCCAAAACTGGCTTTGGCGAGTGAACGCCTCATGCCCAAACACAATGACAACAAGAAGAACAAACTTCTCTACCACCCTGAAGCCCGAAGGAAGGGCGAAGGCGCACCACCCACAAGACAGGCACTCCCTACGCCCAATGAGATATGGGCGAAGTGTCTCTGGATAGAGGCCACAGGGCCAACCTCCAACTTTTGAGTGCCACCTGAGCACTAGCGGTAACAGATCTCCCCACCTCTCTCATCTCAAACCTGCAGTTGACCAGCGCCTCCAAAGGTGCAATTAAAATATCCTCCCATCAAAAGCCAATATAAATCACTTCATCTTCGAATTGTCGAACTTAATCCCCACTTCTCATTCCCCTCCTTCCTGCGCTCTAGCGCAGGTTATAAATGCCCCAACGTGAATGAAATTTCTACCAGTTTTTGTAGATGTCCTAGGGTCCTAAGGGTCAGCCAATGCCACTACCATCCACCAATCTGCTCCACCCAAATTCCTTTCACTGCTTCTCCTCCAAGATCGAGACCTCGGAGGGGAATGTAGAAACGCAGTAACCTTCACCTCTCCGCAAACCCAACTTATTTCCCACCATAGCCAAATAGTACCCAACAAGCGCCACAGGCCAATCTTAATAAGGACCATCAAAATTGACAACAATATTCTTTGTTATTTCTCATTATTACACATTAAAGGAGGTAGGGGTGTACATGGAGGCTGGACAGACACCGCTGTCACCTCCTACTCCATCTGTCCTTCATTGAAATCACCCCATCATGGACCTGGAGGTTTGTGTCCACAAGATATTGGGGGGCCCGGAGGTCTCCTGGATGAAGGTCCACTTTGCTTGACATATACCCCTGGGACAAGGTGAAATTCTTGTGTGTATTAGTCGATCCCCTTTTTTCCATCCAATTTGCCACTGTGTTCATGGTTTGATAGACATGGCCTGTAGGGACATATTTGAAATTGGAGAGGAAATGTTTAACACTTTCTAATTGGGCTTCCAACTTCCAACTCCTAGCAATTTTTGGGATAGCTGATCCATTTATAATATTTTGAGTCATCTGAAAAATCAACTTCAAGTCTCCCATGAGATGAATCCTTTTCCTTTATTGTTTATGTGCCAAAATGAGTCCATGTTCCATATGTGTGAGTTCGTCAACATTATTTTGTGGTGGATCTGCAGAAACTTTCAAAGGCTCCCACCGAGTATCTTGAATGATCTCTAAGCACTCATCCATATTCTATTGGACCAGGGTTCCCTTTGGAGGCTCCATATAAATTAAGTTGGAAGCACCCCAAGGGGGGCTTGGAGAAAGTCGATGGAGAGGCAACCCCAGGAACATTAGAAGAGTGGGGCATCAGGGAGACCACATCTTAGGACAAGTTGAGGGAGGATGGGATGTGAACTTCAATGGAGGATTCCTTCTAGTCATTCGGATCCCATTTTTCTGAGTGGATGGTTTCCCGAATGTTTTCTTTAATTTGAGTCCACACAAGAGAGCCAAAGGGGTGCTTATTTTGGAAAATGGATCTGTTGAGTTCCTTCCATTGTTCCATAAGGTGAACCCAAGAGTTAGTAGCCAAGATCTATTTACTATAGGATTGTGGAATCGATGGATTAACCACTCCTCGATGGTCTCCCAGATGTCTTCCTTGTAGTAGTCCTCGGGATCATAGAGATCATCTATCTACCACCACACTTATTTTTCTTAAAAAAAATCTTGCGGGTGGTGCTACATTGTTTCCTCCAAGGTCAAGCACACATCATATCTTGAGGGCCCCTTATATCCATGCTTCATAAGTTGGTCCCATGTGAGAATATTTTTGTGACCCATGATCCATAATAAGTGGGACATTTTGGGCCAAAATCTGTCGCTCCAAATTTTTTTCCATATCTTCTGTCTAGGGAGGTTGAAGGTCATCTTCTTGATTAGGTAGGCTTCACGAAGGGAGAAATTTGATACTATAATGTACCCCCATCTGAGTTTTTCTAAGTGTTGAGATTTTCTAATTCCTTTTTGAGTGAGTTGATTGTAGAGAGGATCCCATTCTTCTGTGATAATGAGGATGGGCCAGTCTTGTGCCATTTTTCTGTATCACAAAACATTGTCTCCTTATACTTTCTTCCAGTATTTTTCTACCAGTGAAAAATCATAATCACTTAGAGTACATATTTAAAGATGGTCTCCCAGCCTGCCAAATTAAAAACTCGAAAGGTATAATTTGAGAGATTTTTTAGAATTTTGGCACACAGTTCTTTCCATGAGGAAATGAAAATAGGTTTATCTAGGAGGGGGACTCCCAGATATTTTGAGGGTAAGGATCCATAAGAAAAACCCAGGACCCTGGCAAAGAATGCTTTGATCAGACGGGGAGTATGAAAATAAAAAATATTTCAATTGTCTTTCTTCAGGAGCATACCTGAAGTGACCTGGAATTTTCCTAGGATGCCATCGATTTGCAAGATTGGATCGAGAGTTGATTCATGATACAAAATATTGTCGTTGAAAAATTGTTGATGATTTATGTTGATAGAGTTTCCTGGCAAGAAGAGGCCACGCGAGGCATTGATGCTTCTAGCTAGCTTAATCAGGCGACTGAGACCCTCAGCCGCAATGGTGAAGAGGAAAGGAAATAGCGGGTCCCCTTTACGGAGACCCTTGGAATGAAGAAAGGTAGAGGAGGGCAATTTGTTAACCAGGATAGAAAATAAGGGCATCAAAATTAACGATCTAATTCATTTCACCCAATCCTCAACAAATCCAAATGCCTGAAGGATTTGTAGCAGATAGTACCAACACAATTTTTCATATGATTTTGAGACGTCTAGTTTGAGAAATATCTCTCTTTTTTCATAAGTCTTCAATGAATGGAAACTTCATGAGGTGACGATTTCGTCCAGGATCTACCTCCCTTCCACAAACCCATACCTCTCCAGGTTTATGATGTGGTGGAGGATGGGTTTCAAGTGGCGAACAATAATAGAAGAAAGGATCTTATAGATTATGTTCCAAAGGGAAATGGGTCGAAATCTGCTTGGCATATAAACTTATTTATTTTTTTGGATCAAATTAATAAATGTTGCATTGATTCCTAACCAAATCTACTTGAGCCTCCGGGACTCCTCCACAAGCTCTACAATATCCATCCCCATGATTGGCCAACATGCCTTGAAGATGTTAGTTGTAAATACATATAGTCTCGGTGCCTTATTTGAGGGCATGCTCTTAATTACCACTTCCACCTCGTCTCTGGAAACCAAGCAGAGTAGTGTCACGTTCTACTATTTTGTGATCAACTGTGGCACATGGAAATTTATTCTGGATATATCCTCTCACTGTTCATTCCCTTTTTCTATCAGTATGGAGAAAAAAGAGGAGATCAACACTGTTTCCATATCTTCGTGTCATTCTAAACTATTACCTTCTTCAAAGATTATGGAGGTAATGTGGTTTTTCTATCTGTTACTTATCATAGATAGGTGAAAGAACTTAGAGTTTCGTTCCCCTTCTCTGAGGCATCAGACTCTAGATTTATTTCACTACAGAGTTTCTTCCTCGAGCCTTCACTTTTCTAGTTCTGTGATCAATCACCCTTCTTCTAAAACTAGTTCCTTTGTATGTCCCTCACATACCATCTTCAATTGAACAATCTATATCACATCCTCTAACTTACACTTTTCTGCAAATATGTCCCTAAACTCTTCATGGTTCAAAGTTTTTATTTCATCTTGAGGGCCTTGAATCTCTAATGTGTTGTGAAACCAGCTCCAAAAATAGAAGAAAAGAGATATCAACGCCATAGAAATAAGTCACTTCGAGGGGGAAACCTCCAATACATTACATGAATGAAAAATTCTTGGATGATACAAATTAAAAAACCTCCTTTCTATATATAGGAGTCCATGGGGCCACAATGTAATCCTAGCCGACCTAACAATAATAATTTAAGGGCACAATAATAACAATATGGGTGTTACAGGGGTACAATAATAACAATAAGGGGGTTACACTAACAACAATAAGGGACTATACTAGTAATATAGGGACCTAAAATGTCCCTCTCCTTCAAAAAAGTGTTGTCCTCAATGCTTGAGTAGCTTTGGGTGCTTCTGTATAAAATTCTCATCCTCCCATGTAGAATCTTCATTGGATAAGTTCTTCCACTTGATGAGATACTCTGAAATTGATCGATTTCGTAACTGTCGAGTTCTTGTTTCCATGACCGCTTCAGGTTCCAATATGATTTTTCCTTCCTCATCAAGTTCTGGCAATATTTTTTGAACTAGAATAATTTCACCTATAACCTTCTTTAAGCATGAAACATGGAAAACTGGATGCACTTGTGAAGAAGCAGGAAGCTCCAATTTTTATGCCATAGTACCAATCTTTTGCAACACCTTGTAAGGAACATAGTACTTTGGAGATAATATTATCCTTATTAACTTGCTTGAGGGAAATTTGTTTGTATGGTTGTAGCCGTAAAAATAGCCAATCTCCTACATCAAAACTTCTCTCGCTGTGATGTTGATCTTCCTGTTGTTTCATTCAATTTTGTGCCAAATTCAAGTTATCCTTTAAGAGAAGGAGAACTTCTTGTTGATGCTCAATGTGATATTCCACTGCTTGAACCTATGATTTTTCTCTTAAAGATGATGTGATGGACAGTGGATGATATCCATAAAGTGCCATAAATGGGTTCATTTTTACTGCAGTATGGAAGGAAGTGTTATACCACCATTTAGCGAGAGGTAACCACTTGACCCATTGTGTTTGTTTATCAGATACAAAACAACGAGGATATCCTTCCAAACATTTATTTACTATATCAGTTTGACCATCGGATTGAGGATGATAAGACGAGCTATGAGCTAATTGAGTACCCAAACAAGAAAATAACTCTGTCCGAAAATTTCCAGTAAAAATGGGATCTCTGTCGCTCACAATAACCCTTGGGTTTCCATGTAACTTTTGAATTGTGTCCATAAATGTAGTAGCAAATGTACTTGCTTTAAATGGACGAGATAATGCACAAAAGTGTGCATACTTGGTAAGTCTATCAACTACCACCATGATAACACTCTTTCCTTTGGACTTAAGTAAACCTGTGATAAAATCCATTGAAATCTCCTCCCAAAGTTGACTTGGAATGGATAAAGGTTTTAGAAGACCTGGGGTCTTAATTGTCTCAACTTTATTCTTTTGGAAAATCAAACATTATGCCACAAACTTTTCAATATCATATTTAAGGCCATCCCAAAAAAATTCTTTCTTCACCCTCTGGTAAGTTTTTAAAAATCCTGAATGTCCTCCTAAAGGAGAAGTGTACAGTTCCAAAATAATATTTTGTTTTAGTTGGGAATTCTTACAAAGATATAAGCGATCTTTATACCATAAGGAATCATTTTTCAATCTAAATGTATCATATGTAATAGGATCTTGCTACAATTTTTGAATGAGTGTCCACACTTCTTTTTCCTTCTTCCATTCATCCCTTGCTTCGGTTATCCAATCTAGTTGGATAATAGAAATGGAACAAAGCAATGCTTCCACCTCTTAATTCTTTCTTGAGAGTACATCTGCAACAACATTTAGCTTCCCTTTTTTGTAGATTATTTCAAAGTCATAACCCAACATCTTTGTGACCCATTTTTGTTTCTCTTCTGAAGATAGTATTTGTTCCAAAAAGTGTTTAAGATTATCATGATCAGTTTTTACCTTGAAGTGTCTTCCCATTAGGTAAGTTCGCCATTTCTTTAGTTCATGCAGTATTGCTATGATTTCTTTCTCATAAATATCTTTTTGTAAATACATTCCTTTGATTGGAAGACTTTCAAAAGCAATGGGTCTTCCTTCTTGCATTAAAATAGCACCAATACCATTTCCTTAGGCATCACATTCCACAATAAAGGTTTTTGTGAAGTCTGGCATAGCTAAGACTGGTGTTAGGCACATTGACTCTTTAAGATGTTCAAAGGCCTTAGTTGCTTCGGGAGTGCATGAAAATCCATATTTCTTCAATAATATTGTTATAGGTACTACTATTCTCCCATAATTCTTAACAAACTTGCGATAATACCCTGTTAAACCGAGAAATCCTTGCAACTTCTTTATGGTTGTGGGGACTTTCCATTCTTTAATGGCTTTAATTTTGTTATGGTCTACCTTAACACCCTCATGAGATAAAATATGACCCACATATTCCACCTCCTGTACTCCAAAAAAAAATTTGGATGTTTTTTCATATAATTGTTTCTCTTGCAATAGTTTGAGCACCTTGTCAACATGTTGAACAAGATCCTTCCAAGACCTGTTGTAGATTAGTATACCATCAAAAAATACTAGCAGAAATTTTCTACGGAAAGGTTTGAAAATGGAATTCATCAAGCCTTGAAATGTAGAAGGTGCATTGGTAAGGGCAAAAGGCATGACCAAAAATTCATAATGACTCTCATGAGTTTGAAATGCTGTTTTTGGAATATCTTCAGTCTTCATTATAATTTGATGATATCTTGAATGAAGATCCAACTTAGTAAAATAAATTGCTCCATGTAATTCATCCAATAATTCATCAATCACAAGAATGGGAAATTTATCTTTAATGGTGAGCTTATTGAGCTCCCTATAATCCAGACACATGCGCCATGTTCCATCCTTCTGGTGTACCAATACTACAAGAGCAGAGAAAGAACTTTGACTAGGTTGAATAAATACCAGCCTCTAACATTTCTACAATCGTACGTTCAATTTCGCTCTTTTGGACATAAGAATATCTATAAGGCCTAATGATTGGAGGAACACTTCCTGGAATCAAATGAATAGCATGATCATGATCACAAATAAGTGGGAGTCCTTTGGGAGTTTCAAAAACCTTGGAATGACTGTCCAAGACTTTTTGGAGATCTACAGAAATAGATGATTTTGAAGTTGGAACTTCTAGTGAGCATAATTGTGCAATTACGCCTCGTTGTTATTTCTTTAGAAGCTTTGTCAAGACATTAGAGCTTATTATCTTTCCCAGCTTCCCTGCAATACCCCGTAATTCGACTTCCTTTACTTCTGAAAAACATTTCAAGAAAAGTTCTTGAAAATTAAAAGCTACCGTCCCCAAAGATTGTAACCATTGTACTCCTAGTACAACATCAACACCTCCCATAGGAATGGAAAGCATTTTACTGTTCAATACATATTCCCCCATGGCTATCTTGATATTATGGCATTTTCCAGAGCAATTTATAGTTCCTCCATTTGCAACCATCACTTGACATTATGGTGTTGGTTATTGGAAACAATTCAATTCCTTGGCTACCTTACAATGAATAAAATTATGGGTACTACCTAAATCAATCAACATTATTACCTTTTTCTTCTTGATATGTCTTTCTACCTTGAGAGTTTGAGGAGTGGCAATTCATTCCAATGCATTACACGATATGGTCAGACTCATTTCTTTCTCTTCTAGGGTTGGTTCCTGGTGTATATCCTCTTCTTGTTCATTTTCTGCTTTCTCTTCACAATCTATGTAAAATAATTTCTTCTCATCACACTTATGACCTTAATGTATTTTCTATCACAACTGTAGCAAAGCCCTTTTGCTCTTTTTTCTTCCAATTATTGTGGTGTCAACCTTGTAGGTTGTGGAAATCTAGGAGTAGCAACACTTCCCTCTTTATAGAAGTGAGTGGTAGGCTTCCTTGTCACCATAATTTTACATTCAATTTTTCTTGCCAACTTGAATGACTTCTCCAATGAATCAAGCTCCAAAATGTGAACTTCATGTTGGATGATATCCTTTAAAGTACCTATGAAGAGATCAATCTTGTGTTCCTCTGGAATATCAGTTACCCTTATATTCAATTTTTTGGAAGTCCTCAATGTGCTTCCCCACTAAACCCTTTTATTTAAGATTTATCAATTGGCTAAAGAAGGTGTTGCTCTTTGTATCCTCATAATGTGTTATCATTTCCTCCATAAAAATTGACCAAGTGACAGTTTTTTTACGGGAGCAAAGCCATCGATACCATAAAAATGTATTTTGTTCTAAATGTAAAGTTGCAATGCGTACCTTTTGTGTGTTTTTCACATTATTGATATCAAAATATTGATCCATCTGTAGTATCCATGTTACAATATCCTTTCCATCAAACTTCCTCATATCCATTTTTGGAATATGGTGGTTCTTCCCACCTACATTAGAGTTTATAAAATCATAATTAACATTTATTTTGTTCTCATCATGAGTTTCCTCTACTATCTTTTCACCATTAGGAAACATTTGTTGTATCAACTTTTTCAAACCTTCCATTTATGCTTTTAGACCATTCTTCATGTTTTCCATTTTTTCATCGATCTTAGCTTCTATGTCATCCATCTTAGATTCCATGCCAACTTCCATGCCATCTATCTTAGCTTCCATGCCATTCTTCAAACCATCCATCTCAGATTCCACGCCTTTCTTCAAACCATCCATCTTAGTTTCCACGCATTTCTTCAAAACTTCCATGTCATTTTTTTTGCTCTTTGCGAGAGTGAAATTTGTTGCACTTTCTATTGTAAATTTGATATGTCATGTTGCCATTCTTCGTCTTCATGAGTCATAGTAGAGCCTTATAAATGCTTAATGGGTGTTGAATTCTTTTTAAAAGGCATTTCAGAACCCAATACTGAAATATATTCTACAATATGCCCTTAGAATCAATTCAACTTGATTCTTCAAACAAGACTTATGCAATTCAGAAAAAAAAATATACACCTTTTACTTGCTTTTGAGGAGCTCGATATTGAAATTGACTTATCTCTATACTTGCAGATCCTTAATATCTGAAATTCTGCCTTGTAGTACTCCTTTGAAGCTTCTTTCAAATGCCACAAGTCTGACTTGATTTGGATTCTTCAAGGCAACGTTTGTCCAATCTCCCACAATGACCTAATTATGGACTAGTTTAGTAGAGAAAACTTGTATGACTTTCCATGTGTTATTGTTTTCTCATTTGGCTCCGAAATTTCTAGACAGGAAACTACAGTCCGTGTACTTCCAGTCACCTTTTATAGAATTCCAATCCGATTCTTAGAGAGAGAGTTATGAATATTTTCCCATGATCACCTCTTTGAGATGAAATTAGGGAGCCTAAAAAAGACCTAACTTCCACAGATCATATCTCCGAAAATATTGTGAACCAGGCTCTAAAATTATCCGAAGATGTTCCTCAGGATTTTAGCTTCGCTCTCTAAAAATTTCAGCTTTTGCACCTTCATAGAAAAAACGTTATAGCGAAAATGTCACGATGACCTTTTTAATTGAAATTCAGGAGCCTACAAAAAGCCCCCACTTCAACAAATCTTATCTCCTAAAATATTACGAACCAAGATCTAAAATTTTGTGATAATGTTCCTTAGGATTTCAGCTTCGTACTCTAAAACTTTAAGCTTCTGAACCTTCGTCGAAAAAAATTTATAGCGAAAATGCCGCGTTGACCTATTTGGAGCAGCGAAACCCTAGAATCCAAAGCTATGATACCAAATGTTGTGAAACCAGCTCCAAAAATAGAAGAAAAGAGATATCGACGCCTTAGAAATAAGCCACTTCAAGGGGGCAACCTTCAATACATTACATGAATGAACAAATCTTAGATGATACAAATTAAAAAACCTCCTTTCTATATATAGGAGTCCATGGGGCCACAATTTAATCTTAGTGGGGCCACAGTGTAATCCTAGCTGACCTAACATTAATAATTTAAGGGCACAATAATAACAATATGGGAGTTACAGGGGCACGATAATAACAATAAGGGGGCTACACTAAGAACAATAAGGGACTATAATAGTAATATAGGGACCTAACATACTGGAATAACTGCATGTGGATTCTAGGATCCACTTCAAGCTCCTTACACTAGTCATCGATCTTGTCAAAGAAACCCGGGTTTCTCAACAAAAAGCTCTCGAATCAGAAGTGCTTGATCTTAGGGGGTGGATACAATGAGATGTTGAGGCATATGGGCCAATGATATGAAACCATGAAAGGAAGAATGTATGCCTCCATGGTGAGATACTTAAGGATTAGGTTCTCTGATAACTGGAGTCTATCCAAATGGTAGGCTATCTGGTGCCAACCTCCCCATTGGTTGTTCCAAGTGTGGAGCCTTGTTTTAGTACTAATATCCTCGAACCACAACTCCTTTATGAGATATTTGAATGCTTGAGAGGTAGATTCCAGTCTTATGAGTCCTCCTCTTTTCTCCTCTAGGGTACGAATGATATTAAAGTCTCCTCCAATGATCCATTCTAGACCAGACCTAGTCATAAGTCAATAGATGGAAAATGTCCATGGGCATCAATCCATGATAAACATGAAAACAATTACTTTATAATACATCTCACATTACTAAGACTTATAAAAGTCATATCAAATTATTATTATTATTATACAAAATATTTTGTTATAATACCATGGATCAATAAGTTATAAATAGTCTTTGTTACAATATTACAGGTCAATATCATGGTTTATCAATACCACATTTCTAAAAAATCATAACTAGCTTCATATTATATTTTTTTCTCATTAATAAAACTAATTTAAAATTAGAAAAAAATTGATTTTATTTAGAAAATTTTCTAAATAGTAAATCCTTCATCTACACCTAATAATTATTAATAATTAAATAAAAAATCTAGAAACCTTGTTTTACACATTTATACTGTCTATGTAAACATGTTACAATGCCATACAATGCCATTAATGGAATTGTAAAATATATTTTGGTTACATCCATTGATAATTGTTGGAATATGTAATTCCTACTTGTCTGAGTTGTGACTTTCTATGTATGGAGTCTCTTGCTATTCCATAGGAGTTAGCTAAATCTATGGGTTCCTAGTTTGGTGTGTGGTTAAGATATTCTCTCAACTAACTTATTGTACATCCAACATCATTTCCTATCCTGAGAGAATACTTCGTGTATATATGTAATCCTCTTTAATTAATACAAGGTAGCGTGCATGCTCAGATTTTAAGTTGGTATCATAGCTCGTTTGTGCCTGGCCATAGCCCCTCATGGGCGAAGGGAGATAGAGAGTTTAGTGAATGTTTTTCCATCATCTGTTGAACCTATAGCGAATTGTAGATCTAATTTTTTTCTGACTTGGAGTGAAGTGCAGCCTTGGCCGACTTCGCGTTCTGAATATCTGATTGTATTGGACCTGCCTAACCAGGATGTCATCAATCTGTCAGCATGATTGAACAGACAAGACAATGAAAGGTTATTCAGGTTTTTTTGGTATTTAGCGTTGCAGAGCCGTTTTTTGATGCTTAGTGCCGAGGGTTTGTGAGTAAAGGAAAATTATAATCCTCGGTATCTCAACTTGCGATATCTCCTTTGAAGTAGGAACAGAGGTCGAGAGATGGTGAATCTGGTAGACATTGTAGTCTCTGGATTAATAAATCATTTGTTAGCCTTTACGTTTCTTTGGCGTTTGCGTAGTTCAGGGTGCAACCATTAAAAAATATATTTTGTTGTTGGAAAGCCACAGATAGCATGGATCAAACGGTAATATGAGCATAGATGTTTTTTTTTAAATTTTTGTGAGTGTGTAGTGTTGTGCAAAGTAAATCATGGAGAGACCATGCCAAGCAGAGGGATTTGTTCAAAGCCAAGCGATGTTGCTCAATAGGAAGAAGACCCATGATGGGGGTGTTTTCTTTACTGCATGCTTTAGCACTGCACATGCACGGGTTCAAGTTCGCCCACAAGGAGAAAGCAACAGCAGAAGACCTATGGTGGATGAGCATAGAAGATTAGGAATTGTGAAGAAAATAGTACCTAGATGATGAAGTCCTAGCAATTCCTACTCGTGATCATGTTGGGTGCAGTGTTGTTGTTGATGCTCAACATCGAGCTTACATAGAAAATGTTTGGGGACAATATTGTTAACTGAACGACATTTCTAGCTTTACTTATTGACAATGATTTGTTGTCGACCCTCCCAAGCCCCTGGCTACTAAGTCGCCCAATTCCCAATTCGCTATGGAGGGTCTGGAGAAACCGGATTTTATGAAGGATTTTATATTGGCCCATATGTGTATGGAATTATGGTAAGTGTTTTTGGATTATTCAAGTTTTTTTATTGAGTTTAGCCAGCTTAATGGGTGGTGATGTTGTTAGAATTGGCTACTCTAGCAAATCACACCTATATGAATATGAAAATCCAATACAATTAATTGACAATGACACTAAAGATGCCAAAAGACAATTTCAAAAGATGAAGTAAAGGAGAAGCAACAATTATTATGGTGGACAACAAAGTAAATGTTTGTTTGAGGTAGTGTGGATTTATGGTATAGACTCATATGATAGTATCACATACATTTATTAGCAAGTCCAGGATGTTTTGTAGTGGTCTTTGTAAAGTATGTACCGGGTAACTCCAAGAGTTGGAGTGTGTAATGTAAGTCTGATGAGGCATATGTATCCCCATGAAGTTCGTGGTAATATGAAAACCACTTGGTAATTGCAGGTTTGTGGTCAGCCAGAAACCACATGTGAGAGTGAAGTGGAGAAAGATTCCTGTAGGCATGGCTTAGGGTCAGCCGACAAAACCCTTGACATGGTTGAATGTGAGCTGAGAAAACCCTGGGCCTGATTGAGTCGGGTCTCCAGTGAGCTCGTGTTGGAGGAACCTGAGAGCTCATGCTGAGTAGCACCGTTGACCCAGAGAGCTCATGTTGTGGAGCATCGTGGAGGCAGAGAGCTCATGATTCAAATCGTTGAGTGAAGCCAGAGAGCTTCTGCCTGTTGAGCAAGAGAGCTCGTGATGTGGATCACCGAGTGAAGCAAAGAGCTTCTGCCTGTTGAGCTAGAGAGCTCGTAATACAGATCGTCGAGTGAAGCTAGAGAGCTTCTGCCTCTTGAGCTAAAGATCTCGTGCTTAAAGATCGAATGAGATCGTGCTAGAGAAGCTTGTGAGCTTTAGTCACTGGAGTGCCCTAGTGGCAGATTTGAGGCCCTTGGTGTCTGAGTGCCCTTGTTGGCATGGTTGAGGGTAATCTGATAAAACCCAAAGCATGGTTACGACTAATTCGATAAAACCCACATTGGAGGGGGATTTGCAGGTACAGGTACATTTATGGAGTGATAATGGTTGAGAGAACCATGTATGTGAAGGACATCCTACGAGACTGGATGGTTCACACACATGCATTCTGGTGGATGGTTGCTCCATTATATGGACATCGACATATCCTTCTTCTTTTTTTTATGTTTGACCACAACTAAATTTTGCATATTGATATCGAGACAAGTAGTCATTAAGAAGGTGTGATGGAATATGTAATTCCTGCTTGTCTGCATTGTGACTTTCTATGTATGGAATCTGTTACTATTCCATAAGATTTAACTAAATCTATAAGTTCCTAATTTAGTGTGTGGCTGAGATATTCTCGCAACCAACTTAATAAAATGTAACATGCATTCTAAAATTATAAGTATAATCATGCAACATACTAATGTCATCAATATAACTTATTATATCATGGTTATTTTGACGGAAAAAAACAAACTTACAATCATAATATGGTAAAATTCTCATTTACTCACTTCATAGTTACGCACTTCATATTTACTGAACATACGGATGTCATCAATATAACTTATTATATCATTGTTATTTTGAACTTTTAACAATATGTTATACAATTCTGTGATGGCAAAAAACAACCATATAATCATAATATTGTAAAATTCTCATTTAGTCACTTCATGGTTACGCAATTCATATTTACTGAAATGCGAGTAAAACGTGGTAATATAATTCTCATTTACTCACTTCATGGTTGCGCACTTCATATTTACTGAAATGCGAGCGCTATTCATGGAGATGAGCCAATGGTGTACAGGTATAAAAAGTGCATTGCCGATGTTTTTAATTATGGTAACGGAATGTGTGATGGCCAGGTTCATTTTATAATGTTATTGCATCTCCTCCATACAGGGAAACATAAAGCAATAGCATCACTGCCCAGTGGCTGTATTAGTCAAATATTAGGTTGACGATCAAACTTCCAACGTCCAAGTGCAGTTCAACCAAATTGAATATGGAAAGAAAAAGAAAGCAAAAGGAGCTGTGACTCTTATTCTAATCCATTGGGATGCGTGAAAAACATATCCACGTCATAACTCAGTTGCAACAATGCTTTGATATTCCCCAAAGATATTTTCCAACTGTAAAGGCCATTGCAATCTCAGCTGTACACAGTCTTTTCATGGCGCGTACGTTTTTTACGAAGGATGCGGAAGCCCACCGTGTCTCTATCATTTCTATGGCGCACATCATCTATTCTTATTTCACTTACAGCTGCACACCACACAACAGCCTAGGTTTCCAGGACCCTTCCTATGCCGGTCAGTAAACTATGTCAACCAACCCATATAATGTCGTTTATATTATTAGAAGCAGCGTTCATTATTTACCGTCAGAAAATTATTCCACCCATTCCACCGAGTTGCCAAAGAATCAGATTTATTCGACATGGATCTTAGTGGAAAGTAGAGTATGAAATCGTAGTTTTGGGCCTCGTCGTTATGTTCTCTCTTTCCTTTTGTTTACAATAGATGTGACATGAGACACGCTTTAATTACTCCAAGCAATATATATATATATACAAATTGACCCATATTTATCATAATATGCTAACGCAAGTTATCTTGCTGCGTTTGTGTACATGTACACAGTTAGTTTTAATTAGAATCAGTTCTATTTTAGTTATTGTATGTAATGTGTTCTTAGTTTTAGTTAATTAACTCTCATGCTTGCATGTGGTGTATGTGCACATTAAGAGAACATAAAGCACATTTAGCTTCAATTAGCTTTAACTATCTATAGTTTTTGCATATACAATTAATCTTAGTTGCTTTTATGTATTGATTCTCAAACTAATATTGAAAAATCAAATTTATTCTCAATTTAATTTTTATTTTAAACTCTTGCAAGTTTGTGCAATTATTCTTCAACTAGATCCATATTTGTGGTCAAATAATTTTACATGGTATCAGAGCTACAAAGGCTTGGAGAAGTTCCATGAACAATTTTTTTCAGGTTTGAAGATCACAGCATTGGAAATTATTTGGAGAATTAGAATATTAAAGAATTGTCTCAATTGTTGCTACAATCACAAAGTTAAAGAATGGAATTCCCAACTTCCACCATTCTCACTCCATATAATTACTATGAATGGAAGCCAATGATTTTTCTTCATCTTAGGAGCAAAGGCTTGTACCAAATAGTCATGGGAATTGAGACAAAGCGAATGTGAGAGGATGAGAAGTCAGATTGGCTTAACAGATCTGACATGGCTTATGGAATTTTGTGTCTATCTGTGTCTCGTGATATTCTTTATCAAATCAGAAATATTGAATCCCAATATGAAATTTGGACTACATTGCAAGGGTTATATGGTGATGAAAATGATCTAGAAGAACAACATTTGGAGGCCTAGAGTTCGAGTTATTATAACTGTCATGAAACTGGTGAAGACTACAATAACGTGGAGAAATATTCTCAAGACAGTGTTCAACAAGAAGACTCTTATTCTTCTATTGTTAAGGAGCCTATTGTAGATGGGAATTTTATCTTGTCCAATAAGGAAGACATCGCACATGAGGAAATATCTTCCTCTACTAGTGATGAAGACACTACTTTCAAAAACATAGAAGAGGACTTTGATTCCTCTACTATTTATGATGTTGATGATGCAGATCTCACACAGGGTCGATTTAATGATGCCCCACATGTACTCTCAGTCGCAGATCCATGCATGCCCATGCATGCATCTAAGGAGGAATTTATAATACCATGTATGCACATGCATGCATCCAAAAAGACATCTCTAAAACCACATATGCACATGCATGCATCCCTAGAGACAACCACTCCCATGCATGCATATAGGGTACATGAGTTAGGTCATCAAATGCATGACGAAGGTGCATGGAATCTATATTGGCATGCAACCATGTATAAGGAAATTCAGTCCTTGATCCAAACAAGAGAGTTGATACCTCTAATTCCAAAATCCATGATGGGACCATCGATCTACAATAATGTTCGAGTTCTGAGAAGAATGCCGATATCTTCACCAAGACTTTCACTGAGCAGAAGTTTCGATTTCTGCGAGATCGTCTTGGGGTGAAGGACACCACTACCTACAAATTGTATTTTCTCTACTTTTTTCATTATATTTTGAGGGGGGATTTCTCTTCCCACTAGGTTTTCCCTCTTTCCTCTTTTCATGCATTGTATATGGGTACCTAAAATGACCTTTTTGGCGTGACTTATTCATTTTGCATCACACTCACCTAATTTATGCTTAAGGGGGGGTGTTGGTGTATATGCACATAGTTATCCTTAATTAGCTTCAGTTCCACTCTAGTTATTGCATGTCATGTGCACTTGGATTTATTTAGTTAACTCTGGTGGTTGCATGTGGTGCATGTGCACATTTTGCATCACACTCACCTAAGTTATGCTTAAGGTGGGTGTTGGAGTACATGCACATAGTTAGTGTTAATTAGATTTAGTTCCACTCTAGTTACTACATGTGATGTGCACTTGGCTTTAGTTAGTTAACTCTGGTGCTTGCATGTGGTGCATGCCTACATTAATAGAACATAAAACACACTTAGCTTCAGTTAGCTCTAATTATCCATAGTTATTGCATGTATATTCTCAAATCAATATTGAAAAATCAAATTTATTCTCAATTCTAATTTTTATTTTCAACTATAGCAAGTTTGTGTAATTATTCTTTAGTTAGATCTATATTCATGCTCTAATAATCTTACATCTTATTTTATGCGACTTAAGCATTGTATTACTCCATGGGCATGGTGAAGAAAGATAAAAAATTTGTGCCTAACGACTATAAATTCCCAAACACTTGAATTCCACCATAGAGGAAAGTAATGTTTCCTCCATTCCACCATCTTGGTGCTTGAGCTTTTGATTTTCTTAGATTTTTTATATATGAAACATGGAAAACTACTTACAATTTTCGGTTGGCATTCTAGGTGCTGGCTATTCTCTTTCGTTCATACTTTCATTTGTTGTATTTTAGTTTCCGTTCATTTATTTTCCTTCTCACTTGCATAGATTTGAACTTAACTTCTTGTAATGCTCATTGTACAAGGCTCACTCAACGATGTATGAAAATGTGAGTAGGGCTTTGTATTGTTTTATATATGAGAGCTCTCTAGATTAAGAAACTTTTACAAGTGGTGTTTCTCATCCTTTTTAATTTAGTATGAGAGATATTGGCATGTAGTATTTCATTTATGATTAATAAAATAATAATTGAAATTAATTAGTTAAAAATAATAATAACAAAATAAATTAATGTTGATCATAATTAAAATATTTTAATTTTCAATTTAATTTTACATAAATTTATATAAAGATATAATGTGATGATCATAATGATTAATGACCACTAAGACCAATGTAGTCTATCGAAATTAAAAATAAAAAGAATCTAATTGTAATTCTTCAAAATCTTATTTCTATGATTAAAAAATGGAAACAAGCGCTCTAAGATCTATAGTTGGATTGACTTAATAAGTGAAGAAGATTGGAAGCCTTGGAGATGTTAGGGAAATGAGAGACCATGGAGTCAGAGAATCTAAAAGAAAGTGATTTTCATCTTCCACCCTCTTCCTATTGCAAAGCTGACAAATTATATTGTCCCATGGAGTCTTGAGGGGTTTCACTTAGAAGCTCATGAGTTCTTATCTTAGTGATGTTCATTTTTTTTTTAGAGCTAATCAAAATAGAAAAATAGGTCTAGTTATCATGGGTGGAGGTTGATCACCTCATTATAATATCTTAGCTTCCTTTTACCCTCTGGATCCTTATCATCCTGTAGTTTATCCTTAAATTTGGAGGTGATAGTATCTTTGGCCATATCCTTGCTTGCCACTATGATCTCCTCATTAATCCCCCAATGGTTGAGTCAAGACTGGGAATCCTTATGCCACCCACTTTTGAGAGGTAAGTGAGGCTTTTTACTAGAAGAAATTTTGGGAAGCCACTTGGATTCCATATTTTAAAACTTCCTCTTATACATTAGATTCTTAAACATAACGTTGTTTTTAATGGGGAAAGGCTAATTGGGATCCACAGGATATGATAGGGGGTATTTCTCTTGATCTTGATATTATTGGTTATTAAGGGCTTTTGAATCATGTAAATATTTATCCACAACTCTCTATCCTTACAATTGTTTTCAAACTCATAATAAAATTTCCATCCTCCAATAATCATTTTCTCAATGCTATAATTCTAGTTCAACTAATGAGGAATGTAAATACCCAAATATTTATAAGAAGATGGAATGTCAACATGCATAATATGCACTTGATATATAGTATTTTAAAAATATCAGTAAAGTTGATTTCTTATTCAATGTAGGAGAGATATTTGTAAAAAAACATATAATGGGACATGTTTTAACATTTTAACATCTTAGTATGGAAAGGGTAAATTACAAATAAAATATTTCAATGTTAACTTCATATATATTATACTAGCCTAAATCCATCTTAATAATCCATACTATATTAATAATAATCATCCTTGATCCATAATCTATCGAGATGAATTAAACCTCTTGAGATATAAACCTTTTAGATAAAAAAAAAAAAATCAAACTCTCTTGATTCAAAGTAAGAAAAATATATATGCATTTAAAACACATGTAACAAACAAAGCATAGTTTATGACACTTATGATATCTATGACACTTATCACACATAGTTTATCAAAACTAAAAAAATATATAATTATTTTTAAAATAAATTTCAAATTTTTATTTATAATTATTATTAAAAGACATTTTGTAAATATTTATAAGTAAATTAAAATTTCAAAAAACTATTATAATTATAATAACTATACCTTTTACACCGTAGGCGTCTTTATTTGAAAACAACTCACCTATTGTCCACCTCTCTTTCGTTTGCATCATTAGATGTTTTGTTAGACGATTAAAAGATCCTCAAACGTTGATTTGAATTCAGTATTTAAATTCAGTTTTTATTGATGAGGTGGCAATAGAGTGTTGAATTCGATATTGCTTGGCAAGGTGGCAACCAGCCTTGGTTCCTAAGGCATGGATCCAACTGTCTTAGTTAACGGTACTCATTAGCCTTCCTCGCCCTCCCCACCAGCATTAGCCGCATGCATTGCAGATCTTGATTCTAGTAATTCAATCCAGCTGCCTCATCGACGTAAATGCAACAGTCTAGTGACGGGGTCATTTGTGCTCACTGTTCAATCTCTTGATAAACTCAAGAAGAGTGTTTTAGCAGGAAAGACTAAAGATGACGGAGAGTATTTATATTGTTCAACATTTGAAGCCTTAGCTTCATTCGTGTGGAAATCAAGGGTGAAGGCTCTTCAAATTCCTTTTGATGAAGAAGTACAACTTCTTTTTGCGTAAACGTGAGAAAGGTGTACAAACCACCACTCCCGGAGGGGGTACTATGGTAACGGTTTCTACGGTGCTTGTGCTGTGGTTTCTGCGAAATTTGTATTGGAGGCTTCGCTTTGGGATTTAGTGAGAATGGTGCAGCAAGAAAAGGCGAGACTGACAGATGAATACCCTCGGTTTGCCATGACCCTAAACCGGAAGTTGGGCCTCCTTCCGCCACATAAGTATATTTGTCTTACTGGAGCTGCATGGGATACTCACAAGTGGATTTTGGTTGGGGTGAGGTAGTGAACATGACTCCAGCGAGCTTTCCGTTTGTTCATGTTTGCATTTTCGTTTCACCTCCAAATAAAAATACAGATGATAAGAGAAAGAATGGCATCAGAGTTATTACATGCTTGCCCTTTGAAGCAATGGAAGCATTCAAATCAGAAATGGGAAAGCTTGAAATGTAACAGGAAACAAGTGATGTCGACAATATGCTGCTGTGATCATCGTATGCATTTGTATAATAATATTTAGTAAACTAATGGGAAGTTACATATGAATTGACATCTCTTTCCGTTCCATTTCTATGTGTTTTCATCAATGTCTGTTTCTATAAATCAACACTACAAGTATGTGATGGTTTTCAATAATCTTGAAAAATAAAAGTTTGAATTGCGTTTATGGGCATTGTCCGTGATATTTTGAAATAAAAATTCTTTGTTTCCACGAAGTATGTATCTTATTCCTTGCTTGCTCACCGTTGATCAATTGATAACTCATGATTATATAAAATTTGTGCCAGGAGGAAGGGTTTACATGGTGTATTCAAGTGCCCCCTGATGCCATATCTCCAATTATAACATAATGTAACACTTATCCCGATTACAAAGATTCTCTAAATATTCTTGCGTGGCTGTTTGGGTCCACCTCTTCGTCTTCGTTTACATAGACGGATGATGGAGATGGAGATGGAGATGGAGTTTATTAGTGATTGCGATAAATGTTTTGCAGCCGAAAGTATATTCTATACTTTGTATTTTTATTTATTTTTGGTGTGTTACGTGTTATTTCACTCCAGTCCATGTACTCTGGCTGTGTAATTATTGTGGACATATTCATCTCCTTTTCATTTACTTGAATTATTTTCCCTCCATAATTGATATTCAAAAATTATATTAGTGTTCATTTACTTGAATTATTTTCCCTCCATAATTGATATTCAAGAATTATATTAGTGTTATAAATGTGTATGATGGTAACACACAAGAAAATGTCTAAACAATTAAGGTAAATAATTGTTTATGTTAAATCCATTGTTTCAACCGTGTTGTTTAGCATAACGTACTTTATCATTGGTTTAAATTTTAAGAAACAAAAACTTCAATAATATAATGGGAAGTTCGAAGCTCATATCATATAATATTTTAGAAGTCAATTTTTTTATTTTTTCTCGCCATAATTAAAATTTTATTTATGATCAAGTTAGAGTGTGACCCAAGTTTTATAAAATTTTATAAATATGATCCAACCAAATTTTATATGAATTCAAATCTTAAATTAACAAAATATCTACTTTTCTTACCGTTTTTGGTTTAGAGCCTACTCCTTAGGCTAATTGTTCCACCCAACTACCTCATACAACACTAATTCACTATTATTTATTATATAAATTTATGATTAAGGATCATCATATAAATAAAAAAACATATAATTTTTATTTATTTTTTTATCAGTTTATTTAAATGATCATATTATTTGTAAACAATTTTTTAATAAATAAAAATATATAATTTAATTTTTAATTGATTTTTTATTTATTATTTTATTTAAATGTCAAGTGTGAATAATCATTTACACATAAAACAACTCCTAATGTTCATTCTTGAGTAGTTATTTTGATTAGTGTTTAGTTTTATTTAGAGAATTTTGCTTTAGTAATTATAATAATTTTTTTACTAATAGGAATCACATTTTATTTTACATTTGTGCTTTTATAATTTGTTTATTGTTTAATACATTTATAAAAAAATTGTAAATTTGTCCAAATTTGATTGTGAAAAATAGTAAATTTGTAGAAATTTAATTGATTTTTTAAATGATATAACGTGTAGAGTTATTATCACTTTTTATTTTTTTAATGATTCAACTAAGATTAACATTTTTATGTTGTCACTAGGAGTTTTTATTTTTATTTTTAATGTTAGTTACTTTTTATAACTTTAGGAGGTTCTTAATATTGCATTTTTTTTTTTAAATAAATTGAAATCCACTATGTAATTAAAAAGAGGATTAGGTAAGAGGATTTTAGGATTAAATTTATTTGAATAAATAAATGTGTGTAAAATATTTTAATAAGAAACTAAATTTCGTAATTATAAAATATAAAACTATAACTTAAATTTGTGATTTTACTTTGTTTTTTTTTCTTATGTATATAGAGAAAGGCTAGACCAAGCTTGGAGTTAAGAAAATAAACCATAACATAAAGAACAATATCTCCTTCCA
Source organism: Pinus albicaulis (assembly GCA_034641835.2). Classification (NCBI taxonomy): domain Eukaryota; kingdom Viridiplantae; phylum Streptophyta; class Pinopsida; order Pinales; family Pinaceae; genus Pinus; species Pinus albicaulis. The sequence continues at coordinate 42,703 of JAXQQM020081920.1, read as the reverse complement.
AAAATGTCTCCATATTAAAATGACATTCACTTTCTTGTATACCAAGACTATTTTTCTTCATATCAAACTCTTACGAGGAAATGTGATGGTGCAACATAGGATTGAATATTCAATCCAAATCATTTCCAAGACACATTCGTAGCCTCGAGATTCAAAAACTTCCCTCATAAATTGCATAATTATGGCATGGGTGTCAATATCAATGTTGACCCATTAATTTATACAAAACCAACCTCAAGTTGTATGCCTATGATGGTTTGGGATGGTGTAACATAAGATTCCAAGAAAAATTTGTAGCCTTGAGATTCAAAAAATATCCAAGAAATGGTTTGGGATGGTGTAGCATAAGATTTCAAGACCCATTTGTAGCCTTGATTCAAAAATTTCCAAGAAACAGTTGTAGCCTTGAGATTCAAAAATTTCCGTCATAAATTCTATAATTATGGGATGGGTGTAAATATGAATGTTGGCCCATTAAGTTATACAAAATCATTTCCAAGACACATTTGTAGCCTTATTAAAAAATTTCCATCATAAATTGTATAATTATGGGATGGGTGTGAATATCAATGTTGGTCCATTAATTTATACAAAACCAACTTCAAGTTGTATTCCTATGATGGTTTGCAATGGTGTAACACAAGATTGAGTATTCAATCCAAATCATTTCCAAGACATATTTGTAGCCTTGAGATTCAAAAATTTCCATCATATATTTTATAATTATGGGATGAGTGTGAATATCAGAGTTGGCTCATTAATTTATACAAAACCAACCTCAAGTTGTATTACTGTGATTCAAATTGTACAATGAAAAATCCTTTAGAACATAGGTAAATATCATTTTTTTTTTACCACAAGGTGTAGATCCACTAATGCAAAGCATCTCATTCAGCCCCCAATTTGATTTCGATCCACATTTACAAAGCCATCTTATGCACTTACAAAAACCCTACATCTCACTCAGTCATTCTTGTGCCAAGGATTCAATTTATGGTAAGTATGGCATATAACAAGTTGTTACAAAGAAAAAGAATAAGTTTCACATTTGTAAGAAAATAACAGAAAAAATCATCTAATTGAGTTGTTATCGTTTCTAATACATATTTTTATTAATGATGAGTAAAACCCCGTCTTGAATGCAAAACACAATTTTATTCTTAATGCAAATTCCATATTATGTTATGGACTTGTTTCTAATACATATTTTGTTAATGATGAGTAAAACCTCGTCTTGAATGCAAAACACAATTTTATTCTTAATGCAAATTCCATATTATGTTATCGACTTACGGCATTTCCTTTGCTACATTTGGTGCAATTGCTAGTAATAAAATTATAAACTCTATTTTGATCATCTCCATTAACAATTATGCAACCTATTAATGTATACTTTATTATAGTTATTTTAAATTTCTAATAAACATTATTTAATTTTTCTCTTAAATAAGATATTAGGATCTTGTCTGGTAAAAAGTGATTCTAAAAATTTATAAGATAAAATTAACTGCAAAATATATCAAAAGTAACCCAAATAAATAGTGGTAAAAAATATGTGAAAACTAAATAATAGTAAAAAATATCTGAAGAATAATGGCAACAACGTGGTAATGTAGTAGGTCAAACATTTACAGTCGCGGTTTTACACATGGCAGTTGGTCATAACATTTTGGTAGGGAATCTAGTTTGCAAATTCTGCAATTTAGATAGATAATTAAAAAAAAAAAAAATGGGTAGGATGAGTGTTTGAATTTTATTAAGGTGGAAATAGATTTTGTAATATCAAAAGTTTATTATAATTTATTATAAGATACTTAAAATTTAACAACTATAATTTAGATTTTTAAAAAATTATCCATTTAAATTAACAAAAAAAATTATCTAACTGAAATATCCATAAATTTTCTTACTAATTTGAAGCCTGGTTACACTACCGCTTTTGGTACCCATTCGGTGATCTCGTTTCAGCTGAGCACGCAAGTCGACATAAAGAGCAATTCATGGACATGAGCCAGCACACATAAAGAGTGGTTTGTAGATGTTTTTACTTCATTGCCACATCCGTTTTATAACGTTATCCCACATACCGAGGAAAGGGATCCCTCCCTTGTGAAAAGCACTGGCAACGCTGTCACGTACCTCTGTCATTTGAATGTTAGGTTGATAATCGAACTTCCAAGTGCAGAGCAAGCTAATTGAATATGGAAAAAATTGGAAAGCAAAAGGACCAGTGCTGTTAATCTAATGCATAGGGATGCGTAAAAAACATTTCCCACGTCATAAATTCAGGCGCAAAATTATTTTTCGCTGGAATCTACATATTGTTTAAATAGTTTTTTCTTTAATGATATAAATGGATTGGCACTTTCAAAAACATTAGAAATATCTAAAATCTTGATTTAAATTTCTCAAAATTTCTATCTTGCCAAAATTTACACAATTTCCAAGTCCTCAGCATTGTTGGAATCTCAACTGTAGACAGAATATTTTAGTGATGGGTAGGTTTTTTCTTACTGAGTTGTGTTTAGTAATTTTTATAGTAGATTTTTTGAGGTTTAATTTCTTTAAAATTCAGCCTGAATTCATTTACAACAGAAATTTGAAGGATAATCTTGCACAATCAAAATGCTCTATGAATTTTTCAGGGTGCTGAATCTATATATAAAATAAAAAAACTAGTTTAAATAACACAAAATAAAGATTTATCTAAAAAAATTTCACCAAATTCAAACACCAAAATCTCCAAAAAAATTACACTAAAACAACTCCTTTTTAATGGATGTATCTCAATCTTTTCTATGGTGCACAGCCTCTACTCCAATATCACCTTTCTTACTTCACTTACAGCTGCACACCACACAGCAGCCCTTCACAGCTTGCAGGACTCTTCATTTGGGCTTGGTCGGTCAGGAAAATGTGTCAACCAACCCGGTTTATATTATTCAAATGTTCACAGGCAGCGTTCATCATTTGGAAATTCTTTTATTCGACACGGATTTCAGTGGAGAGTAGAGCGTGAAACCGTAGGTTTGGGCTTTGGGCATCCTTTCACAGCTTCCAGGACTCTTCATCTGGCGTTTATCGTTCACTAACCCACATAATGGCGTTTATATTATTCAAATGTTCACAGGCAGCGTTCATTATTTCCCGTCAGAAAAATATTCCACGCAGTTTCTAAAGAATCAGATTTGTAGATTCTTTTATTCGACATGGATTTCAGTGGAGAGTAGAGTATGCTTTACACGAAACTTCAGCCTCCGGACTATAAATTGCCCTTAAACCCTTCGAGAATTCCACCATTGAGGAAACAAATGCCATCATTCTCTTCTCCGCCCGCTTAGCTTCCTCCATTCTACATCCTCAATCTTGGTACTTGAGCTTTTGATTTTCTTATATATTTGATAGCATGGCACACTACGTACAGTTTTCGGTGGGCATTCTAGGTGCTTGCTATTCTCTTTCGTTCTTTTTCACTTTTACTACTTAAAATGCTTTCATTCGCTGCGTTTTAGTTTCAGTTCAATCATTGTCCTCCTCACTTGCATAGATTTGAACTAAACTTCTTGTTAAAGCATTGAACGGTCTCTCAAAACACGAGTGCTTTGTATTGTTTTATGTATCAGGAAACGCAGCTTCCTTACTGCTTTATGGAGCCCCAATGTAAGGCATTTCAGTTTCTTTAAGTGTCTTCTTAAGAAAATTTTCAGATGAGATGAACTAACGTGGTTGTTTAAATTGAACTATTATTTTAACTAGATATTTATATGCAGCATTACGTTTAGGAGAGTGATTCAGAAAGGATCGACAGAGGATTTCTCAGGCTTCCCCTATGCTATAGCTTTGCTAAATTGTCTCCTTTACACGTGGTATGGCTCACCCCTCATCAGCAATGGCTTCGAAAACGTCTTGGTATTCACTCTCAATGGCGTTGGAATCATTCTAGAGCTTCTGTTCGTTATTATCCATCTGAAATTCGCTCCACGCCAATTCAAGGTAGGATTCAAGTCTCATATTCTCTTATTAGTTTCTCCATCAGCTTTAGTGAGTACGTTGAATAAATAATCTCAGAAATTCTATTAAAAAACATCATTGTATATGAGAGGACTGCTAAATGTCGAGCAAAGAGCTGAAGCGAAGACTGACTTGAATATATTGACTTATTGTGGCCCTTGAATCGCCTTGAAAATTTTTTGTTGGGGTCTGCAGGAGTTCACTGTGCGACGTCCGGATGGGCATTTATAGGCTTTACCATCCATGCTACATTATGACTTGACATATATAGTCATCGAGTTTTATTTAAACATTAGTGTAATGGCATTTGTGGTTTGGGCACTGTTGACGGTCCCAACATGCTAGCGGTCCGTGATCGCGTTCAAATGGCATACATTAAACTTCGTAGTTTATTTCAACCGTTGGTCATTTAACCGTAGAGTCTGCAAGGTTTTCCTTTTCAGATGGCCACGTTCCAAGTTTTATTATTCATCCGACGGTTTTGTGTAACTCCACTTTTAACTCCTATCCAGAAAAGTGAATGGTTCCCAAAACTAATGACGTATGAAGAAGTTATCGCGATTTGAAAAGTCCAGTAAACTGCAAATTTTGACATTTCATTAGGGTTGACTGGACAAAGGTAGAGTCAACAAAAATAATATTCTCTAAAATATTCCTGCTGGGTAAGTCGCATGCTAACAAGTGGCAAGGTATTATTGGGTGAATAGATTATGTGGGCCAATGAGAAGGCGCCACATGGCTAGCCCTGAGGCCACCACGTGGCCCTTGAACCACATTGGAAAATTTCGGTTGGGGTTTGCAGGAGTCGACCCCACGACCTCCCGTCGGACATGTACACGATCTACCGTCCGCACTAAGTTATGAATTAACATATATAGTCATCGGGTTTTATTTAAACTTTAGTGCAATGGCATTTGTGGGTTGGGGATCATCGGCAGACCCAACCCACCAGCGGTCCCGGTGATCGCGTTCACATGGTATACATTAAACTCCATAGTTTATTTCAACCGTTGGTCTTTTAACCGTAGACTTCACATTGTTTTCCTTGTCACATCGTCGTGTTCCAAGTTTTATGCAAAGGTCTATTCATCTGACGGTTTCATTTAACTCTGCTTTTAACTCCTGTTCAAACCTTATCTACCATGGTTTAAACGAAGTTCTGCTCCACCCAATGGTAATGGTGGGTTTTGGTGGCTGGCATGTGGCCACCGCAAAGCCATAACTTTAAATGTAAGGCTTAATTTCGCAGAATTTTAGCTAGCACCCAAATTTAGGCGGAATCACCATTTTTAACTCAAGTTACCTGGAGACCTCCACAATTACTGGAGTGTTTCTAGGTGTTACTGGACAAATGAGTTGGAGCCTCATTTTCGACCATTCTGAGAGTGTGAATAGTCAATTTAGACTATCTTGGACATTACAGAGCTATTGATAAGGTTTACAGAGCTAGCTAAGGACTTCTAGGCATGATTTTGCTTTAGAGAAGTTATAAGGGCCACTGGGGCCACCAAGAGTCAGTAGGAGAATGGGACCTAGCCAAGGCAGCCATAGGCCATTATTAGCAAACCAATAGTCAATTTTGACTATATTGAGAATTCTAGAGCCATTGGTGAGTTTTTTAGAGCCATCAAAGGACTTTTGAGTGTGAATTTGCTTCAGAGAAGTTCCAAGGGCCAAGAGGAGAATGAGGCATAGCCACGGCAGTCAAAGACCATTCTTAGTAAACCAATAGTCTATTCCAACTATATTGAACCTTCTAAATGCAATGGAAGGATTTAAAGAAGTTTTCGGAGACTTATGAAGGCCGAGATGCTTTAAGGAAGTTTTTAGTGAGCCAAGAACCACAAGGTGCCACTAGGTGTTGGAGGCATAAACAGAGCAGCTAGAGGCCTTTTTCAGCAAGTGAATAGTGTATTCTGACTATTCTAGAAATTTTGAATCCATTTAATGCATTTTCAGAGCCATTTGGATACTTATAGAGCCAAATAAGCCACAAGGAAGTTTCGGGCAACCCAGGACCAACAGGGGTTGGAGGCCTAAATTTGAGAGCCAAAGCTCATTTGGAGAAAATGAACAGACTAATTTGGATGACTGATATATGTTGGAGATAGTAGAAAAGGTTTCAAGGACAAGAAAGGACTTCTAAGAGAGTTAGTGCCACAGAGAGGCTCAGGGAAGCTTAAGGGCACTAACAGTAGAGGTCAAGTCAAAGGGAGCCTAGATCCATTTATAGAGAGATAACAACCAATCAAGGAATATGATGGTATTCGAAACCCATTGGTACAATATAACAAACCATTAGAGTTGAGTTAGTAATTTGTAAAATAAAATTTCCATCATAATCCCAAAGAGCTAAGTCAATTGACAAAGGCTCAAGGAGATGTAGCCCAAGACATTCGGGTGAAATCCTTTATTAAATTTGTTGTTATGTGTTGATGATTAGTTTGCTAAAATTTATTCTTATTGTACATTTTTTTTAATCAATAAAAAAAAGGTTTAATTCCTCACACATAAGCCTTCAAACAGTTTAAAACACATACACTTGTTTCAAGTATTCAATTCCGCACTATCAAGTATAAGCAAGATCTTATTTTGTTTAACTGAGTGGTAGGTGCTTGCGTATCATAACAATTTATCCACCCATTTCATATCAGGTTGGTATCAGAGCACTAGGTTTCTTGCTTGACATAGCACTAGGTTGCTTGCTTGATAGAGAACAAGGTTGCTTTCCTGCTTGTTTGACTCGAAAGGTGTTTAACAATGCAAATAATTTTACTGTTTGAAAATTGACTGATGCTTACAAGTTTGAGTTGGCTAGAGGTGAAGGGGAGCTACTCCTAGCTAAGTCTAGAAGAGGGAAAGAAGAAAGAAAGATGAAAGCATCCTCCTTACCCAAAGGACCTCAAGGCAACCCTTGAAGCACAAGAGGGATTCTTTGCAAAAAAGGTTGCTTGAAGAAGAGCTTGAATCTACAGCCAAATTGTTAAGAAGCTTTATAAATTGTTCTTGAAACTTTGTGAATTGTTGTTGAAGTTCTTTAGTTCATTTACATAATGACGACAACTTCATCAAGTGAGGTTTCAAAATCCTTCGCCTTTACAAAACTCTTTGATGAAGAGATGAAGTGGGACTTCTACATCCTGAAGGATATGGTGCAAATTATGTATGAAGATGGAAGGGAAAGCACTAGACTTCATGAGAAGTTGGTTGCTATGAAGCAATAAAAAGAAGGACTTCTTCAAAGAATGCATGAGATGGAGATGGAGCTCCATCATGCCCAAGAGGCCTTAACCAAACACATGTGTGAAGAAGAGGTAAATCACTCAATTTTTTCTTTAATTTCCTCCTCAGATAGATATGTATGTTCATTTGAAAAGTACACTAGAGGTATAGAGTCCAAGTTGATGTTAAAAATGGGCTATGAAGAAAAGGGTCTAGGCAATGACGAACAAGGCATGATTGAGCCTATTATGGTTGAGGAAAGGCCTAAGAAGTTTGGTCTAGGCTATGTTCAATCTTATGGCGGAAACTCCAAAGCCATGAAGGAATTTGAGACAACTCCAAGAAGAAATTTTGTTGCAATTTAATACCCACAAACATGTCAATTTTGTTTTCAATTTGAATGCCATTGTTTGAAGCCTATGTTGTAGCAAGATGTTTGTAGACATGTAGCTTATGGCGAGAAAGAGAGTTCTGATAGCTATCATGACATGAACACTGATGTTGCTCTTCAAAAGAAAGTTGGAACCTCTACAAGTTCATCTCCTCAAGAAGGTAAAAAATATGGACATGCAAAGCAACATTCGAGGTATAATTCTTTCCATAGTCAAGTTGTTTATGATTATGTTAACCATGACAAATCTGCATGGGTGAAAGGAAGAAAGAGTTATTCCTACTATGGTTTGTGTAACCATGAATTTTCAAGATGCTGGAAGAGAATGAAGGCATACATGAAATAGACGAAGCGAAGGCAACTTGCACAGAATATGAAAAAGAGTTGCACACATTGCCAAAAAAAGGGACATCTTATTGCCAAATGTTGGACATTGCATCCAACCAATCAGCCCAAGAATTTGAAGCAAGAGGATAAAAATACTGGCAATAATGGAACCAAATATTCCATCATCAATGTGAGACTGGATGTTTCACAAGAAGAAGATTTTCAGCAAGAAAAGTCACCATGGAAGTGGCTTGGTAAGAAGTGGTTTGACTTCTTGACCCAGTAAGACATAAATTCATTTTACATATGAAAATTTCAATAATGTATGCATGTATTTATGTTGAAAAATTATGTTTTTTTGAGCCAACTTGGATCAATGATCAAGGAAATGATGTTCAACTACCTTCAATTGAACATTTCTCGCCAGAAATTTTTGGATGAGCTCAAGGAAGACACAAATCTTGACAGGAGGACAAGAGCATCCAAGAGGAGAAGTGTTAACTACATTCAAGTTGGGTTGAAACACACTAAGCCAAGAAAGGAGAAGTGGATGGAGGCTGGAAAGGTGAGGGTGTTGTATTATCATCTAATGAACATGTAATCCAATATTTTGGGGTCCAAAATATTCCCAATGGGGAGGAGTGAACAGATTTGGATCAGGACCTAAGTGATAGATCAAATTTCAAAGTGTTTAAAAGTGTGTCAAACCGAAGGGAATAGATAGATCTCCTCTTCCTAATTCCAGCATTGTGAACGGTTCGAAAAACTAACACTATATGAAGAAGTTATCACGATTTGAAAAATCCAGTAAACTGAAAATTTTGACATTTGACCAGGGTTGACCGAGCAAAGGTACGATCAGAAAAAAATAAATAAATTTTTTTAGAGAATATTCCTAGAATATTCCCCAGAATATTCCTTCCAGGCCAGTCGCATGGTGAAAAGTGGCAGGATATTATTGGGTGAATGGTTTATGAGGGCCAATGATAAGGCGCCACATGGCTAGCCCTGAGGCCGCCACGTGGCCATTGAACCACCTTGCAAAATTTTGGTTGGGGTCTGCAGGAGTCAACCCCACGACGCCCTGCCAGGTGTATACAGGTTTTACCATCCATGCTACGTTACGACTTAACAATATAGTCACCGGGTTTTATTTAAACTTTAGTGCAATGGCATTTGTGGGTTGGGGACTACCAATGGTCCCAACCCACCAGCGGTCCCCGTGATCACGATCACACGGCATACATTAAACTCCGCAGTTTATTTCAACTACTGGTCATTTAACCACAGAATCAACAACTTTTTCCTTGTGACATGGCCGCGTTCCAAGTTTTATGCGACGGTCTATTCATCCAACGATTTCGTTTAACTCATCTTTTAACCCCTGTTCAAAACTTATCTACCATGGTTTAAGTGGAGTTACGCTCCACCAAATGGTAATCGCCGGTTTTTGCGACTGGCGTGTGGCCACCCCTATCCATAACTTTAAATGTAACCTTTAATCTAGCATAATTTTAGCAAGTGCCCAAGTTTAGGCGGAATTACCATTTTTAACTCCAATTAACTCGAGTCCTCCACAATTAGTGGAGTGTTTTTAGGTGTTACTAGACAAATGAGCTCGAGACTCATTTTTAAACCATTCTCAGAGTGTGAATAGTGAATTTTGACTATATTTGACATTCCATAGCCATTGGTGAGGTTTGTAGAGCTAGCTGAGGACATATGAGTATGATTTTTCTTCAGATAAGTTCCAAGGGCCACTAGGGCCAGCAGGAGATAGCAGGAGAATGAGGCCTAGCCAGGGCAGCGAGAGGCCATTATTAGAAAACCAATAGTTAATTTTGACTATATTGAGAATTACAGGGCCATTGGTGATTTTTGTAGAGCCATCAGAGGACTTCTAAGTGTGATGTTTCTTTAGAGAAGTTTCAAGGGCCACTAGGGCCACCACGGGCCAGTAAGAGAATGAGGCATAGCCAGGGTAGCCAGAGACCATTCTCAGCAAAACAATAGTCTATTATAACTATATTGAACCTTTTGAATCCAATGGAAGTATTTACAGAAGCATTTGGACACTTCTTAAGGCCGATATTCTTTAGGTAAGTTTTCTGTGAGCCTACAACCACAAGGTGCCACTAGGTGTTAGAGGCGTAACCAGAGTAGCCAGAGGCCTTTTTCAAGAAATGAAGAGTCTATTCTCACTATTATTGACATTATGAATCCATTGGAGTTATTTTCAGAGCCATTTGGATAATTCTAGAGCCAAAGAACCCACAGGGAAGTTTTGTGCAGCATAAGGCCAACAAGGTTTGGAGGCCTAGATTTGAGAGCTAGAGCTCATTTGGAGAAAATGAATAGTCTAATTTGGATGACTGATATATTTTGGAGACATTAGAGATTTTTTCGGGGACAGTGGGAGTTATTACCAAAGAGAATCTTAGGGAATATTAAGGGCACTAATAGTACAGGTCAAGTCAAAGGGAGCCTAGATCAATTTCCAAAGAGGTAGCAGCCAATCCAGGGGTATGATGATATTATAAACCCATTGGTACAGTATAAAAAACCATTGGAGTTGATTTAGTAACTTGTAAAATAAATTTTCCATCATAATCCCAAAGAGCCAATTCAATTGACAAATGCTCAAGGAGACATAGCCAAAGACATTCGGGTGAACTCCTTTATTAAATTTGTCATTATGTGTTGATGATTAATTTTTTGCAATTTATGCTTGTTGTACAAGTTTTTTAATTAGTAAAAACAAAAGTTTAATTCCTCACACATAAGCCTTTAAACAGTTTAAAACACATACACTTGTTTCAAGTATTCAATTTCGCTCTATCAAGTATAAGCAAGATATTATTTCCTTTAACTGAGTGGGAGATGTTTGCATAGCATAACAAGTCAACCACCCATTTCAGATCAACACCCGTTCAAATACCATATATTGGCCAATCATTCTCAAACAATTTCCTTTGGAAAATCTCATGAAGCACACAATCGACAAATATCTTCAATGATGATGCAAACCATTAATGGATTGTCCCTCATATAATCAATGGCTAACTTGGAAAATAAATATCCCACCAGACCAATTAATGACCCCAAGAGACTCCTTCGTGATCAAATTCAAAATTCCAGTATGTTACCAACTCCACCAACCAGAATGAATGCACTTGCGTAGCAATAAATATCCTCATAAATCCTCCTATCAACCTATCCAAAACTAGAGAGGAGAAGGAAGATCCATAGGAGCAAAGGTTAAAAAGAAATACCATGTAAAAAAACTAGCCAATATGTCTCCGATAGACCACAGAGAAGACCAAAAGGTAGAAGCTAAGATCCTTATAAATCTCTTGATTGACCAATCTGAAACTAGAGAAGGAGCAGGAAGATACACATGAGAAGAGGTATAGAAGAAATACCATGTAAACAACCAACTAATGCATCTCAGATAGACTATGGAGTAGACCAACAACTAGAGTGGAAAATAAATTTCCATCGGTGTACCTTGAAACAAAAAAAACAATAGAGATCCCTGATATCATCTAGAATCAGGATAAAGATTGAATCTAGCTTAGATAATTATACTTAGACGCATTGCAGCCAACAACACCAGCAATTGCACCAACAAAGTCTACATTTAATCCATCTACCTCCACACTTGCAACAAAAATTACTGTGCTTGTAAATTTTTTGACTAATGCTTCAACAATCCTATATTTTATCCTTACCGTTTGCTTCTCGCAAAAGTTGTTGTAGAGATTTTGTAGGAATATTGTGTGTCAAAGTATATTCTGTAATTTTCCTCTACCATTGTTTAGGTGAATCTAATCCATGTTGGTTATGAAATTCATAAGTTGCAGTACAACAATGTATTGATAGCAGCAACTTGCAGATAGAAGCAGCGTTCAAAATAAATGAAACAGTAAAAAAACACAGATTAAAACACAATCGATGGAGACCCCTAAAAGTACTCCAACTATTTTACTACCTATCCATGTTCAACAAAAGTGCCTCCATCGCTCCTTTCACCAAACACCTCTATTGTTAGCCTCCATCGCTCTGCTTCTTGAACTACCCATCAACAACATAAATACATACCCCTAATCATTTACTTTTACCTTTTTGACTAGCGCCTCATATCAAAAATTTGAATATGAGACTAAATTTGAACAAAAAATATTTATTTTGTCTTAAAATCCCCCTCCGTCTGATAGTGTCGAATGCAACGACAAACAAATTGTCTCTAATAATGTCAACAAAGATCGAAGGGATAGGAGAGGAATTGATGTCCAAGAAATATTCCAAGGAAAATTTATCGCATTCTTCAGATTCAACTACCCCACCAAAACAAATAGCCCGACAAATCATTGTCTCTATAGAAGATAACGTGAAAGGTAAGTGAAATAGTAGCCTCGGTATAGGTGGAAGATAGTAGTAGACTACAAGCTAGCGGACTTAGGCCACACTATTAGGAATCATTTTTTCCCTTAACTATAAGGTTCTCTTAAACTATATTTGTCTCAAACTCTTTTTGTCTGAAATATAAGTTTTGTCTTCAAATATTTTTGTCTCAAAGTTTTTTTGTCTTAAAAATAAATTTTTGTTTTAAAATATTTTTATCTTTGTTATGCGGAATTGTGATCTACGGATAAACCATTCCCTAAGTGTGGTTTCTATCACTTAGAACAACAGAGGAAGGAATTCCTATCACTTTCTTTAAAACAAGCAGATATACAAAATGGTAAAGGAGCCTACTTGTGATGGAATCGCTTATCCTTTTCCTTTTGTCATTGTTGTCGTCCCTCTCAATCCAACTGAAGTTGCTAGATCGATTCCTACAAACACAAACAGAGAACAACAAACAACATGCAATATATAAGATATCTACTTATCTTACTCGAATCAAAGAGATTAGATATGAAATACATACATCACTCAAATCAAATTAATTAAATCTGAAATACATACATCATTCAAGAATACATTGCACAAGAAATAAAGAGATATGTATGGGAAAATGAACAACAATCTTTATTAAAGAGTAGAAGAGGACGATTACAACCAATGGATTGATTTGTTGTAAACCTACTTCAGCTTCATTCCAGCCTCATCACATCCAGCATTATCCCAGCAACAGATCAATACTTTCACTCTCTTATCAAATGAGACTTCAACAACATAACTTTACCAAAATTCTTCCTTCCTAGCACTTGGATGAGTGCTCAATTTTAAGGGAAACTGATGGTATTTTCTCAATGAATGACTTTCTAATAATAGGCAAGACATGTTTCCAAGTTCAGAGGTGTTAGATGGACACTTGGATTCGAAGTTTGACACATATGGACTCTTCTCGAAGGCACTGGCCATGTGGAGATTCCCGAAACAATGAGAATTCCGCTCCCATGTGACCAACACACCCTTGAGTGTCGGTAAGTGCACTGCGGTGCACCCTTGCATGGATTTTTTGACACTGCAATGTAGTTATTCCCTTGCAAGTGAGCATTGGTGAGTCAGTAGGTCATATAACATATACTTCAACCCTTGGAAATCTCACAATAGAAGCCATGGATGAAATTTTATTCACTTAGGGCATATAGCAAAAAAAATATAAGGAGATGATAGACCCTATTTCATTGGTCTTGGGAATGATGTCCAGTTTGACCAGGTCTTGGGGGATGATGCCTAAATTGACCTATAACAACTACCCCCTAAATTATGAAGTCAAAATAATAATAGTATTTGGATGAGATGCTTTACGATGTGATGAGTCGGAACTGAAGTGGATAGTGACCTGCATCAATATTACAATACATTACATCATGATATATTTCATATTTATCACGAATTGCTGAGGGAGGCATTCCCATGCTTAGCACATAAACTATCTAATAGCATGTACATAGTTTAGAAAGTCGTCTATATTGGAATGTTACCCAATATAGACATGCCTACATATGTAGGCCCATGTTCAGATGACGATTTATATGTAAAGTCATCGTACAGATTATGTGTACACCAATCTTGAAATCGCGGCCCAGACGGATGAAACTAGATCTAGGGTATTCTTATCTCATTCACTTGATCGTTCATGTACAAGTCTAACCATGCGAATATATGATTTAATATATGCGAATATATGATTTAAAATCAACATGGTAAGACATCGTTTGATTATCAGCCAATGATGTGAGTTATCAACAAACACAAGAGAACCACCATTGATGTTAATGGATCTCAAGGTACTGCAGTAAAATTTTTAAGGCATGAATAGATGATTTGATGTCGAACGAAAAACAAAATATTTTGGTCAAAGGTACAGAAGTGAGAACCCTTTCGATGATGTAACAAGCCTCAGGGTACTGGAAGATGTTTCTAAGTAAACTTCCTGGATGATGAGATGATGTCGACAAGAGGTCACTTTATCAAGAAACGGGAGTTACTAATTTCAGAGACAAAATGTGACTTGATATAGCAATGTTTAGGAATGACTGTCATGAAAATGAAGGTTTATGAGTATTGCAAAAAGACGAGGATTCAATGGATGACTTCTCTTAAACATATCGATCACAGTGAGTTGAGTTGGCAACATTGACCCAAAACCGAAGTGAAGGTATGATGAACCATAGGGATGAATGAACCATCAAGAAGATTACCCAACCCAAAAATGGTGATGGAGTGAAAGTGTCATGTTCAAGAGCCACCTGCTACCATAAAGTGTTTTGTTCTTTTTCCCAAATTTTCCCCAGTAATTTGTCGACCAATATCTCTTTATTTTTAAACAAGCTTGAGAAGGGTAACATATGCTTGATCTATAATTCAACCCTTCGAGCGAATTCATCGATATTTAATAATTTAACAAGTCTAGCGATAAATGAAACTTGATCCTTGCCATGATTGACAAGCCTGACGCTATTTTATGTTTTAACGAGCCTAGCGACAATGACATCCCGATCCTTTTTCATATTTAGAGAGTTTGAAAAAGAGGACAAAACAAAACTCCATGAGTCCTTTTCCGTAAATTTGTCTCTCAGGTCCAAAAAAGTGTACAATGATACTTGAGAAAACCTCTTAGCCAGGCTCGACTAAGGTTTTTGTTTTTCATAAATAATCTATCTCAATTTGAAAAAGGGTTAAACTTATACTGAGTAGATGTTATTTCATTTAATTTTACGAGCTCGAAAAGACAAGTGCTTGACAATATTTTCACATTACCAGAGTCTGAAAAGAGATAAAAGAAGACTCCAAGAGTTCCTTTTTCATCGTTATCGAAGCTCGAAAAAGAGATAAAAGTGCGCTTCAAGTCCTTTTTCATTTTTATCAAAGCTCGAAAAATAAGGATAAAAGTATGCATTGTCCGACTTTCAATTTAATTTACTAGCAACAAAAGACAGAAAGAACTCTACATTTTCATGTGTTTTATGAGCATGAAAAATAATAAAATAATCTCGTGATTTTTGTGAGTTTAATTTGTCTTTAGAATAGTAACCGAATGGACTGAGATAGTTTTGCAATGCCTCGTAAGAGCACACGTCGAATGCCCTTTCAAGAGAACATGCTCCCCATTATTCATTTCATTCAATTAAGTAGACTACTAGTTACTTGTTACTGGATGGAATGAAGGTCTACTTACTGAGGATCAAATGGAAGAATCATCTAATTAGGAAAGGATTTGTTTCATTTTTTAACGAGATTGACACAAGAAAAGAACTATTCTCATGTAACCCTACTTAATTTAACGATATTGACACAAGAAAAGGAACTATGCTCATGGAACCTTGTTTCATTTAATGAGTTTGACACAAGAAAAGGAACTATTATCATGAGTCTGTTTCATTTATCGAGGTTGACATAGTAAATAACTATCCTCAGGAAGTTGTTTCATTTATCGAGGTTGACATAGTAAAGGAACTATCCTCATGAAGTCGTTTCATTTATCAAAGGTTGACATAGTAAAAGAATTATCCTCAATAATCAAGTTTCATTTTAACAAGGTTGACACAAGAAAACAACTATCCTCATGGGAATCCTGCTTTCATTTATCGAAAGGCTGACATAGAAAATAACTTTCCTCAACACTCGATTCATTTTAGATGTTACTTGACACGCAAAAGAATCATCCTCCTTGTGCGCCGAATCAATGAGTGTGCGCTAGAAATGACATAGTCGAACAAAGTCATCATTATACGAATCAATGAGTGTACGCCGGAAAAGATGTAGTCGAACAAATAAGTCATCATTTAAGGAGCTTGATGAGCACCAAAAATGATAAGTCATAACATGCACTAGTGGGTTTTATCTGTGGTTTCCATTGAATTTTGGAATGTCAAAGGGTGATTTGGGTGAAATCTAGGATTTGTAGTAGATGCACCAGAGAAGGTTCCAGATAAATATTGGTAACTAGGTGGAACGGAAGGGCCACCATGTAAATGTGACTCTGGTGATGTGGTGAACATCGACAGGATAGAAATAGTAGATGCTTTCACGACTGTAATAGATGGTACAGCCAAAGATGTTGAATTAGCCATGGTTATACGGCCCAATGTATACCCTATAGGAACTACGGGAACTCTAATTAACACATGATCAAAGAAAGCAGTGTGAGGTGATTGAGGAAAAGACTCGTAAAGATAAAGCTCCCCCCAAAAATGAGTTGGAGTTGAAGGTGTTTCGTCTTGTATTTCTTCAATCGAAATCAAACCAGGTGGAAGAACTTTGCCATCAGGCTCAAGATATATTTTAGGTGGTTGAATGCGTGATATGGGAGACTCAATGGCTACGATCGACTGTGGAGCGACCGATACTGGAACAACTTCCGGTTGTTCGACTTTGAGATCTAGATGTTATGGTAAATGAATGATAGGATCCAGATCAACTTCTAGTTGAACAACGTTGGGTTCGAGATGTATGGTATCACTGATTGGATGGATCTTGACCATAGGTAGCTGTGAGGACTCCGTCTTGACAACAGTAGATGAACCAGGATTTGTAGAAACAACTCGAGATGAATCTGGTATATGTGAGGATGATGTTGCACCAGAGGTACCAATAGTACTATTTTTAGTAGAACGATGTCACCTTCGCTGACCAGAAATGGTTTCCGATGGTAAATGTGGTTTAAGTGCTATTCTACGCGAACGACGAGGAAAGGAATGTTCTTATCTCACGATGACCGATTGATTTTATGAAAAAAAAATAAACAAAATAAAAGGGTAATTCTAGGTAGAAGGTTTACCAAGTAATTGTGAAATGCAGAATACCTCCTAGCGAACCAAGAAGTACAGGCAGAAAATCTCCCCAAATGTTGTGTTTGGTGTATCACAAGTGACATGGTAGTTGACTCGGTTACCTATGGATGGATAGCAACCTAAATTTTTCCTCCCAAATATACCCGAAGGTACATGGAGACCCAAGTCTATATTAGTGCTGTCTAATGTGAAACCGCACAGTGAGAGCACCCTCTTATACTTTTCGTACTAGAACACCGCCCTATATACCTGAAGGTATGTGGATAAGCTCTGATATACTTATGTACGTGGAGTGAGGTATCACACTTGGAATGTATCGTAGACAAGTTAGCAACAACTAATATTTTTGACGACGTCGGAACACGTCTCTAACCTATACCTTCTAAATGTTATCGTTAATGTTCCAATGCTTTCTTAGGTTGATTGATGTAAATTTTATGTTGATCTTGGTTAAAAGTTTTTCTTTGAGGTTCACCACGTGATGTAATGGAAATTCATAAAAATGCAAACTAAATGATAATCAAAATTTTCAATTTAGATTTTTCAATGAAAATCCTAGCTACTAAGGGAAAGAGCAATGCATTTTTTGAGCACACAACAAAGAGAACAAACTAAATGCAACTTTCCTACGTTGTTCCTATGCAACACACAAAATTCACTATATGCACATGCATATTTTTATTTTCATCTCCCTTTAATGTGAATGAAATAAAGGAAACTATATGCATAAATCAATCAAACAAGTGTTTTCTTATGAGAAATGAGGAATGAAACAACAATTTCTCCTAGCAAAATGAAGAATGGAACTACAATTTTCCTACAGGAAACGAGGAATGAAACAAAAATTTCCTTTTTGAAAACAATATTGTTCTAATGTAAAAACAAAATTCTTTGAATTTGACTTTCCATTGATAAAGAAAAACATTAATGAAACATTGAACAAATTTACTTTTCAAAGGAGGAAGAATATGAAAGTTACTGGCCTCTAAGAGGTACCAAACATCTGAGAATACAACAAACAAGTGGCTGAAACTGAAAGAAATGACAAATTTTGATGGAATTTGGTTGGATGAGGGGGCAACGCAGTCTCTAAGGGGAGACAGTGCATTGCAGAGCACCCCTGAGTGGGAAACAGTGCACTGCAGTGCACTGTGTCTTGACCAACAATGCGTTGTGCGTAGCTAAGATTTAAAATCAAGCAGCTAGACACACTTCTAATGAAATTTTTTATTTCAAATCACTGATAACTGAAAGTAGATGCTATTGATCAGGATAAATAGAGGCAAAAACACCAGGAATGGTAGGATACTCCCTAGGGGAGTTTCCAATTTGTTATATGGAATTATGATCCAATAAACCAAATTCCCTAAGTGTGGTGTTTATCACTTAGAGCAACAGAGCAAAGAATAACTATCATTTTCTCTAAAACAAGTAGATATACAGAATGGGAAAGGAGCCTACTCGTGATTCTTTCGCTTCTCCTTCTCCTTCTGTCATTGTTGCCATCGCTCTCAATCCAACTCAAGTTGCTAGATCAATTCTTGCAAACAAAAATAGGGAACAACAAACAACATACAATATACAAGATATCTACTTATATTACTCCAATCAAATTGATTAAATCTGAAATACATACATCATTCAAGAATACATTGCACAAGAAATAGAGACATATGTATGGGAAAATGAACATCAATATTTATTAAAGAGTAGAAGGGGAATATTAAAACCAATGTGTTATCACAAAATTGGACCTGATAGGCTGCGATCAGTCAACTTCATGTAACTATTCTAAACCTAATATTTTGACTGAGGCTTAGCCTCCTCAGCCTGAGAGGGCTCTCTCAAGGGTTAATGATTTGGATAAAAGTATAGATGGCTAACTCTATGTAGGGTAATAAATAGATAAATGATAGAGATAGGTTGAGAATCACATCAACAAGTACACATTGGGCTTATGGAGTCAAAATAGTTTCGATAACCAATTATTCTACTTAACATGGAAGTTGAGGCATATCAGAGTTTTAGTCAAGAAATAAACACACATGAAACAGTAAAAACATAGTCAATTCATTTATATAGGAAGTCAGAGCATATAAAGATGAATTATGAGTAATATAGATAAACACAAGAGTAGGATAATAAAAGATGCAAATAGAATAGGAACACACCAAAACTCCTTCTGAATCCTAAGTTAGTTAAGTAGAAATTCTCTGTATTAGCTGAAAACCAGTCAATTACAATAAGCACAGTCTTTTGCCAAAAAATGTCTGACCCCTTGCACATTCGACTTCTTGGTATTTAATAGACAATTTACAACATAAGATGATCACATATTAAGCTAGATACATCAAATTTCTGACTCTTGACACCTTGCATAACCATAAGATATGGGATTTATTACAAAAAGACAACTAATCTACTAAAAAGTCCTATTACAAATAAGATTCAAACTTCTTGTCACTATCCATAACAACCTTATCTAAATTAAATTACATCATTTTCCAAGTGTATCCACACATGGTCGAATCTAAATGATAGGCTTCAACTCATCATGACCATATTGCTGACCTCCATCAAAATAGGAAACAGTCTCCTGTTTTTTAGGCATAGGGTCCTTTGCATTCATGGAACATTCTGGCCATCATGTACTCTTTATTTCATGGTCCTTAACTATTGTAAGTTGAATTAACACATTCCAAAACTCCTCCCTAGGCTCTAGCTGTCCAAAACCATTTTCAAACTGTTCAAATGAGCTGCAATACACTGCGTTATGAAAACACAATAGTTTCGTAGCACCTTTCGTAGCACTGCCTTTTAACCCTTTTTTCTTCAAAATTTTGACTTCTTTCCTCCAAAATTGTCTTAATTTCCTTTTAATACATCCTCCCTAGAAATTTCAGTTCTTGATTCATTCTCTTACCCTTCAAAATTTTATAAAAAAGAGCAAGAAAAGCTGCTACAACAGTTTGTAGCGCTTTTCTCTCTTTTTACACTGTCTACGCTACAAACTGTTGAGTGAGCAGTTTTGTCAAAAAAATTCCAAAGTGTAAATTGTAAATGTGCCAAAAACTCAAAATAAACCTGATTCCTAATTTAAAAACCATATCAACTCTAAAATGTTGGAAATGTTTTCATTGATGGCAAAGGAGGTAGCAGATGCAGAGACAGGAACAGTTACAAGGAATAGAGGCAGATGCAGATACATGTAACATTTACAAGGAACAGAGGAAGCAGTGAATTGAAGCAAAGACAGAGACAGACAATGGAGGCAAAAAAGAAGCAAACGAAGGTAGCAAAGGAGACAGGCAAAGGTAGAGGAAATGAATATAAAGGAGAAAGGCAGAGACACAGTTGTTAGTGCAGAGAAACATTTGTTATTCCAAGAATCTTTTACACAGCCAGGCGTTACACATAACATAAATTATATCTAACTACATACCCAAAATGACAAAGTATTGTGCTTTATATTCAAATGTGCAAGCATGAATGGAGCTTAACCATATTCAAAATGCGAGGGTGTGAATGGAGAAACATAGTCGTAAAAGATGAAATCACAAGCAGAAATGATTTAATAGTTATTTATATATATAATTGAAATTGTGGAGGACCGAAACGGAGTAGAGAATGGGAAGTGTGACCGAGAGTGAACAAAGGATGATGGTTTGAGAAGGAACCGTGGCTCTATCACACCACCATCCATCTGGCAAGCTGCTTCCACCATTCGTGACTCATTCCATAGACAGACCGACGCGTTGTCCCCCGAATCTGAATTGAAAACCGCTGGTTAAAGTGTGCCATCGCACATTATAGTTCGTACCAAAACGCCGAGCGATATGTGTACGAGCCGTTGATCGGGAAGAGGGCCATCGGATGGTGATCGCACATTGGACTTGCCTGGAGTTTAACCAAGGTACGCGGAAGTTAACCAGATGTGGTACGAGCATTTGATTGGGCCGTCGTTTATACCTGTGGGCCCAGAGCCAAGGTTTACTATACGGTTATTTGTTTAAAACAGAGCGGTTGATTTAATATAAAGTGCGAAGGATTATAACCTTAGTCCTAAGATTTGGAGGCAAATATATAAACCATGGAAAATATGTGGGTTAACGATATTGTGACGGTTTAATAATTGAACGGAGGTCGTGACTATATATTGATATAGCATCATATGCGAGTAGGGTGACGTCATTTTTAAATATATGACGAAATGAACGTGGTTTAATATATGTACATGCCAAGGGTCAGTTTACATGGTTTTAATAGCCAAAGTATTATGTCGCTTATATTTGTGGGCATTACATATAATACATAAACCTTATTCCGGGAATTTCTTAACCCCAAGCGGCAAAGCATATATATATATATATGCATCTTATTTACATATATAGTGCGAGATTCAAAGAACCAAAGTACTATATGGTGGGACCCTCACCCAATCGCATCGAAGATTATAAAGGCAGCGAAGCATGTAAACAGAAAATTGCGATTGCGATGAAGCCCGGACCCGATGGGTGTATAAACGATGGATGATATATATTTGAATTCCGGCCTAATCGCATCGGAGCATCGCAGTATGGGGCTATCGGAACATCCAACCAAAACTTGCGATTGCGATTGAAAGCCCGGACCCGATGGGTCTATAAGTTATGTTTTTATAAGTTTGAATTCCAGCCTAATCGCATCGGCAAAACGCAGTGAACAGTGATCAATCGCAATCGGAGCAGGAGCAATCAATCGCAATCGGAGGAGCAATATATTGCATTGGGAAGCGTGGCAAGTGGGCCCAAAAGGAGTTTTTATATGTTTTAAACAAGTTTTATTATATACGCCGAGAATTGATTTAAAGACATATTAAAAGGCAGTCAGTGTAATGAAAGTTGGGTTATATATATATATATATAAAAGAGTTGTCATAAATATAAAACGATGGTTGCAATGGTATTAAAATATGCCACGTGGTCTGTGGACCCACGGGCCTCGGCTCAAGGTAGAGGGTGATTCTTTATATAAAACAATTGTGATGTATGTATGTTCTTCTTGCAAAACTTCCACATCAACAAGACACTTGCTGTGCGTAAAGGGTTGGAATTTGCCCAGAATTACAGTCAGCAGTTTCATATATATATAGTGCTGATATGAAAATAAAAAATGCAGGAGTTACACAGCAGCCATAAATAGAAAGGCACACAGAGGAGAAAAAGGGACAATCACAGTCAAAGAAAAGACAAATGCACAACGATCCAAAAGGCTGTATGAGTGAGCTGGAGCTCTCACTATAATTAAATGTATTATTTTAATTGGTTTATATTGTTTGTGATGCATTGGCAAGTCTCCGGAGGAAAACAAAGCTCCCATTGTAATATTGCATGTTGTTATATTTTCTAAATAAGCGAGTGAAAGAAATGAAAAGGCAGAAAGCGAAGAGGTATGGCTGTCCATTCCAAATTCTTTGATGAATGCTAATAGTCACAAGAAAATTCTTATAAATAATATCATCTGGATATGCAAAAAGAGGTTAGAGAGAGAAAATATAGAGAATGCAGAGAATATAAGTGTGAGGCAGAGAAGATTAAGAGAAGAAGAGCAGAAAGAGAAGCTACAGAACAGAGCTGATATCTGAGGTAAATCGGCAAACATTCAGTTTGATAAATTGAGGAAGTTGGAGCTTCCCTATCAATTTGTAGCTTGATAGCTGTCATTTGTAGCCGATTGAGGTTGGAGCCTCCTGTAGGTTGGTGCCTGCAGAAAATTGAAGGGAGTTGGTGCTTCCTTGCAAGTTGTAGCTTGCAGAATTGAGGTAGGAGCCTCCTGTAGGTGGGTGCCTACAGAAAAATTAGTGGTGAGAGGGAGTTGGAGCTTGCCTTTGCATCACAACAATAATAAGATGTGGTTTTCTCCCTTTATGGGTTTCCACTTATATCTGGTGTCTCTATGCATGATGTTTATGTGTTGATATGATTTATATCATCTGCTTAATACCTGCTGCTCTCATATTAAGTCTGTTGTTATATTATATTAATACTTGCTGCTCACATTCTAAGATTACTCACATATTAAGCTGAACATGAAATGAAGGTGTAGCTAAGGTTTAATAAAAAGTTTAAAAGATTATAATTGTTTTAAACTGATTCACCCCCCCTCTCAGTTTAACTAAGAGTTCAACAATTGGTATCTGAGCTGGTTCCTTTGTATCAGTCTAACAACTGAAAGGAGATCCTAGGTTTCCAAGATGGCTAGTAAAGAAGGATGCTCAACCAATAAAGCCCCTTTCTTCACTGGTGAAAATTATGCTTTCTGGAAAATCAGAATGAGGACATACATAATGTCTCTAGGAATAGAAGTCTGGGCTGCTGTGGAATTAGGATATGCCCCGAAGGCAACTGACACAGAGAAAGAAACAAAACAAGATTTTGTGGCTAACGCAAAAGCCATGAATGCCATCCTGAATGGATTGTGTGAAGCAGAGTTTATCAAAGTAATGCACAAAGACACTGCCAAAGAAATATGGGATACTCTTGAAAACATGCATGAGGGAGACAAGAAAGTAAAGACTGCCAAACTTCAAGTCTATAGAGCCCAGTTTGAGAACTTAAAAATGAATGATGATGAAGACATTGCCAGTTTCTTCCTAAAAGCTGCATAAATTATTAACAATATGAAAGCTCTTGGAGAAAAAATGCCAGAAAGTATAATTGTGCAAAATATTCTAAGATCTCTTCCATCCAGGTTTAATCCAAAGGTGTCTGCAATAGAAGAAACATCTGATTGGGAGACCTTGACCATGAACCATCTACTTGGAAATCTAACAGCCTATTAAATGAGGCTCCCACAGAAGAAGCCAAGTATGAGGGAAGCAGCCTTTAAAACAGAAAAGAATAAAGAAGAAGAGGGAGACATATGCTCTTGCTCGGATGAAGAAGAGGCAAAGTTTGTCAAGAAATTGGATAGAGGCTCAGGTAAATACAAAGGTAAAATCCCCTTCAAATGCTTTAACTGTGGAAGAGTGGGACACTATGCTGCTAAGTGTCCTCACAAGAAAGTAAGGAATCGGGCTCAAGAGTCAGAGAAAAATAAATCAAAGAACTGGCAGAAAGGAAAGAAGTTTAGCAGAAAATCCTTCTATGCTCAACAAGACAACAGTACATCTAAAGATTCAGATGAATCCTCAAGTGAAGAAGGAACCTCTGAATTCTTATTGATGGCCATAGAAGAACTTGAAGGTCTCCTGCTAGAAGATGAAGAAGAAGAAGGTGAAGTCGACCTTGAGGGGGAGCTAAGAAGTGATCTAGAAGAAATTGATAGACTCAAACTGAAATGCAGAAAACAAAAGGACATTCTCCTCAAGTATGTACAAGAAGAACAGAATTCAGAAGTCCTTAAGTAGCTAAAGATAGAGCTTGAAGAATCCAAGAAGATAGAGGACATGTTACTTAAGAAAATCAAAGAAAAAACTCAAGAACAAGAAAAGTTGGAAGAAGAAGTAGTATGTCTCAGGAAGAAATTAGAAAATGCTCAAAGGAAAGTGGTTATAAACTCTTCTCAAACAGCAAGCTCTAGTAAGTTGAATGAAATTCTGGTTGCTCAAAGATCCCCTATGATAAAGACTGGAATAGGCTATGAAGGAGAATCAAGTAAAGGAAAAGAAAAGGTTGACAGAGAGATTATTTTTGTAAAAGCAAAGAAGAATGATGAAGCAACTCAAACAATTCCTACAAAAGAAGAAATCTGCAATAAGGAAGACAGAGATCAAAAGAAACCACTAGTAGAAAAGAATGTAGTAAATACTAAGACCCCTGAATATGTAAAATTTGGAAACCATCAAGGGAGATTCTTCCCTCCAATGAAGAATGCCACCTGTTATGTCTGCCACAAGCTGGGACACATTGCTGCATATTGTCATGCAAGGAGGAGTAATTCAAACCAGCAAAAGATGCAAACATTGAAGAGACTTCCTCAAGCAAACAAATGGAAAAGACAACCTTACATCAGGTATGCAAATATCTTCTATGGTTATTGCTTTTATTGTAAGGAATTTGGTCATAAAATCATTGAGTGTAGAAAATATGGACAAAGATTGATGTTTAACACCTCAAGAAGGTTGATGAATCAAAGAAATTCTGTTCATACTCATAATTCTACAAAAATTATGATCAAATGTTTTGTATGCAATCAAGTTGGACATATACCTTCCAAATGTCCTCTAAGAAGATGGAGGTCATCACCTCACAAAAGATACAAAACAAAAGGGTGCCTCCAGTGGATAAAGAAGGTGAATAAGTGTGACCTGGCTCTAACTGCTCAAGATCTGAAAAGTCAATGGTATTTGGATAGTGGCTGCTCTAAACACATGACAGGAGACAAAAGTAAGTTTATAACTCTTGATGAAAAGAAATCTAGCAATGTTACTTTTGGCAATGATAAGTCAGGAAATATCAAAGGAAAGGGCTCAGTCAGCATAGACAATGGCAGAGGAAAGGCCCAAGATGTACTATTTGTAGATGGGCTGAAAGAAAATTTATTGAGTGTCAGTCAGATGTGTGACAAAGGTTGCGAAGTTCTATTTAGAGCACAAGACTGTGAAGTCAGATCAAGCACCACAGGTAAGACTCTGCTCAAAGGTGTTCGAACAGAGAGAAATGTTTACATTGTGAAAGAGGAAGATGAAGCATGCCATCTTAGCAAACTTGAGGAGTCATGGTTATGGCATAGGAGATTGGGACATCTCAGCTTCGATCATATCATCAGACTGAGCAAGAAGAAAGCGGTCAGAGACATGCCAGAAATAAAAAGGCCTTCTAATACCATATGTAAATCTTGTCAATTGGGTAAACAGACCCGCACATCCTTTAAGGCCAAAGATGAGTTATCAACAAGAAGACCACTCCAGCTTGTGCACATGGATCTGTGTGGACCTGCAAGAACTAAAACACCAAGTGGAGAATCCTACTTCATGCTGATAATAGATGATTTCTCCATAATGACATGGGTTGCTTTTCTCAAGAATAAATCGGAAGCTCTGGACAAATTCAAAATATTTAAAGCATTAGCAGAAAATCAGACAGGATGCAAGCTGAAATGCATCAGATCAGACAGAGGAGGTGAATTCACTGATTATGACTTTGCTGACCTATGCAATGAACATGGCATAAAACAACAATTCACTATTGCAGGAACACCTCAGCAGAATGGAGTAGCAGAAAGACAAAACAGATCTGTTCAACAAATTGCCAGAGCCATGATGCAAGAGAATAATATTGCTCAAACCTTCTGGGCAGAAGCAGTGCACAAGCAGTACATATCCTTAATAAGGCTCACTTAAGGCCAAGTAGTGACAAGACTCCCTACAAACTGTGGCATGGAAAGCCAACTTCAATCAAACATTTCAGAATCTTTGGTAGCAAGTGTTACATAAAGAATAATGATGAAAATCTTGGAAAATTTGATGCAAGAGAAGATGAAGGAATATTTCTAGGATATGCATCCAAAAGCAAAGGGTACAGGTGCTACAACAAGACTCTTCGGAAAATAGTAGAAAGCATTGATGTGAAATTTGATGAAGAACTTCCAAACAATACAAGAGATACTGACTATTGTAGTCCATCAGATAACCATGAAGAAGAAGACCAGAATGATGATGAAACAAGCAAGACTACAGAAGATGAAGGGCTGAGCTCGAGAGCCCCCTCAAGATACACTCAGAAGAATCATCCCGAAGATCAAATCATAGGAGATAAGAAAGCAGGGGTCCAGACAAGAAGGCAGCTAACAAAACAAACTGAAGAAGTATACATAGCCATGTTGTCACAAATAGAGCCAAAGAAATTTGAAGAAGCCAACAAGGACAAGTCTTGGGTAAAAGCAATGAATGAGGAATTGGACCAAATTGAAAAGAACAATACCTGGGAACTAGTTCCTAGACCAATTGAGAAAAATATCATTGGTTCAAAATGGGTATTCAAAAACAAAATGAATGAGCAAGGACAAGTAATCAGGAATAAATCCAGGCTGGTCTGCAAAGGATATTCACAAGTCGAAGGACTTTATTATGATGAAACATTAGCCCCTGTAGCCAGAATGGAAGCTATCAGAATTTTCCTGGCATTTTCATGCTACCAGAATTTCAAGGTATATCAAATGGATGTAAAATCTGCATTTCTAAATGGAGACTTAGAAGAAGAAGTCTACATGGAACAACCAGAAGGATTCTCATTGACAGACAAAGGAGACTATGTGTGCAGACTAAAGAAAGCCCTATATGGACTGAAACAGGCTCCTCGTGCTTGGTACTCAAGACTGGATAAGTATTTGCAAAAATAAGGCCTTAAAAGAGGTGGAGTAGACAGCAATCTATACATAAAAGCCCAGGAAAATGAACTCCCGATTGTTGTTGTATATGTTGATGACATTATGTTTGGAAGCAACAGAGATGAACTTGCTAAAGGGTTTGTTGAGGAGATGAAATCAGAATTTGAGATGTCCATGATTGGAGAATCAATTTCTACTTAGGACTTCAAATTCGGTAAAAGAATACAGGGACATTCATCTCACAGGAAAAATACTTGAAATAAATGTTGAAAAAATTCAAAATGGAGGACTGAAAACCTGTGTCAACTCCCATGGTCACAGGATGCAAGCTGTGTGCTGATGATGGGTCTGCGGATATAGATCAAAAACTCTACAGATCCATGATAGGAAGTTTGTTGTATCTGACTGCATCAAGACTAGACATCATGCTAGCAGTAGGACTAGTGGCAAGATATCAAGCAGCACCTAAACAAAACCATCTTCTAGCAGTAAAAAGAATATTCAGATATCTACAAGGAACATCACAGTATGGACTCTGGTATCCTAAAGGCAAAAGCTTCACTTTAACAGCATACACAGATGCAGATTGGGCCAGCTGTGTTGATGACAGGAAAAGTACAAGTGGAGGTGCATTCTATCTAAGAGAAAGTCTGGTGGCATGGTTAAGCAAGAAACAAACATCTATCTCTCTGTCTACAGCTGAAGCAGAATATATAGCAGCAGCAGCATGTTGTACACAAGTCATGTGGATGAAGCAAACCCTCCAAGACATGAAGGTAAGCATTAATGAACCTATCTCAATAAAATGTGATAATACAAGTGCTATAAGTATATCTAAAAATCTTGTGCTTCACTCAAAAACCAAACATATTCCAATCAAGTATCACTTTCTCCGAGAACAAGTAGCTCAAAAGATAGTAAAACTGGAGTATGTACCAACAAAAGAACAGACAACAGATATATTTACCAAACCACTTGCCAGAGAGCCATTTGAATATTTGAGAGACAAATTAGGGGTAGTATCTGTACATGCTACTCTCTGATATGAAGAGAAAGCACAATTTCAAGGGGAGAACGGAAACGAAAATGCCATTCTCAGGGGGAGATCAGCCAGCAAGGGAAGCATGAAAACGGGTCCTCAGGATCAAAGGGATTATGGCAATAATACAGTCCGCATAAAAGGAGTCAATAAAAGGGATAAAGGGTCAGTGGTGCAGCGGAAAAATGGTGAACCTGACATGAACTGAACACAGAAGAATAGTGAACCCAATGAATATCTCATCCAAAGTTTGGAGCTGCAGCGTACAAAGTCAAGAAATTTCAGAGAGAGGAAATGCTTGAAATGTTGAAAAAGGATAAATACACAGCATCAAAGAATAAAACCCCTTGCCAGTGATGTCAAAGGGGGAGGAAGAGTAAGAAAAAAAAAAGGAGGTAGCAGATGTAGAGATAGGAACAGTTACAAGGAACAGAGAAAGAGCAAGCAACAGGAGGAAGAGCAGGCAAACAGAGAAAGTGTATTTCCATCAATGCCAAAGGGGGAGAATGTTGGAAATGTTGTCATTGATGGCAAAGGAGGTAGTAGATGCAGAGATAGGTAACATTTACAAGGAACAGAGGAAGCAGTGAATTGAAGCAAAGACAGAGACAGACAATGGAGGCAGCAAAGAAGCAAACGAAGGAAGCAAAGAAGACAGGAAAAGGCAGAGGAAACGAATATAAAGGAGAAAGGCAGAGACACAGAGAAACAACTGTTATTCTGAGAATATTTTACAGAGCCGGGCGTTACACATAACATAAATTACATTTCGGGAATCGCATACTCCAGCGGCAAAATATTGCGCTTTATATTCAAATGCACAGTGTGAATGGAGCGGAACCGTATTCAAATGCGCAGTGTGAATGGAGCGGAACCATAGTCAAATGCGCAGTGTGAATGGAGTTGAACCATAGTCGTAACAGATGAAATCATAGCAGTGAAATGAGATGAATAGTTATTTATATATATAATTGAAATCGTGGAGGACCGGAACCTGGAGTAGAGAACGGAACCGTGACCGAGAGGAACAGTGATAGTGGTTTGGAGCAAAACCGTGAGTTTCATCGCACCACCATCCGTCGGGCAAGCGATTTCCACCATTCGCGAGCGATTCCATAGACAAACTGACGCGTGTCCCTAAACGAAATTGAAAACCACCGGTTAAAGTGCGCCATCACACGTTATAGTTCGTACCAAGACGCCGAGCGATATGTGTACGAGCCGTTGATCTGGAAGAGGGCCATCGGACAGTGATCGCATGTTGGACTTGCCCGGGGTTTAACCAAGGTATGCGGAAGTTAACCAGATGTGGTGCGAGCATTTGATTGGGCCGTCGTTTATACCTGTGGGCCCGGAGCCAAGGTTTACTATACGGTTATTTGTTTAAAATAGAGCGGTTGATTTAATATAAAGTGCGAAGGGTTATAACTTTAAGTCCTAAGGTTTGGAGGCAACATATAAACCATGGAAAATATGGGTTAACCCAGTATTGTGACGAAGCTTAATAATTGAACGGAGTTCGAGACTACATGATACAACATCATATGCCGAGTAGGGTGACATCATTTTTTAAATATATGACGAATGAACGTGGGTCAATATATGTGCATGCCGAGGGTCAGATTACATGGTTTTAATAGCCAAAGTATTATGTCGCTTATATTTGTGGGCGTTACATATAATACATAAACCTTATTCCGGGAATCGCTTAACCCCAAGTGGCAAAGAATATATATATATATATGCAGCGTATTTACATATATAGCGCGAGAATCAAAGAACCAAAGTACTATATGGTGGGACCCTCACCCAATCGCATCGGAGATTATAAAGGAAGCGGAGCATGTAAACAGAAAATTGCGATTGCGATGAAGCCCAGACCCGATGGGTGTATAAACAATGGATGATATATATTTGAATTCCGGCCTAATCGCATCGGAGCATCGCAGTATAGGCCTATCGGAACATCCAACCAAAACTTGCGATTGCGATTGAAAGCCCGGACCCGATGGGTCTATAAGTTATGTTTTTATAAGTTTGAATTCCGGCCTAATCGCATCGGCAAAACGCAGTGAATAGTGATCAATCGCAATCGGAGCAGGAGCAATCAATCACAATCAAAGGAGAAATATATTGCATTGGGAAGCGTGGCAAGTGGGCCCAAAAGGAGTTTTTATATGTTTTAAATAGGTTTTATTATATACGCCGAGAATTGATTTAAAGACATATTAAAAGGCAGTCAGTGTAATGAAAGTTGGGTTATATATATATAAAAGAGTAGTCATAAATATAAAACGATGGCTGCAATGGTATTAAAATATGTCATGTGGTCTGTGGACCCACGGGCCTCGGCTCAAGGTGCAGGGCGATTCTTTATATAAAACAATTGCGATGTATGTATGTTCCGCTTGCGGAACTTCCACATCAACAAGACACTTATTGTATGAAAGGTGTTGGAATATGCCCAGATTTAAAAGGCAGCAGTTACACCACAGCAGAGGACAGAAAAGCAAACAAAGCTGAAAAGAGATAAAGCACAATCACAGAAAAGACAGACAGAGTCAAAGAAAAGACAAATGCGCAGCGATCCAAAAGGCTGTATGAGTGAGCTGGAGCTCTCATTGTAATTAAATGTAATATTTTAATTGGTTTATATTGTTTGTGATGCATTGGCAAGTCTCTGGAGGAAAAACAAAGCTCCCACTGTAATATTGAAATTAATGCATGTTGTTATATTTTCTGAATGAGCGAGTGAAAGAAATGAAAAGGCAGAAAGTGAAGAGGCATGGCTGTCCATTCCAAATTCATTGAGGAATGCTAACAGTCACAAGAAAATCCTTATAAATAATATCATCTTGATATGCAAAAAGAAGTTAGAGAGAGAAAATATAGAGAAGGCAGAGTATAGAAGTGTAAGGTAGAGAAGATTAAGAAAAGAGGAGCAGAAAGAGAAGCTACAGAACAGAGCTGATATCTGAGGTAAATCAGCAAACATTCTGTTTGATAAATTGAGGAAGTTGGAGCTTCCCTATCAAGTTGCAGCTTGATAGCTGTCAGTTGTAGCTGACTGAGGTTGGAGCCTCCTGTAGGTTGGTGCCTGCAGAAAATTGAAGGGATTTGGTGCTTCGTTGCAAGTTGTAGCTTGCAGAATTGAGGTAGGAGCCTCCTGTAGGTTGGTGCCTGCAGAAAAACAATGGTGAGAGGGAGTTGGAGCTTGCCTTTGCATCACAACAATAATGAGATGTGGTTTTCTCCCTTTATGGGTTTCCACTTATATCTGGTGTCTCTGTGCATGATGTTTATGTGTTGATCTGATTTATATCATCTGCTTAATACCTGCTGCTCTCATATTAAGTCTGTTGTTATATTATATTAATACTTGCTGCTCACATTCTAATATTACTCACATATTAAGTTGGATATGAAATGAAGGTGTAAATAAGGTTTAATAAAAGTTTAAAAGATCATGAATGTGTTAAAATGATTCACCCCCCTCTCACTAACTAAGAGCTTAACAAAAGCACAAATATTCCAGCCTTCATGAGGTCCCTTCTTCAATTTCACTTGATTTAGCTATTAACTCTTCAATGACTGTTATTTTAATACCCCTGCTCTTTAACTCATCTTGAATCAATTTCAACTGTTGCTCCAAGTCCTCCACTTTATCTTTAAGTCTTATGTTATTAGCTCTCAAGTGAGTATTTATTACTCTGACAAACTTGGCTTCCTTTATTGAAGGGACTATCCATTTGAAAAACTGCTCTGCACTACTTGGAGTTTCAGAAATAGAACCAGTTTGACCTTCCCACAGTGCTTTCATTCTTTTAAACTTTTCTTTCTCAACACTGTGCTTTCTAGCCCTATTTCTCATCACAAAAATTTCTTGGTTTTCCAACCTCAATTTTTCTTCAAGATGTTGAAACTCTGTCATTTGTTATTTTCCCCTCTTTGTTCTGCTAGCTGTATGCTTCACTGTAGGTGATGAGAGATCAACAACTTCTTCATGAGCTTTAACTGTCTTAATAGATTTTTGAACTTCCTGGCTGCCTTCCTTGAGTTTCTTAGCATGCCTAGTTATAGGCTTTCTTGCTTGAAAGATGAAAGTTGCATCTTCCCCAATGAACTCAACTTGAACAATGGGTGTCTCCTCTATGTCAATGGCATGAAGGATGTGATCTAACTTTCCATTTTTTACTAGGCTGTCCTCTGTAGCAATTGTCTTCCCTTTTAATGCCACTGCCTGGCTTCTTGTTACTCTTTTGATTTCCTTCTTGCTAACGGCTTGTTTTTGTTTTTCCTCTTTGACAATCTTTGACCTCTGTTTTGCAGATGATGGAGTTGGTGTATCAAGCAATTGTGTCTGCTCTGCCCTTTTCTCAATTTGCTTCCTTGGATTCAGTTTTGCAAATTCCTTTGGTTTTGCAACCATAGGTTGACTAGCCTCTACTGCTGGTGGTGATGGAACTTCTTTAGTTTTAGGGTTTCTTGCAGGGGTTAGGGTTTCCAACTCAAAACCATTTATAAACAAGAACGATGACCAATCCCTTCCTATTTTATGGAGTTCATCTAAAATCAATAAATTCATTAAACCATGATGAAAAAAGGATGTTTCACTACCTTCAAATTTTGCTTGTACTTTATTAGCCATTTTTGCAAGGTTCCTGTGCAGATAAAAAGGAAAATCGAGTGAAATCTTACCAGTGAAATGTAGAAGCAACTTGAAATGATATGTGTAAACCTTATGGTGTATGCCTTCACATGTAAAATACTTCTAAATGTTGAGCAGTAGCTTTGAATAAGTGTCTTTGATGCAGCTTCTAGGGATAGCAATATTAAGGTCCATGTTTGCATAATCAGGCCTCATGAATTATTTACATTTCTCCATATCAAATTTGAAACCTTTGAACCAAGTTTCTTGACCTCTTGGTATCTCTGTAACAGTAGCAATGATCTCTGGTGTAATTTACATACTTAGCATCCCAACCTTAGTAGGTGTTCCATTGAAGTTCATGGCAAATTCCTTTGAGACCTGTGTGTGACAGCCCTACAATTTTTCACAAAATCAAAGGCAACCTACTCTTCTGAATGCTTCCATCACTGTTGTATCTTCAATTATTACCTTCATGTCTTCAAGTTCATACCTTAAGCAGTGTCCCTCTCTGTGAACTTTCCTTTCCTCTGCCATGTTTTTTCAGAAAACCTTGTCAGCCTCGCTTAATGAATTGTATCAGCCTCGCTTGAATATATAAAACCAGCAACCTCACTTGATAAATTTATATCAGCCTCGCTTGAATAGGGATGTAGAAAACCTTTGTATGAAATAGCCATAGGTTTGTCTTGACACTTCAGAGCTCAGACATTTCGAATGGAGGCAAAAGGAAACGAGAATGATCAATTAGGAAAGATTTTGAAATTTAAAATGTCATCTCATAACTGAATGATGCCTCATTCATAACCTATAATGACAATGATGACTGAAAACATGGATGTATACATCGAATCTCATCATACATGACTCATCATACCACTAACCTATCATTTCCCAACGGTTTCTGACAAGACAGCTGAAAAACTGTGCTTTCGTAGCACCTGCAGTGTAATTTTACTTGTTTGCGATATGAAACTATTAGTGCTTTTGTAGCGCAAATCAACTTTTTTCAATGGGTGACGCTACGAAAAAAAGGTTTCGTGGGTAATTGAACAGTTTTGACATGAAATTTTAGGAAATGACCCACAAATGAAAATGATGGATATTTGACATGAAGGGACTTTGAAAAAGACTTTATTTGAACTTAAGGATGGGCTTTGAACTATAAGAATCTAACCTACCCTTGATCAAATCCTAATTTGACTTCTAAACTCAATTTTGAATCATGATCAAAGACAAACTTGACATAATGATGTTTTCAAAAAAAAAAATAGGTGATAACACAATGGATTAATTTGTGTAAACTCGCTCATGCTTCGTTCCGCTTCATCACATCCAGCATTATCGCATCAATATATCAGTACTTTCACTCTCTTATCAAATGAGAATATAACAACATAACTTTACCAAAATCTTCCTTCCTAGCACTAGGATGAGTGCTCAATTTATAGGGAAATGGATGGTAGTTTCTTAATGAATGACTTTCTAATAATAGGAAAGACATGTTTCCAATTTCAGAGGTGTTAGATGGACTCTTGGATTCGAAGTTTGACAGATATGGAATCTTCTAGAAGGCACTGGCCATGTGGAGATTCCTGGAACAAAGAAGATTTCGCTCCGAGGTGACCAACGCACCCTTAAGTGTCTGGAAGTGCACTGCAGTGCACCCTTGCATGGAGGTTTCGACACTGTAACGCAGTTAGTCCCTTGCAGGTGACCTTATATTTCAAAGCTTGGAAATCTCACAATAGAAGCCATGAATGAAATGTTCTTCACTTAGGGCATATATCAACTGAAATATAAGGGGATGATAGACCCTATTTCATTAGTCCCGGGGATGATGTCTAGTTTGACCAGGTCTTGGGGGATGATGCCCCAATTGACCAATAACACCAAGGATGTGGGGCAGACCCAAATATGGTGGGCGGACCTACCCATGGTTTTGTGCATGGGTTTTGCACATGGCTTTGGGAATGATGGTTTTCTTCCCATTATATTTTGTAGATCTGGTAAAGGGAACTACGATTATGTTCTAATCCAGGGTTAATGGATAGGGGTTTATGAATTCTTCGACATGTATATATATATATATATATATATATATATATATATATATATATATATATATATATATATATATATATATATATTGTAACATTGAAAAAAATATAATGAAAAATGGATCTGGTAGTCCTGGTTTTTGGGATCTATGTTCTTGCCATTATTTATTTTTCTATTTTTTAAGAATGCATTTGTAGGTAATTTTTATCAACGTTAAAACCTAAAATCACCTCCAAATGAAAACAATGTTTTAGCTTTGGGATTTTAAGTATTTTGGACGTCAAGGAGTTTGGAATTTCTGGTTTCTTTTCCAATATAATTATTGAGAATCCGAGGTCAATGAAATATTTACTAATTTGACATGTTTTATGATGATAATTAAGAATAATCTACAATATATTCATGTGTGCATGTGTATTTTGAGTTTATTTTTTGTCGTAAAGTGGAATTTTCTATTTGATAGACAAAGTTTCGCCACATGGTTATGATTCCTTCCATTAATGCTTCTTTCAATGAGTACTAGTTAGCACAACTACTAACTACTCTATGATTTATCTGATTATCTCCTAAACACATTCCATTTAAATTAGAAAATTTCTTTCATGCTAAGCAATGGGCTTATTAATTTACTTATTAAATCTCTATCCATGTTTCAATATATATTATATTAGATTACTTCCTTTATTGCAATTAAATAATTATGTTATTTCACTTCACATTGATGATGATGTGACAATCACTCAAAATCACACAACATGTGAATATGTTAATGGCTACTCAGACAAAATGTAGATGAGTCTATCATTCAAAGTGGTGTGAGGTCAAAGTGGAATATCATACTGGGGAGAACCCATTGTAACTGTTGATGGATCATTTACTCCTGTCAACTATTGTTTTTGTTGCTAGAAGGTGGACCCAAATTTCCTGTCTAATATGAATCCTCCTACTTACCACACATGCATTATTAGTGAGAAAAATCCAATGCAACATTCCTATACCTGTCATACCCTAAGAATTCTTAAAGAGAAACTACTTATGAAGACATTCTTTATGATAACCCCAATTCATTTAATGAATCCTTGTACACCATTCCCATGGCTAAAGTTAAACCACTAAGACATATCAGTCGCACCCATGTTAAGAAAATTTGGCAACTCCCAATAGTCCCCTTCCTATGTAGGATGAGAGATGCTATGAGACTGATCAATAAGGATGATGTCCTAATTGATTTTGTAGAAAATTTAAACAAACTATATTTTGAATACATCCATGGGTCATTTGATTAGATATCTCTAACTCCAACTAATTCACCTCAATCTACCATTTTCCTTTTGATTCTAATTATGAGACCTATTAGGTTGATATCACTAATATAATGGTTGGTAATCCACAACCTATGTGAATGTCCCAAGAGGCCCTGAGCCTCATAGGAAACCTTCATGATCGACCTAGATTCCCTGAGAGGATTCTACCAAAATTTGACCCCAATCAGGTTGTGACTCCATAATACCATATGATGAAATCCTATCTAGATTGATTCCTTACAATTGTACGAAACAAGGATGTGTCTATAGACTCTTCCCTTACACCATTAAAAATGAGGCTTCCACCTAGTGCTATAGAATCCTTGCAACTTTTTTAGGATGTTGGGATGCCTTGAAAAATGATTTTATTAGTAATTTTGGTGATGAGAAAACCCCATCTACTTTTCTTAAGGCACTCATTTTTCTCAAGACGAAGAACAAGGGAAAGGTTAAATATTTCAATAATCAATTTACCACTCTCCTTAATAATTCTCAACTTTCCAACCACCTAGCTATATAATATTATACTTTGCATTAAAACTTTCTATAAATATGTTTGTTAAAAGGGAAAGAAAAAATACATTCGATGATAAATTTTAGGAATCCCTAAAGGTTGGAAGCCAAATGTTACCTAGGATGGAAGCATACCTAAATAATATCCCAATCCCAAGGCCAATGGTAAAAATAATCATTTATTAACCATGCCTTGTGAGAAATTAATTTTTTACCTTCAAAGTGTACTCAAATTAGTTAAGAAACTTTCCAATGAATCCAGATTATCTTAGCATGGAAAATTTATGTTCTTATCAAGAAGATAATCACTCTAAGAAAAAGTTGCCCTACATGGGTAATTATAATTACATTCATAATCAATAAAATTTTATAACAATAATCATTAAATAAAGAGCCACCTCAAGAAGCCTATAGCTAGGCTAGTACTAATTTGAGTGGATGCCAATGGATCACCATGGTTAATAGTTGTTTTCTACTTTTGGTGGTTTATGAACCCATGGTTTTGGTGAACCATGGTATCCACCAATGATATTTTAAAGGTGGAAGAAAACAAAATAATAATCTAATTGTACAATCAACCATTTGTTAGTTATTACCATAGTGATTCATGGTATTCACCCATGGTTCTTTTGTAACCCATGGTACTTATCCATGGTATTTAAAATATAATGAGAGTGCCTCATTCTATGTGAAAATGCACCTATAAATAATATAAATATGGAACATCACCATTGTAAAATTCATGAATTTTATCATGATTTAGTCTTATGACATTTTTACCATTTAATAAAAAGAGTTAAGCTCTTTTCATATTATCATTTCCTCCACATTATTTTCTATTCACTTCTGATGTATTCTATTGTCAATATTTCCTCTACATTTTTATGTGAAAACTTCTATTATTGATATTCAGTCTCATTTCTTAGACATCCCAAATCAAATACAATTAAGGAAGACACCACTAAAAGGTCAACTATATTTTTATGGGATTGGGTGGTATACCCAGATATGTACATTATTGGAGATATTTCTCTGAGGCAAGCTAAAACCATCCATATAGCACCAAATACTTATGAATTTCATAGAAAAGGCCCCGTTCCCAATATCACTCCACCTACCAAAAGAAAATCACCTCCTAGGTAGGTGCTCCCACCACAAACATCTCCCAAAACCACTACGTTATCAATTAAGCCAATTCTCAATCCCACATAGGATGCTAAGCCTTTGGCCTTTGTAGATGTTCACTCGATTGAATTCAATGCTATTTATGACCTGGGGAAACTATAGTGAATGTATCAATGTAGGACCTCTAAAACATTCCCCAATAGAAGGATTTAATCATGAAAACATTAAATTCCTCTCCTACTCAATACAAAACCACTGCTACCAATAAAAATCTACACGAGGATACTTTTGCGATGCAAAATAGTGCAAGAATTGGTAAGTCCATAGATAATGATACTAAAATTAAGGCTCATTCTAAATATCAAACCCCATCGATACTATATTTACTTTTAATATTTTCAACCATAATGTGAACAACTTCCTGTTTGACTTCAGATCCTCTTCCAATGTCATGCCTTAATCTATTTGTCAAAAAATCGATGCTATCCTACTGAAATCTAATGCCAAAAGTATTCAACCCGATAGGTCATAAGTCAAGGTCATAGAAGAGCTTGAGGATATTTTGATCATATTATCTTTTGACCCCAGATTTCACCTGGCGATAGAGATCAGAGTCATTGACATACCTGAAGCTTATTGGTTTCTTTATGTAGGGACTAGTAGTAGAAAGCTCCAATCACGTCATTTTACTTAAAATGGTCTCACCTTTGGCTACCCTACAAAGGAAAGAATAATCATATATGGGTAGATAATGAATCCCATATGAAACATTTGGTGACAAGACTAGAAGGAGTCAATGAGCCCATCAACTTCAGGCATGAGACTTTGGGAAACTATTTTTGAGAAACTGACTTAGTTGTTACACAATGTAGCCATCACCCCTACCATAAGATATATATTTTGAGCTTGATTTGTAAAATTCTGTGGATGTTCCACTCAATAATTCATCATGATAGATTTGATAAAACTATATTTAAAAATCCTAAACCTACCTTATTAGGGTTTTATTTCCCTTTATGTTTTTGGATATATAAATAATTGTTAATTATGTATGTATGAAAATTAAATTTATGTAGAAAATAGAGAACAATGAAATAAAAACTCACAAATAATGATTTGACACAATAGATAACCCAGAAAACCATTTTGGTAAAAATCTAGCTAGAAAGTGAGGTCACTTTGCTCTCTTTCTCCAAATAGAAAACGTTTGTGAGTACAAAGAGGTAAGGCATCTAGCCCGTGGGCTACTAAAATGAACAAATCACTCTCTGTGTAATCTCTGGCTACCTCTTTACCATTTTTCTCTTCTATGGAACAAATGCACTTGAAAAGAATGGAACCCATTTTCCTCCAAGCCGATGGATTATAACACAATCCAATAGCCTACTAGGGGTTAGGTTTGAGTCCCTCAATTGTGAACTAGATTTATAATACATAATTCTCTAGAGTAATTTTCATTTTTTTTTTTGTGAATCTAGTAGTGCCTTGCTATTTTCTATTTATCTTTAAAAAGCAGGTTACAGAGATAGAAAGTTTGCAGCCTCAACCTGCTCGTAGGAAACTAGGTCTGTTGGTCACCTTAATGTGTTAAAAGCCATCCAAAACTGAAAAACTTTAATTCTACTTCTTGTTTCATATGTTATCTGACTATTTAATCTATTATCAAAA
This sequence comes from Pinus albicaulis, assembly GCA_034641835.2. Lineage (NCBI taxonomy): Eukaryota > Viridiplantae > Streptophyta > Pinopsida > Pinales > Pinaceae > Pinus > Pinus albicaulis. The sequence goes on along the minus strand of JAXQQM020081920.1, from coordinate 2,838 downwards.
TAATTGTTTGGACTTATAGTCCTTTGCAGAAAACCAAAATTCATGCTATGGAAGAAACTAAACTCCTATCCATCTGAAGATTCAATTGAGGCAGGATCATTTGCATTGGACCCTAGCATATCAGCTTATTGAAGTAATTGAATCTGCTTCTCCATTCTTCCAATATGATCATCAATTCTGCCAATGCGGTCAGTGGCTTGGTACTGAGTAACCTTGATGTGTTGTAGTTGATTATCAATATCTTGCAGTAGATCTAACACCTTTGGTGCTGGTTTCTCTCTGGTAGGATGAAAAATCTACATTGCTTTGGCTATTAGACATTTAACAATCCAATATGTGTGGACTATTTGGTTAAAAAGAGATAGGCGAGCTCTAGTATTGCCGGGAGCAATCACAAAATCCAGAATATCTACCTCTGCATCATTGTCTTCCTCATTTTGCTGGATTTCTCTCTTCGAGCCATGTATTTCCTGTCTGACCTGTGATGAATTGCCAAGTGAATAGGTGGTGGAGAGGTTCATTAACACCTTTTATTTTGTCTTCCTCCCTCTTTTCCTATTCTTCTCTGCTGGTTGCACCATCTTCTGTTTCCCTTTATCAGTTGTTTGGGCCGATGAATTTCATGTTTGCCTCTTGACCATTGTGGGCTGGGTTTTAGCTAGCCTATGCTTTGGAATGATAACAATCAAATAAGAAAGGGAAATAAAAATTAAAATTTGTAAGTTGATGCCCATGACAATGTTTGGACGGTTCTGAAGCTCCTCGACCATAATATGAATTCGCTGAGTTCGAATATGATAAGGAACCCAGTGAAAAATGAAGCACCTACAGATAAATGTTGCATGACCAAGAGTGTTTTGAAGGCGACGAGGTGGAGAGAACATCTGATAGGGACCCCAGTGCAAAACCAAGCACCTATGAACAAATGTTGCCTGACCAAGACTGTTTGGAAGGCGACGAAGTTGAGACCACATATGACCAAGAATAGGGGATGTCCAGTCTCGTAACCCGTGGTAATGACTCCTATGCATTTTAACCAAGTTACTAAAACTTCCCCAGCTATCAGACCCCAGGCTAAACTGCCCTTTCGACAACACATTGAATCTGTTGACCTTGACAGTAAAACTTAAATTCGCAACCAAAAAGCAGGACATGCAGCTGGAGCCTTGTAAACTGCAGCAGACCTTCCTATCAGTGTTATGGGTATCGGTATGAACCACCATGTGACCTTTGATTTTGACAATTAAACAAGGACGACGCCGCCTACTGTCGGGCGGAAGGTTATTGGACTTGTTATAGCAAGGGTCACAAAAGCAGGGTTCAACCACTGGTAACTGAACTAACATAGACCATACAAAACAACAATTGCAAGGATTTCCTGACTTGTTTCTAACCAGATACATTTCCCCAGTTTTGATGATGAGCATGGATTTAGGGAGGAAAATTACATACCCCAGTAGAAATAGGAACCTGGTGCTGATGAAGACTGCTACCATCCTTGTACTCCTCTGTGTGTAAGCTACAATAGATGTTCCTTTGCCACTATTACTAATTAAACTGATTCGAAACCGTTTTGCAGGATTAATGTTGCCCTTTCCACTCTCTGACATCACAGGTTGTCTTTCCTTTCCTGGCAGCAATGCCTTATCGGTCACGCACCTCCATAATATCTCACGTACTAGGTTCATTAATTTGCATGAAGTGGAGAGGCCACTTGGCCAGTTTCCTTACCGGCGACCACCATTTAATCATCACCCTGATCAGGGGTATCATTTTCCAATATGATCTGTAGAGGGTAAAGTTCCACATTCCAAAATTGGTGGTTCTGATTAGCATCTAGCCTCCGATCTTCATTTTTACAAGCCCAGTTTGCCAAGTAATCCGCTTCTTGATTACCTTCTCTCAGGACATGGGTTGGAATGACATATCCTATTCGACAAATAAGATTGCTAATTTCTTCAATTAGTCTAGTTGTTCTCTAGCTTTTACTGATCTTTTCCCAGTTGCTTCCTTATTGAAGCTTTTGAAGAATTCCAATTGTCATTGCAGAGTCACCTTCCACTATGAGTCTTTGATATTTCTCCCTTGTTGCAATAAGGAGACCCTGTTTGATCACCATTAATTCAGCTTCATTATTAGTTGCAAATCCTATGGGGAAAGAATAGATTCTAATAGTGGAAGCGTGCGAATTTCTAAATATTCCCCCTATCCCTGCTTGGCCTGGATTTCCTTTAGAGGCACCATCAAAATTAAGCTTCAGAAAGCCTGTTGGTGGTGGCTGAAAACTTTTTGTTATATTCTCCAGATTTGGTTTGAATTTCCACAGTGATGGGGATAGCATCTGAGGATTTAAATTCAATTTAGCTAAAATACTCGCCTCTGTAGCCTTGCCTTTCCAATCATCCTCGAACCAGCATTCGACCAAAATGGTTTCGCGTATATTTTCAATTATATTATTCCATACCATGTGTACCTGTTTCTCTTCTCCTCGGAATATGCGATGATTTTTCTCTTTCCAAACTCCCCAAAGAATGAATCCTATAGATAATCACCAAGCCCGGTTAACCACTTCACTCTTATACCCTCCCTTCCTCCAATTGCAGATGGTTGTATTAACGTTGGTGTTATCCCTATCAGACTATTCAAAGACTGCTTCATTTAATTTCCAAATTTTATTTGCCAAGGTACAGCTGTTGAAAAGGTGTTCTATATTTCCTCCTCCCTTTTGCACATAACACAAAGAGATGGGCCTTGAATGCCTCGATGTTGAAGATGATCCCATGTTAAATTTTTTCTATGGGCTAACAACCACATGAAATATTCAATTTTTGGCCAAAA